>CM017800.1:29493690-29606032 GCA_008086715.1 Sitobion miscanthi
GTCCACCACTTCCGCCACGTCCGCCACGTCCGCCACGTCCACCACGTCCGCCACGTCCACCACGTGCATTGTATTGTTGTAAAATGCCGACTTGGCTAGGGCCAGGCGTATTTAAAATTGGGGATGGACGGGTATTAGATTTTCCTCTTGGCCATTTTCCCCTTGCCATTGTTTGTGTTTGCAATAACCTTAAACAATTTATAAATATTAGTGAAATTAGTATAATGTTGAGCTATAAATTATTATATATGTAATTAATAAAAATGTTAGAAAAAAATAATTAGATGAAAAACTCTTACATATTCGGGTCACATATTCGAATACTTGGGTTTTGTGCATGGTCTGCCAGCTTCGATCTAAGCAATGCACAAAACCCAGTGTAATGCAACATTTCAGACTTTGGAAATACCCAAATCGACGAACCGAGCCCCAATGACAAGGTTTCGTCGATTTGGGTTTCCAAAGTCTTGAAAAATACTGCCTCTTCTCCATACAACCAAAAATTAAGTTTTTGGTTCTGAAGAAGTTGGCCAAAACTTGACCCCGCATTAATGTGGCCCAAACTCCGCTATCCATTAAACTATATTAATAAATTAAAATGAAAATTTTTAGTTACACATAATTTCAATATAGATAATAAAAAAACAAATAATAATATCTAAAATGAAATTAAATTACTCGGCCTTCAAGTCGAAATGTTCTAAACATTTTGTAAACGTATCGTTTGTACTGGCACTACTCAAATTTATGGGTAGTACCAGTACTTCAGCTGGTCGGCTATTGGAGGCGGCAAAAAAATCGACTCCGTCCTCGCTGAGAGGCGCTAAATTATGCGGCAGTATTTCAAACTGTAATTAATTACATTTAAGATTCAATAGTTAATTAATGTCTTACAAATTATTTACGATGAATATAAAATATTCTTACGTATTCGGGATCACACACTGTGATTGTCAATGTGGAGCAACTTTCGAATGTCTTGAAAAGTAGGCCACGCACCTGGTACCAATTTAGCCGATCCAAGTTACACCCCAGTTTTGGGATGATTAGATGATTTATACTTAAATCAACTAATCGATCCCGCAACTGAAGCAACGAATCGGCCAGCGATTGGAGAGTCGGCTTATGGAAAAATAAAACCTTTGTGACGAGGTAAAAAACATAAAGTTGTTTTCCCTCATCACTAGGCCTTAATTCCGCCACACCACCGACTCTGACCTTTTGGTCCATCAGGGCTCCGAGGGATCCGTACTTCAGCCTACAAATTTAAATATATAATTATTAAATCATTAATTTTGACTGTTTGACAAATAAAGTTACGAATGATATAATATCAAAGTATAAGTGCACTTACTTGAAGTTAACGGCAATGCCTTTTGACATTTGGAAATCCTCGGAGACGCAATGCGCCGTGGCCAACTTTTCGAAATTCTGTTCCGCTTCAATTTCGCCAAACAAAGAATTTTCCGACAGTTTAATAATTGCCATTCTACAATATTAAGCAACATATTGTGTGATAATTAATAACATTTAACATAAGTTAATTAGGTAGGTACATAAAAATTATGATTTCAACTGCATCATCAGAGTAGCATTTATATATATTTATTAATCTTCATAATAATTTGAAAATGAATAAATTATTTGAGTCCTAAGTCAAGAATTTGTATTTCTTTAATATTTATAATTGTTGACATGCTAAATAATTTATATTAATAATTATAGTCTACATTTCAATTTTCTAAATATATTATAAATATATTAATATGGGAATTAGTTTTTATAAAAAAAATATAAAAATGTGTTAAAATATTCGTTATGTAAATTAAGATTAAATACATACTTTTATGACGTCGCTGTAGTATGGGTAAATTTTACAATTGAGAAATATAGAATATAGTATGGTCGTATAGGTAGGTAATATTGTAAATATTGTTAATATATAGGAGTACGAAAGTCAAAACTCTAAAGGCGTTTAACTATTTGAAGTAAGGCCTTTTATAGACTTTGACTTGATCCCTCTCCACTCTTCTGGCGTAGGAATGCAATGTACATGGTATTATAGTACATAACTACACCCCATGTACATTGCATTCCTACGCCAAAAGAGTGGAGAGGGATCAAGTCAAAGCCTGACCCGTCGGATGCTTATTGGTCATCACAAAATATCAGATATAATAGATAGATAATATTAATTATACATCCTATACTAGCTGTATTTATTCACCATATGGTGTTTATTATATTACAGTTGCCATATTATAGTCTATATTATTCTCTATCTTTTTTGTAATGGGTGAATCTACTCAAAGATTACTTAAAAACATAGGAAAAATAATTCTGCGTAAATAATTTTTGTCTATGTTGTGGGCCAGAGAGAGAAAATAAAATATATAGTTATGCGTACATTATACTGTGTTTCAAATATTTCGTATAAATCATATAATACTATGTGTATATATAGCGGTGATAATACACATTTGATAGTAAATAGCACAACCTATAAAGTGATATAAAATAAAATAATAGGTATTATTTTTAATTTTTAATTTTTATAATATCTACATAATATCACATTAATACATTATACATGTATGCAAGATTCCTAAAAGTTTTTTATTGTATGTGTTTTATTCGTCTGGTGTATAACCAGCTTTTTAATGCTTATGATTATTAGGGCCACACCACACAGCGGTTGAAACGCGAAAAGTTGGAACGTGGCGTTTCAACCGCTTTATGGTACAATGCAACCACGCAAGGCGTTTTCAATCCAATAAAATAAAATATTATATAAAAATACCTATCATAAATGAATTGTATTAAAAATGAAATATGGCCACAGATCAGAGGTGCAAATAGTATGCTAACCATTAACCAAAAAATATACATTTATTCTTACCAGAATTTTCTCTTCGTCACTTAGGGAACGATTGACAAATAAACAAATGTCATTAGGCATAGTAATTAAGTTATCTATACTTATATATGTGTCAATTAATGTAATTTGTGAGTGTTCATTTTTCATTATAACAGCACAGCAAAAATGTTGATCAGGCCAAGCACATTACATAAGCCAACATTATTTCCATCATTAATACAAACCACATGCGAATAAAGTAAAAAATACAGTCTCACTACTACCAGGCAGTGCCGCAATTAGCGGGGGTTTCAGGGGGTGCACAGCACCCCTAAAAGGCCCTATTATCATATTTAGATGGGCCTTTTCAGACATAAAGGATTTTAGATTTTAAACTAATATGAACTTTTTCACCAATTTACAACACATGATGAAAATTGAAATTTTTTGAAACCTGCAACGTGTTAAGTCCAACATCTAATATTATGTTATTAATTATACTTATGAAGATAATATTTTATACTATACATTTTTAACTATAACTTGGCCCCAAAAATAAAACTTTATTCATATTCATAGAAAAAAAAACTAAAAAATTTTAATTTTAATTGTCCGTTAAAAGTTCAAAACGAGTCAAAATATAATGAAAATGTTATTAAGTAGGTATTCGAATTGATAAAATAAACATTCTGTGAAATTTTCATGTATCTACATTTATTGGTCTTTGAATTACAAAAAAATTTTAGATTTAAAACAAAAATTTTTTATGAATTTCTAACTCAAATCAATTTATTTATTTTCATGAATTTTACATATTTTGTCAATATTTGAACTTTAACTGCTTATAAAAAAAAATTATGACTATAGATTTTTAATATTTTTTATCTGTCTTTGAAACAATATATTAAGAGCTGTCTATTAAATTTTGAAGCTTTTTTACCCAACAAATATAATTTTATTGATATTAATAGAATAAAAAACCAAAAAAATTTGAAAATTAAAATGTACGTAAACAGCTCAAAATAATTCGAAATATTTTGAAAATGTTATAATGCATAGAAATTGCCAATACCCACTCTTAATTGCGCTTTTGGTGCAATGCAATTTTGTAAGACAAAAGTATGGAATAGGGGGCCCTAAAATTTGACTCACACCTGGGCCCTTTTATCTCTAGTTGCGACACTGCTACTAGGCGTACATGATGACACAGTAGCCGTAGTAGACACTGATTTCGTGAAAAATGTTGTTATTTTAGACATTTTAACATAACACAAAATTAACATACAAAACGCAAAATAGAGTAAAAAGGGTCGTTCACTGTTCAGTACCAAAACCAATAACAAAAGTAATCATTAATTACGATCATTTTGACTCATATATTATCATATTCTGTAAATAGATCAACCATCAATATTCGCGGCAGGTTTTTCTAGAAAACAGAAGAGGTCAATGACTGCTCTGTAGTTGTTCCCCAAAGTGGCCTAGTAAACTGATAACAGCCGAAGATATATACTCTTATCGATTTTCAACTTAGACGACAAGACGACGTGTCAATAACCTAGCATAACAATTTATAATTAAACTTTAGATACGTATTTATGGAGCCAAACACAAGCCGGTTCCGTATTTTAAAATAATCAGAAATCTGGGTTTTTATATTTAATAATATTACATACTTATTAGTCTAGGGACCGGAAGTTCATGCATTTGCATGTTTTTTTTTGAACCATTAGATTTATTGCTAAGTGAACTAGAAATGCATTCCAAGACACTATGAAAAACATATCAAAAGTTTGTAGTGCATATTTTTGGATATTTAATGGTTTTTAAATTTTAGAGCATATTTTATAATTTATAAAAATACAGTATGAAAATTCGTAAAAAAAAAATAAATACATTTATAATGAGAGAATTTACTAGATATCGTATTTTTCAAATTTCCATTTGACATTAAAAACAATATTTTTCCTCAATTGTTAATATATATATTTATAAATTTTAACTGCAGCTAGCTTTATCATATTTATCTTATTACGTCGATCGACGGGTCCGCCCGTGCAGAATCGATGTCGGCGTTTAACGTGTTTAACTTGCTCAATATAATATTTCATTACGATAAGTTATCGACTATCGTAATATACGAATCTTTCGTCTTCGATTGACGTAGAGTGGAGCTTTTCGGTGTACAAAAATATGTTGGAAGATAACAGCCGGTCGTTTATATTTGAGAATTTATCAAAATCATTGATTGTAAATTGTAATGTTTAAAAATGTTTATTAGTTAATTAAATAATGTTTTTAATCACTAGTCAAAGAAATTGAAATTGAAATAAAAATTTTTTTTTCCTCATATTTATAAATTAAAAAAAAATATATATTTAAGCATATTTAGGCGCATATATCAGGATTTTTAAGTGCAAAAGTGCATACATATTTTGGTAGTTTTTAGTGCATATACTTCCGGGCCCTACAGTTTTTACTTATTACATAATATTTTAATTTATAATTTTGCAATATTAATATAATAAATAAGTATATATTTTATACGAGCAGCGGTCAACCGGGAAATTCCCGGTATCTCGGTCGTCCAGTCGCCACTCGTTGCACCACTGAATGCGTAGATTTTGGTGGGTGGGGCCGGGGGTTATTGTGAATTGTGCTTTAATGAAAATTCGGTGCGTTGATCGACTTGATCGTTAGCGGTCAACAAACTGACACGTCTGTTGCGTCTTTACAGCTGTACATTTCCTAGTGGAATATAATTAGTATATTACACCGATTCATTATTTCGGTTTTCGAATTACCCATGTGGCCGTGTAACTTGGCAATCCTTTTTACTTTTTAAAATATATTTAAAGTTATTTTAAAGGTAATTACCACGGGGATTGGTTATACCATTATACACTACAGGTAATTAATTCACTTAATTATACTTATTTATTTAATATAAACACTTTTCCAGCCATCATAGGTCCTTATATTAAATTAATTTGTGTATGAAGTAAATTTTATCACATTTTATATTTTTTCTATAGCTATACTAATTGTTTGTACTTTTATGTTTAATCATTAAAATGAGAAAAATAAATCTTCAAAAGCTGATTGCCGTTTTGAAAGAAAATGGATGTACTCCTTGTCAGTGGAAAAATGTAAAATCTGGTGATGATATCATCATTAAGTCTTGCAAAGCATGTTTTAATCAGAATACATGTTTGAAAAATCGATTAAGGATTAGACGAGTAAGTCGACAACACTTAATGAGTAACTTAGTATTGTAACTACATATTATACTGTATTTAAATGTATAAAAACACAATTGTATATTCAATTTGCATGCTTCAATGTTGGGTACTTGGGTTTGTTAGTAGGGAGCTGAGTATAACAGGGACAAATAACAATATTATTTGTTTATAAAGTGTATAACTGTAAGTCATGTCGTAAGTTGTTACGTATTAACATGTGTTTCATATAATATTATATTGTACTAGGTATTTGTATGTTATTATGCGTGATATAATAAACTTTATTTTAATATCATGGTATTACGTATAATATAAGGTATAAAACTATAAACTTAAATATGTTGCCGGTAAAGTCCTAGCGGTATCTTGTCTAATTTTATATTTTAGTTTCGGAATGTAAGAACCATAGTCTATTGGGCACAGACATTATTGATTATATTATTATATGGAAAGAACTGGTTTAAGAGGGCGCACTACATAGTAGACAAAATATGGCATAAAAACATGGTTTCGTGATTCCAGGAATATGGCTTATTGAAGCGTTTTACAGTATAAATACCTATTACAAAAATTGTAGAGGGGAATTTTTTCTAGAAACGTATAAGAAGCCCGATTTTCGATATTTTCATTAATTAGTTAAATAATTAATTGATAAAAAGTTTAAAAAAACGTGTTAATTTACCATGCGACATTGGACGATTGGGACAAGATATCAAAAATCGGGCTTCTTACGTTTCTAGAAAAAATTCCCCTCTATAATTTTTGTAATAGGCATTTATACTGTAAAACGCTTCAATAAGCCGTATTCCTGGAATTACGAAACCATGTTTTTCGGTAAAAAAACGTTTAATTACGCTCATCATGTGCTGCGCCCGTTATAGGCAGCGGCAGCGCTCGATTCTAGGTGTTCATACCACCACCCCGCGCGCGATAACAGCAGTACCGCACCATAGGTCAAAACGGGTATTCTATCCCAGCCGTGCGCCCGTACATAGTTTATAAATAGCCCAGATAAGAAAATGATTATTATATTATATTGATCATTATATTTCATGACAAATATTATTAAATTTTGTTCAGTTTTATATTTTGTACTCGTATCCGAATTTTATACTAATAAAAACTATACTTTTGTTCTTCAAGTAATACGGCTTATTGCAGTGGTTTACAACAAAACTACCTATTATAAAAATTGTAGAGGAGAACTTTCTTAACAATCGTAAGAAATCCGATTTTTGATATCGTATTCCAATCGTCCAATATTGGCAATATCACATGATAAATTAACAAGGTTTTTAACTTTTTATCGATTAATTATTCAACTAATTAATAAAAATATCGAAATTCAGGCTTCTCACGATTGTTAAAAAAATTCTTCTCTACAATTTTTATAATAGGTAGTTTTGCTGTAAACCGCTTCAATAAGCCGTATTACTGGAATTACGAAACCGTGTTTTTATGCCATATTTTGTTCAATAGTTCGGCCTCTTCGTATCCGAATTTTATACAAATATAAACTATACTTTTGTTCTTCATTTAATACGGCTTATTGAAGTGGTTTACAGTAAAAATATCTTTTATAAAAATTGTAGAGAAGGACTTTTTTAACAATCATAAGGAATTCGATTTTTGATATCGATTTACGACTATCGAGTATATTCGACGGAATATCCCAATATCAGATTAGGTTATAAATGTTATAATATTATGTACCAATATAGGTTAGGTAATAGGTTCTTATTGAGTATTAACTATAAGTATTTGCATTGATTATATTATAAATTATTAGTTATTACTTATTATTACTGACTTCTATTGCCATAAAAAAGTCGGAAAAATGTCCGTTTTAATTTATTTTGGAAAATAAATCAGACCACAAAATTACTAAACGGAAACAAAATAGGGTTCGATTTTCATTTTCATAAAAAAATTCTTCTTCAAGATATTTTTAAAATCATTTAAAATTATCTTTATATATATAAATCTCGTGTCACAATGTTTGTCCTCAATGGACTCCTAAACCACTTAACCGATTTTGATGAAATTTTTTACACCGCGTGTAATTTGGTCCAACTTAAAAGATTGGATAGTTTTTATTTCAAATTTTTTAATACGTTAAATATTTTAATTAACTTTTTAATAAATTTGTATGATTGCATGGTGTATTTCGGGTTTTTCCGTGGCCGACCGCGATAATATCTATCTGTAACCTGACCTTTTTTCTATTGTATGTGTTTTATCGTCGGTGGCGTGTAGATATGAATTGTTCCGAGAATTATCGCCATAATACGTGTAGATATGAATATTGTTAATACAGCCAACAACCAAAAATATTGTGCACCATTTGACATACTCAATAGTTTACTATGCTCTATGATTTCCAAAACCACTAATAAACTACAAATAAAAAAATAAATATATTTTCTCATAGGTACGTAATAACCTATTAATAAAACGAGACATAGCCACAGTAGGAGCACAGGAACAATAATCTGTATATATAAAAATTTCGTGTCACGATGTATGTTCGCGATAATCTCCGAAACTACTGGATCGATCATGATGAAATTTTTACTATGTGTGTAATTTGGCCGAACTTAAAAGATAGGCTAATTTTAAAAGGGAAAGGATTAATCCCGGGAGGTGCTAAGACGGGAATTTTGAGATTTCAGATGACAATTTTGTTTATAAATGGTCGCCATGGGTTTTTAATGATAATAATAATAAAAAAAAACTATTTGCTCTACTTTTTAAATATAAATTATAATCAGGGCTCGGAACTTTATGCGCTAAAAAACAATGAAATATGTGCATACGTATGCACTAAAAAACGAAAATATGCAGTATAATATGCATATATTATTTTATAAAAAATATATATTTTAAGGTAAAATTATAAAAAAAAAATATATTTTATTTATATTTTTTTTGTTGATGATTTGGAGCTGTTATACTAAATCTATTCCCAGAATTCTAAATTTAAAAAAAATAGAATTTATCGAATACAGCGAATATTAAATAATGTTAAGTATTAATTAGTATTTATCCAACATATTTACAACCTCACAAATTGTTTCATAGTATTTACAATAATAAAGTACTGCATTGATGCAGGTACCCCAACTAGTTATGATTGATTCTGGGAGTAAGGGATCTCCGGTGCGTAATTTTTGAAAATTTGTATACGCAATGGTGCTTTTTTAAATATTTTTTTTTACGTTGGCTACAATTTTATGAATAATACCAAACTGATTTCATACTTCCTCCCAAAATTCTATGGAGGCCATGAGCAGCACATTTACCATTTTAGAGTAGAATGCGTTCAAATAGATTTCCCACACTATCATATACGGTACTATTTATTTGTAAATCATTTAATTTACAATATTCAATTATTGAAAACTTGTTTATTTTTGTTGATTTCTAAAACGTTTTAACATAAAATGCATTTATATACTCAAAATCTTTAAATATGCAAAATCATATAAACTTAGTAAAATATGCAAAAATATGCAACATAAATTGTTGTATTTCAATTGTATGGTTCATGAAACGAATTTGTATCGAAACAGATTTGAAATATGCAGCTTCCTGAGAAAGATGCAATTGCATAAAGTTCCGAGCCCTGTTTATAATATAATATCAAACTATAAAAACGTGAAATGAAAATCTCTGTACAGGCTACACTCTGGAACTACTTATCAGATCTTTTTAATTTTTTTTTTAAACGAAAGAGTATTTCACGAAGAAGGTTTATATGAAAGAAAATTTTAGGTTGCTATTGGTTAATCGGTCATGTTTGTTGATTTGTATTATTATTTTTTGTCAATATACATACATATAATATAATATACAAGAAGATCTGATAAGTAGTTCCAGAGTTTAGTCTGTATAGTTATAGTCTCTGTATTTATATAGTTAGATATATATATAAATTAATGTTCTTGGGTAGATTAGACCTCTGGGAAGAAGATAAGTTAATTTATAAAGGGTTAAATTTGTTTTTTTTTATTCATCGGTACGGTTAGATTAGGATAGAATTTTGTGTAGGTAAATTGATTATATTAATCCATCGAAGGTAGAATTAAGTAAAACCAACAAACTTGGTATAACTTTGATACTTTAGAGTTAAATCGTACACTTACGTACTAACAGCACGGCGGGGTCCGCGATCTACCACAGGTAGATTGCCTACCTGATATAATGTACTGCTGCGAATCAGAATTTTTTTTCTAGGCAACGGAAAAGTTAAGATAAATTTTGAACACCATACACCGAATATTAAATAACGAATTGAACAAAGTTTGAGTCATACAGAGTTGATACATTTAACGGGCAACGAAGTGCACGGGATCAGCTAATATTTAATATAATTTTAAATTAATAATACTGAAAAATAACTTGTTAATAATAATGTAAACTATTATTGATATAAGAATAAAGTAGGTAATAATATAATTTAAAACTTTTTTAATATTTATTTTGTTTAAGAAGAAGTTAGCTCACTATGTTTTCTCTCTCTGGCCCACACGCGACATGAACAAACCGCATTTACGCAGAATCATTTTTTCTATGTTAGTAAGTAACCTTAGAGTAAAAACACCCATTACAAAAAATATAGAGAATAAAACTTTTGAGGGAATGACTTATCTATTTATCTAAATATTGTCTCAAAACAATTTAAATATCATTTCAATTTACAATATTTTTTTGTTTATTTTAAAAGTTAAAACTATAAAATATAAAATCGATATGTCATTCTTTCAAAAATAATATCCTCTATATTTTTTGTAATGGGTGATTTTACTCTAAGATTACTTAAAAACATGGAAAAAATGTTTCTTCATAAATGCGTTTTGTCTATGTTGTGCGTGGGCCAGAGAAAGATAACAAAATAATATATTAGTGTGCTGACATTCTCTTAAGGGGATTGGAAACGACGATTTTCTGTCTTTGTCTAACACTTGTGGAACATAGGAAAAATACCTAAACGCCTGAAAAAAGTTAAGGTACTTCTAGTTCGATTTATAAAATGTAAAGATGTTTGAATTGATATACAATGGCCATTGTTTGTGTAAACAAAACCATTACAAATTATTTTAATTTCAAATCATTATACTTAAATTTCAATGCTAATGACTCAATGCTAACCTAACCTAACCTAGCGTGATTGGACGACAATTTTGGACTGCCATCAATTTATTAAATTTGGTTATTAGAATTTTATCTTTTAATACAGATTAATATTGTGTTATCTTTATAAATCTTGCATACACATTATTTTTTTATCTATACCTTACCTTCTATAATTATATTACTGTAAATTGTATAAATACGAATCAAATAGGACGTTTTATTTCCCGAAAAAAATTTAACTTTTTCCGGCATTCAGCCGTAGCCCGTAAGTAATACCTAAGTAAACATCAAACAAATGATTTACAAAAAAAAAAAAAATCTTCCCTGTAAAATGTTCAACAACTTTGACATGAAACCATGATGAAACATTTAATGATAGTGCAAAAAGAGAAAACTTCTTAAGAGGATTCCACCCGGTGATTTTCTGTCTTTTGTCTAACACACGCACGACATAGAATTTTGACGTGTAATTTGCAAAAATTTACCGATGTTCGATTGATATAGCGAAGTGACTTATTACCAAATTTAAAAGTAAGAAACTAAGAATAACATTTAGTTGATTGCATAGGTTTTTTTTATATTTTATTTTTAAAGTACCTAAGTACTGAGAATTTTAAAATGGTAAATTTATATTTATGTCATCTACTAGACAATATTCTTACTACTACATTTTGGTAATAAGTTAATTCACTCTAAAACTTAAAAATAACAGAATTAAATTGATTATTCAGAACTTGCAATTCGCTCTGTTATTCATTTGCGAGACTGAGACTACCATTGCGTGTTGGTGTCATCTTATTAGTTTGAGGATGAAATCACCAAAATTTATTGTATATATCAAGTCATTTTTTGAGGGTTAGAATATCAATTGTATGTTTAATTTATTATTTGCTTAGATCATATACAATTTGTAACAGCTCGTATGATCTAAGAATATTTGACATTACCTTCAGCTATAAAATTAGTATATAAATTTAATAATAATAAAAGTTACTTATTAGTAATTTGTTATAATTTTAGAAGCAATTTTACAGTATTTAAATTTTTTTTTTAAATAACATAATCTAAACTGTAGTTCAAATTATTGAATAAATAGCCCTAAGCTCTTCTTTGTAAGCTGCAAAATATATATTTAATAAATTATAAAGAGCATTAAAAATACTATTACTTAATGTTATTATGCTTATGATGGTAAAGTTTAAATTATGTGACACTGCTGTATCTAAACATTTTAAGGTTCACCTAGGTATACAGTGATAAATCAATTTGTATTATTAACTGCTAAAATTTGGAAGTATTATCACGACAACGGCATCGCGTTCCACAATTCGATATATCCGTTATTTAATATTTTATGTATTAAATATTCTGTTTAAGAATGTATTATTTGTGAATTTTTTAGTACCTATGTACACTTATTTATTGGCAGTTTGAAGAGTCAAAAAATTGTAGCCATACATAAGTCTGTACTTATTTGAAACTGAGTAAAATGTTATGTAGGTACTATAAAAATAAAACGACAAAATTGAACTCCCAACTTGCAAATTAATGTGCACATTATTTATGCATAATTCCATAAATAATAAAATGCTCAGATCCTAAATAGCATAACTTCTTGGTCAGACTGTGATGGTGGCACCATGTCCACCATTTTTTGAACATAAATTTTACTATATATTAATAAACACTATATTTGATTTCAGATACTAGTAGACAGGAGGAATAATATATTGGAATTATACAATCAGTTTGAACCAGAAAAAAAGAATTTCACTAACAAAGTGAGGGCAGTACTGAATGAGCTACCATTTGAAGTGAAATGCGTAGACTCTAAAATTGTAATTGATATTTGCAAGAGGTTGGGAATGAAATGGAATGCTACTAAATGGAAAGTAGAAGCATTGAAAAATCATAATAAAGTAACATTAACATTGAATAATATTTTTAAACTGGACAGTAAAAAGGTAAAAACACCAAATGAAAAGGTAATGTTATATGAAAATACTGGACAGGTGTCTGTTGGTGATGATTTTTTGTCAAGTTCTAGGTTAATGGAGACTAGTATAACAATAAATGAGATACCTGAACATGAATCTTTATCGTTGAAACCAAATCTCGAAGAGTCGATTGTTGATGAGTTTATCACTCCTACAAATAAAAATGAAGCTATTGGCATTGTGGAATGTGTTAATGATCGACTATTAACACATGATAGTAACAATGATATTAAGGGGAAAATATCACAGGTGGAAAATTTAATTACAGATGAAAAAACTCCTAAGAAAAAGGTAATGTGTCGTTCCAATGCTGAACAGTTATCTGTTGTTGATGAAACTTTATATAATTTTAGGTTGATACAGAGGAGTGAGGACATTATGGAAGTTGCATCTATCTATTCACCCAGTGTAGAGAATATGTTGGATACTTCTAATGATACTGTATTGTTGGAACAAAGTCCTAAAGAGTCAAATTTTGTGTTTGTGACTCCTACTCAAAGAAATGTTGGAATTCCTAGAAGAAAATTATTCCATGATAATATAACTGGAACTTCATTGTTTGAATGTAATAGTTCAATTGATTTACTCAGAAACACTGGTAAAACGAGAGACAAATTTATTAGTCCGATAAAGAGTCCGTTAAAACGTTTAAATGATAGACATTTTAATAAAAACCCTGGGGAGCTTTTACCACGAGGTTCTAAGAATGTATCTCCTCAAAACATTGAAGGAGAATATTATGAATGTAATTTCAAAGAAGGAGAGTTTATAATTCCAAAAGATGAATGGAATTATATATCTGAAGACGGAAAACTAAATATAAAAAGGTTTGCATAAACTTATTTCAATTTGCTTAATATATTTATATTTATACAACTACTTACATTATATTTAAATTTTTTGATTTATTGTTCTATTAATTTGTCTTAAAAAGTTGGACATTTTATTAACAATAGTTAAATTAAATCATCACAAAAATAACTTATATTGATATTGTTAGATTATATCTAATAAAAGTGATGACTAGTAATACACTAGTAATAAATACTCTAAAACTAATAACATAAATGAAATAAATAATGTTGAAATGAAAAATATATAAGTTTAATAATAGATTTTAATAATTAATATAAATTTCAGTGCTAGAATTAAGAGGTTTTACATCAATATTTGTTGTCTTCGACTTATAAACTCATACCATAGCAAATTGTATGCTCAGCTGATCACACTTGGATTTGTTAGTTTTAAAATTAGAGTGAATTGACCTCTTATAAAATGTATGGACAAACAATTTACAATTTTAAAATACTCATAACTTACTTCAAAATTAAATTATAACAAAAAGCCTATGAGATGTCCTAGATAATAATATTACATTTAAATTTTATTAGAGGTTAAATTCACTCTAATTTTTAAACTAACAAAGCTAAATGTGATCTGCTGATCATAAAATTAACTATGTTAGCACTTGTAAGATGGAGACAACAAATTGCGGTGTAATGTCGTCTTAAGTATTTATAGTATACCGTCGTAAAATATTATTAAAAATATATGATGATAATTGATAAACCATTTATCAAACACCAAAATTCTATTGACAGTATAAACTGAAATTTATTGTATGCACCAATATTCAAAATAAATAAATAATACTTATAATATTAGAGAATACAAACATGAAAATTGTACAACATAATTTAAGTAGATTTGTAAATAGAATTTATCAATAGTAAACTAAAAATCTGACTTGTATTCAAATGATAAAATTAATTTTTATTTAAGTGTAATTTAAAATTATCAAAGGTGGGCATCAACTAGTTAAAAACTTAATTTTTTTTAACTTTTTAACTTAACTAGTTAATTAATTTTCTCGTCCACTTATGAATTTACTAGTTTAATTGAAAGTTAAAATAACTTTGCTCAGCTTATTTAAAAATAATCCATCAAGTTAATTATTTTTAATTTTTGTTTTTAAGGCGTTATAATTAAATATTAATAATAAAATAAAAATAATCCAACTATATAATATTATACAAACATTTCTATTATTTATTTATTTTGTAAATAGATATATATTTCAATTAGATTGGATAGGCGTAATATTATATTATGACCTTAAATTGCTACCTATTTGATATAAACAAATTTATATTTGTTAAATTGTTAATAAAGACTTGTTGGTATAATTTAAATATTTATTAATCATGTAAAGTAAAATAGGTACATACACGTACATTACAACAAAAGTTTAATACAATTTATTGTTAATTATAATTTTGGAAATTAGAAATAATGCAGTCACTCTTTATGTGATTAAGATACTAATTAAAAAATGTAGATTAACTTTTTTTAAACTAAGTTAATATTTTTTACCATATTAACTTTTAACTTATCGAGTTACATTTAAAATTTGTTAATTGTTAAATTTTAACTTATCGATTTTGTGTCCTCTTAACTTAACTTGAGTTGATTATTTTCATTGACTTGCCCACTTTTGAAAATTATTAGCCTTTACTCGGTCACTATACCATGGTATTATTGTTGTATTTCAGGTATCCTGGTGTTTTCAGGAAACATCTTCAGGAAGTTAATAACACTTGTACAGTGTATATTAAAAAACTGGAATACCTTAAGACTGAAAAATCAATAAAGCTGAAGATGTATTGTAAACATGGTGGCTGTAAGAAGTTTAAACTATACATTTTGTATACTGATGAAGAAGCATTTGTTGAAGTTTACAGTACGAATAAAAACTTTAATCATAAACCAGATGCTCGATACACAACTCAAATTAGGGGAGTTGAGCGAAAAATTATTGCAGAAAAAATTAAAGAAAAAAGTGCTTTTCAGTATAGACAGGAATGTGTATTATCAGTTTCACCTATTAAATTAATGGAATGTGGAAATTTGCAAACAATTAAATCTCCTTCGATGTTAAGGAAACTAAATAGTGAACAACAGTTAAAAGGAGATTTCAACCGAAATGATCACTATGATGTAGTTTTAATGGCCAGAGAACATCCCTGGTTGAATATGAAAGTTTCCGAAAGTATTGAAGAGCCATTCAATGTGACATGGACAAGCCAACAGCAATTGGCAATAGTTCAACATTTATTCAAACAAGATGTGTTAACAACTATCCATGTGGATTCAACAGGATCAGTTGTTAGGCCCCCTCAGAACTCAACAAAACTAACTATTTATTATTATGCTTGTGTAGTGCGTATAGGTAAAATTGAAAGCGTATGCCCAATAACTGATATGGTCAGTGCAACGCATGATAGAGAAACTGTAACAAAATGGTTGAAATGTTTGAAGGATCTAGTAATTAGAGAAGATCCAAGTATCTGGCCGCCTTTCAAAAATGTTGTAACTGATTTCAGTTGGGCTTTTATGCATGGTATTTCTAAAGCATGGAATGGTAAAGAAACAATATTTGAATACCTGGATATGTGTCATAGAATATTAACTGGAAGAGAAACATTGTCTTCTAGCACAGTAGTTATAACTTCTTGTACAAACCATTATGTTAAAAACATTCTGAACCATGTTAAACAGTATTATCCAGATGATGATAAAACAGCGTTTTACATAGCCAGATGTGTTGGGTTGGTGTTTGAAATGAACAATTATGAAGAAATCAAACATTGGTTTAAGTTGCTATCGACTATGATCTTGTCAGACAAGTCAACAGAAATGTGTAAAGCAGCACGTATGGAAATGAAATCATACCTACAAACAAACCATGAATTAGTTGAGAATGAAATTGAAAAGTTTGATGACGATCACAATTACTCTTGTGGTAAAACCACTGATACCTCGTATTATGCAGAACGAAAGAAATCTGCATTTTATCATGATTTTAAACAAATATTTGACAGTGTGAAAAAAATAGTTAATATTCCCTCACAGGATCAAAATCAACTAGATGTTAATAGTATGTATTCAGAAGAGTACTTGTTACATTTTCTTATTGAAAATGTGCCATACATACCTCTATGGACAAAAGTTATGACTACTCTTATTCATCTGAAAGAACGCCAGAGTAATGCATCAGTAGAAAGTTGGTTTAATTTAGTAAAAAATCATATTTTACAAGGTAAAAGAAGAATGAAATGTGGTAGGTTTATTGAAAATATAACCCAATATGAAGCTCAATGCTTTAGACAGGTTGAATTACAAATACCTAAACGTATATGTGCCATAAAAAGAAAAGCTGATTGTGACGAGGACAACCTGCATTTAAATACTCCAGAAACCTGGGGGAAGAAATGTAAACGTCCAGCATTCTTGAGAAACAATAATACAATTTTAGGCAAAAGTTATGGCAAAAAGCAACAAAATTGTATGTCATTAAATATAAAAAGCCAAGATAAGACACTACAACAGGGTGTTGTATTACATTCAAAAGGAGATGTATTTAATAATGATCATCTAACTGTTTGCAGTGAAACAGATCAACCAATTGTGCGCAGTTTGGATATAGTTGAGCAATTATTTGATAACCTCAGTGATGTCAGTGGTCACGATTGTGTATTAACAAGAGAAAATAGTATAAGTCCAAGAGTCATTGAGAATATAAATAAAACTGTTGTTAATACTTCACCTGTGGCTTTGACTACCCAAATTCCATCAGACGCTAATGGGTACACAGTTGTATGGGAATCATCCACTGATAAGTCACCAACAGGAAATTTTAACTTATACCGTACGAACAAATTGGTGAAAGATCCAATGTATTATATGAAGTCTTATCGTGGAGTTGACAAATATGTGGTATCGCAAATTTCTTTTGAAAGCGAAGAAATAGAAATATCGTCTTTAGATTTTTTGAATTTAAACACTAAAGGCGAAACTAGTATGCTTTGGTTACATAATAAAGAAATATGGTGTTTGTTTCAGATATTTTTGGAGAGAAATTCAAGGTCTTGGATCACTAAGAAGAGACAGCAGTTAGGCTGTGTGAGTCCAGATCAATCTTACTATATGTTCAATCTTGGTAGAAGTGTTGAAAATTCTACTGCTAATAGACCTGAATGGATTGATTCATCAAGGTTATTAATACCTTTATTGGAAAAAGACCATTGGACTTTGATCTATGTAGATTTTATAAAAAAAACAGTAAGTTATTTAAATTCTATAGAAAGTGTGCATAACGATACCAAGAAGAGAAATTACTGGAAGGACAGGGTTCTGAATGTTTTATGTAATGTGCCTAAAACATGGAAACCAAAGCAAAACGTAGGTGATATTAACAAATGGAAAGATACGTTTGTCCAAATACCGTATCAAGATGATGGGTTTAACTGCGGTGTATTTATGTTGTACTTTGCAAATCAATTAATGAGTAATAAAAGAATAATTAATTTTTTCGATCCAAACAGTTATCGCTCTAACTTACAGGACTTGATACTATCGAGTTCAAAGTGTATGAAGAACATTTGCTTAATTTGCGGAAAAGACGAAGGTAGTTTTAGACAAAATTATAATTGTGAAGTCGATAGTACAATGGTTCAGTGTGGGTCTTGTACTAGATGGCTGCATATCTCATGTTTACCAGCAATTGAGCAAAAAGAATTTGAAAGTCCAGATTGGGTTTGTGGACTGTGCTCAAATCAATGTCCAATTATCTAAAATAAATTTGTATAAACATAATTATTGTAATGTTAATACGTTTTTTACATTAATTTGTTGTATTTTATTAATTATTATTTGTCACATTTAAAGCGATGACTCTTTGATTTTTAAATTCCACTCAATTAGTATTGAGGAAATATGAGCATCATATTTATTCAAAAAATTATGTTATAGTGACGACTCATGGTTTTAAATTCCACTCAATAAGTTTTGAGGAAAAACAGCGTCATCAATATTGTTAAAATTATTTTTTATTTTAAATTGAAAATGACTTAAGTTGGATAAAACCTTAAATTTTAAAAAAAATTATTAAATTTATCTATATTATTTATCAATTTTACATTTTCACTGTAATTATTTTTTTAACTAACTTGTATTTAAAGTTCAAATATTTTTTTTTAGTTAGAATGATTAAAAATTGATTGTCCAACTTTGAGTCTCATATATAAAAGAGTTTGTTCAAGTCTTTACAATAATTCCACTCATTTAATTTTGAGGAAATGTAAGGCGATCATATTCAATTTTATTTTCAGAAGAATATGTCTATAATGTACTCTATGAGAAGTATAATAGCTAATAATAATTAGGTATTATGGTTTATTGATAAAATGAGTTTGTCATGGAAAACTATTGGAATATAGTTGTATATAATTAATATAATATGTAATAATTAATAATGAAATTGTTAACAGTTTTGTTTGTATATAAAATGTTTACTATGCATATTATTATGTGCGTGTAATATAGTTAAGCTGTAAAAAAAAAAGAAAAGCGGGTTTTTAGGCCTACAGGGGATCTTTTTACCGCTTTATAAATCTTAAAAGAAACGAATCTAAATGCAATACCTCATGGGTGGATTTGGAAATTGCATTAATAATATATTGTTTTGCAGAAATAAGTTATTGAAATTGTGAACCACAATATATCATATAGGCAGTATTTGTATCATAATAAATAAGCAAAACTACAAAAGTACGACACTAATCACAATCGGTAGTGTTAAGGTATAATTTTAAATATATCAAAAATATGTGCAAATAATGATAGTGTACCTTAATAACAATAACATAAGTTGTGGCTGGGGGGGGAGGGTGAATATGTTAATAGGTATGCAGACACCTACCACAAAAATAAGTTGTGAAAGGGGCACTTATATTTATTTAACATTGTGTTGATTAAATGTTAAATGACAAATATTTTAAATCCATTGAACACTGAATCACAATGTTACTTATGAAGAATTAATAAATAAAAACGAATTATTTCATAACATGCTTTGATTTTTTAAGTAAACAAATTAATGTGAATATCTGTACATTTTATTTTATTTACAATCATATTTTTTTTATAAACTTATTTGCAAGTTACATAAGTGGTATATAGATGATTTCAAAATTATTTTGATTAGGTAGGTATGTAATTTTTACAATAAATATAATACCTACATCAATAAAATTATAAAACTAAAAAAATAATTATTTTAACCACATTATGTACCTATTACTTGAATAATTGGGAGCTTTTTGTTATGATAATTCTATCTTCAGGTAATATTTGTCTGTAAATATACATAGTACATACATACAATTGTATTTAATTTATTATATATTTTATTGTAATTTTGTGTTGTTAAAAAAAATTATTACAGATTAATTATAAAAAAATTAGGACTTCCAAAGTAATGATTTAAATAAGTATAAGAAATGGTTTGTCTCTGGACACTATGGTTTGTGGAGGAAGTGAAGGATTGATTTTGAAATATTAAGTAACTATTATTTACATGGTATGTATAAGTTAAAATATGTGACTGTAAATAATATTTTTAAATAATCAAAAACAACATGTAGTGATATTGACTACATATTCTAATTAATTTATAATATAGGCGTTTTTGTTCTTCGGTGTCTTTTAATTTGTAAATTTCACATCCATCGCATGCGTTAAAGGCCTGTGATGAATAAACTCAAATTCTTGTCTCTAGCAGATAAAAGAGTTGAAGCTAATTTGGTATTTTTGCACAAGCTGATTGATAGACGTGTGGATGCTCCCTCTTCTCTTTCTCATTTTAAATTACCTTCTCATTTAACTAGGTCTGATTCTTTCTATGTTGTTCCATTACACAACACCAACTTTTATAGAAATAATCCCATTCACTATATTGTTCATATTTATTGATTACTATAAATTGAATTTTAGTTGCCCCTAATAAATTTAGTAAATGCAACTTAATATAACTGGTATCAACCATTTTCTTATCAGTGGTATAGGAGCTAACTAGGACGGAGCTATCTTCACAGACATGAGTCTCGTCTGAACGTACTAATTTAATTTAATTTGTTATCAGTGGCTCGGACGCAGACACAGTATCGGGCGGCTAGAGAGGACGGGACACGCAACTTCTGTGGCGCGACACACACTCCGTGTCTGTGTCTCGTGTGTACTTATAGCCATGATAAAGGAACATGGTATGATGGCAACGAACCGAATACCGTCGGAGTTTGCGCAGGTCATTGTATCCAGTTCGCCTCATTTCATTGGTTGTTGATATTTGCCGCCAAAAACAAAATATACCATGATAATATATTGTGTATCAAATATTACATTATATATATAAATTATAATATACAACTTTTATGTTGTCTGTCTAATATTTACGGTTCATCTTTATCCCATGATAAAAAAAATTAACTATTGTACCGTTTTCAATTTAACGATTTTTTTAATTTTTATATTTTCTTGGCTTAGTAAAATTTTAAATAACACAATAACTAAAATGCCAGTGTGTATATACAAAAACTGTTTAAGTGGTAGTAAAAAAAGGGAATCAATATCGATTCAAATATTACATTACACCGTTTTCCCAAGGATGATACTTTGAGACAAATATGGCAGCAAAGTTCAATGGTTAAGGGCATGATTAATTTTGATTCTGGTAGTATTGACTTCATATTAATTAACTATATATGAAATTGATGTATTATTTTTCTGAGTAATGATTTTAGCTGTGGTTTGTTCATTACATTTCAACAAACACCATTATGAAAATCCAAAAAAAAGAGTCAAAAGGCTAATTGAATCTAAACCAAAACTGAAACTTAAAATGGATGCTGTACCATTAAAGTACACAAGTTAACTATGTATCAGAAATGTTTTAATAAAATGTTTTGTTTCTATATGGTAGTCCCCTTGGTAATGATTATGATGATATTCCTTATCGAAGAAAGTTAGAACCAGTAATTACAACTATATTGATTCCTGCTGGAAAATTTGTTGTAAGTGAATCTAATATTATTGACCAGGAGATGTCCTGCAGTGACACAAACATTCCCATTGTGAAATATGATAATCACAGGTATTTTATTTGATAATAGTACTAGACTAATTTTGTAATTGTTTTTTTAAAAATTATTATACCAAGTAAAGTTATAAACTTATAGTGCTGCTCAAGTTAACCAATATTGTTGACTTTTTAAATAAAGTTTATCTAGAAGAATTCAATTTAACAATGTCAACTCGTTAAATTGAACATTACCCAAAAATTTAACTTTACCTTAATTAATTACCCGCTCATTAATTTGTTGACAAATTGAATGTATATTGTATTAATCTATTATGTTTTTAGTGATGCAGACAATTTAAAATTTAGTTTTGGAGATAATGAGTAAGTATTTATTAACAAATTACTTATACAATTTTTATATTTATTAATTAAACATTTTGTAAATTGCATGAAGACAAAAATATAAGCATAAAGTTAAGCTTTTTGATGATGAGTTAGGGGTATTTCCACTTGATGATACCGATGAAATTACTAAGGACAATCTCATTAAAAAGTATATTTTTAAAAATCAAATAATTCCTCTTTGTTTTATAACTTATATAATAAATATTAATATATAAACAATATACTTATAGCTCAGTTGAAAAATTTGGTTAACAGATAAATAATAATACATAATACTTATGTATTTTTGTCCGTACTTTTGTAGAGTATGTAGAATGAATAATTTAAAGTACAGTGATTTTTTTTTTTAGTATTTTAATTGTATTTATTATTGACTAACTAGTGTTATATTATATTATTATTTTTTAGATGTACATTTTTGTTTAACAATCTAAAACAAACATGTGTTTGAACACTTTGTTTAAGCCTAAACAGCTTAGGGCATTACTTTTTCCAAATTGTAGTATACATTTTAGATTACATTTATTTATTTTTAAATTTATTGACATATAGGTATGTAAATTGAACAATATTATATTTAATTGTATTTATTATTAATTCACTAGTGTTATACTATTATTTTTTAGATATATATTTTAGTTTTATCTATCTAAAACTTCAACAACCAAGGCTATTAGTTTTTCCAAATTGTAGTATAAATTTTAGATTACATTGAACAATATTATATTTAATTGTATTTATTATTAATTTACTAGTGTTATACTATTATTTTTTAGATATATATTTTAGTTTTATCTATCAAAAACTTCAACAGCTAAGGCCATTAGTTTTTTTATAAATTGTTATACAAAGTTTATAATATTATATAATATTATTTAATTATTATTTTTTTTTTTTAATATATTGACATATGTACATGGAACAATATTTACAATTGTATTTTAACTGTATTTATTATGAACTAACTAACTATAAGCAATTATTATATTATTAACAACTGATAGTGTACAATAAATATTAACTTTTTTTATTACAACATTGACTTAATTTTTAAATTCCTATGTTTAATAACAATAAAAAATATTTGCTATCCGTATAAATAGACTGACAGAGAAAAACGTCCAACTAGAACAGTCAATTTATGATCAAAACAAATGGATAGATAACGAAGAGAGTAGGTTTGAATACAAATACAAAAATATTTTGTCTACAATTTTTACTCCTACACAAACTGAATTATTATTAAGACCTAAAAAAGTGTATAAATGGTCTCCCGAAGATATTGCTTTAGCTATCACAATTAGAAGTGTACCCCCTAAGGCATACAGATATTTAAGAGAAAAGAAAAACTTCCCTTTGCCAGGTACATAATTAATGAACATATTAAGTAGGTACCTACTTAATTTATAAAAAAATTATCTCTGAACTAGGAATGTCTACTTTGAGAAATTGGGCTTCAACATTTTCAATTGAACCAGGTTTATTGAAAAATGTTATGATTTTGTTGAAAGCCAAAGATATAATATTATATCCATACACTCCTCAAATAATCAAACATTTATATTGAATTAATTTTATAAATTTAAGGAGATACCATCATAGGCGGAGCTTGATAAATTTAGTTGAGGGGGCTCAAGCCCTAGATTATTTAAAGAAAATAATTATTAATAACTTTCTATTTTCTTAAATATAACCTTGTATTTGTTTGTAAAAACAAAAAAAATAAATTTTAAAAACAAAAACCATTCAGTGTTCAGTGTGTTGCAGCTAATTATATATCAATATAAATATGAACAAATAAACTATAATTTATTGATGTATTGCAGAGTATTTCAACATTACTACAAATACAAAAATAAACAGTAAAATAAAAAAAAATAACTTATGTAAAAGAAATAACTAACTGTTTTATTAAATAATATTATACATTTTAGATTTAAAAAAAAAAGATTCCAATTTTGATCATAATAAAATAAGAATTTAAAAAATAAATATAAATGAGTAATGGACCATAAATTACTTTAAAATGTTAAATTGTTAATTGAATTCTTCTTGAACCACATTTGACAAAGTCTTCAAGAATCTGTTTTGATTCAATTGATGTCTTTACTAATTCATTTTCTATGTGTATTATTGCCAAATTGCTAAATTGATTTTGAATCATAGTAGTCCTTAACCAATTTTTAATCCTTCTCATAGCTGAGAAGGATCGCTCACATGAAGCTGAGCTTACTGGTATACTTAGTGCCACTTGTAACAAATTATGTAAATTAGGATACAGTTCTGATGTAACTGTTGAGAACAAATCTTGAATAGTCCAATTTTTGATTTTGGAATTTAAATAATTTACAATCATCATTTCAGCTTTTAATATATATTTTTTTATCTTTAACCCGCTATCAGTGGCATCGTTAAAAATCACGTGAGAGGTGGCATCGGTCTTTTTGACCGAACAATACAAAATAATACATTTTGATCTATTATCCGTCAACTAAAATGATTAATATTGTTATTTTTCATGTAAACACAATATTTATTTAAGATGATATATATTTTACTTACATCTATTTTTTTGCATTTCGTTTTTTATAATTTTTAAGTAATAAAATAAGTTTTCAAAATCCCAAAAATAACCAAATACTTAATAGGCAATATTAAAAAATAAAAAATTATAAATAATTTCATTCATCGATACATTTATTTGAAATTAAAATTCTGCAGTTTAGAAATAACATGATAAATTGTTAAAATTAAAAATAGATTTGATTTAAAAAAAAAATATATTATTTTATGCAATGAGTGAACAACAAAAAAGCATAATATTTATAATTTACACATATTCGTCCGAATTTTCAGTTTCGTCTACTGCCATGCTTCTAGAACATTCGGGACATGCTGGTACAGTATGTTCTCGGCAGATGGGTGAATTACAATGAATACAGCGAGTATTTGTTTTACGATTCTTTTTTGTTGAACAATACACACATCTTCCAGGACAATCTTGGCGTTCAGATTGTTCTTGTTGTTGCCCAGTCAGATTTTTTAGGCTTATTTTCAAGTGTTTGGGTAAAGTTTTTATAGTTAATCTGTGCTTCCAATAACTCATACATAATTCTTTTGAGAGTTCTTTCAAAAAATATCTTCGAGTTAGTTTTTTATGTTTTTCTGAATCATTATCTTTTATAATTATAAAACTATTTATACCAGCAATATTTAGCAATGAATAAAATATTGTCAGCGGCCAACGACAACTAGTTCTTGATACTGAGTACGAACCTTTTAATTCATCGACCGTATCAACGCCACCTTTAGTGTGATTGTAAAATGTTAGTATTTCTGGTTTCATTGCCTCTCCTAAACTATCATCAATATCGTCACTATGGTGCATTGTCGATACGAGAGTTACGACTTTGTTTTTTTTAGAGACATATGACAGCAGAGTAGTATCTATAAAAGTTTATCCGTATCCAAATAAGCTGCTATTTACAGGCCTAATTTTGGTTTGCACAAAAATTGGAGGTATTTCGCGTTTATTTTTTCTAATAGTTCCGACAACTGTAAGACGATGATTTTGCAATAAGGTTTGAACTAGTGGAATCGAAATGAACCAATTATCCATTGTAACATTGCGACCACTTTTTGTGATTGGAATTACGAGTCTTTCCACCACTTTATGGGGATTGTTATCTATTTGATATGGCCCATCGGGTTGTTTTCCCGCATACACCTCCATGTTTAGAGTATAAAATTTTCGCGCATCGCAAAGTACAAAAATTTTTATGCCGTATTTCGCGGGCTTATTTCTAATATATTGACGAAAGTTGCATCTCCCGCGAAATGACTCCAACATTTCATCTATCGTAGTATATTCTCCTACCACATAATTTTCCTGACATTTTTGTACAAAACCATTGAAAATGTTTCTAATTGGAGCTAATTTATCCACGCTTCGCCTTTCATTTCTCGTAGTAATATCGTCAAATCGTAAAGCACGAAGAATAAACTGGAATCTAGTCAAGCACATTGTTGACCGAAAAAAATCAACACCAGTACCATCCCGTGCCCACAAATCGCTGAGATTTTGATGAGATGACTTCATCACTCCTGCCATGTATAAAAGTCCAAATACAGCTTTCATTTCTTCAATATTTGTGTCTATTATAATTTGGTCGAATTCGTGAAATATTTATATTCGTACACTTTACTATTTCCATGATGACAGTATCTGGAAAAAATAAGCTCCAGGACTCATAGGGAGTTTTTACTTGTTTCGCGTAACCAATTGGTCCAGGGCGTATATTCAGTGTGTTATGAGCACGAGTACGTACATTACGAGGCGGTGGATACATATACCAAATAGATTTATCTTTTCCAAAATAAGTCGGTAGATCGATATTTTCTACAGTAATTTCATGTCTACTTACATTTGTAATAGCTTCATCGACACTGTCGTTAGACTGAGTAGTATCAGTGTCGTGTTCACTTTCAAGTACATAGTCTATATCGGAAGCGTCTGAGTCGTTTTCATTATAATCGTCTATTTCGTTCAAAAACATACGAATACGATCGTCTTCCCATGAACACATAGCGTATAATAATAAAATGAATAAAATAAAATATGAAGTAACCGTATAAAATTATTTATTTATACACTTTTGATCTACATTCAAACACTTCGCGGATAAAGTTTTAGATGGTACTGAACAGTCAAATGTCAATATAATCTTGGAAAGCGTAAATGTGTGGTGACTGATAATACCTATTACCTACTATAATACAGATAGTATAATCTATCTATGGGTTTAGCCACATTGCTTATAAATAGACAAGTTATAACTGTGTAAACAATATGTTAACGTCGAAATTAAATATACTATAAATAAATAAAAATAATTATATAATCAAGAAAACAATGTTGAAATCATATGAACGAAAATAGTGGCATCGGTCATTTTGACCGTAATTTTATCAATAAACGGTATAAGTTTATGTTAACGATATAAACTTACATCAAACCACAAAACAACTACTCTTTATGGGTCGAAGAAAAGGTACTGAGTAGAAGAAAGACGGATATGGTCCCAATTATAAATTATTAAAGAAATTAAAAAACTGTCGGTCAAAAAGACCGAAGCCACTGATGCCGGGTTAAGTTATCACTATAATATTCAATGAATTCTAATGAACCATCAAAATCAAGCATAAAAAAGTTATCATTTGATTTTGCCAATTTTAGGCTTTCATCAGAAAACCTAATTTTCATTCTATTAGTGATACTATCAATAATTTTATTATAAATAGGGCTCGGATGTTGTTGCATTTGCAACTTTTTTTCTATTGTTCGGATTCGTTGCTAAGTAGGTTATAAATTTGTTTCAAACGAGTACCAATTAATATATAAAAATTTTAAGTGTAACTTTTTGCAATTTTTGACCTTTTTTCAATTTTATTGCAATTTTGTTGATTGTCGTCATTTTCAATACAATTTTATGTATTTTTTGCAGCGATCCGGTTGTAATTAAATTAAGAATTTGACCTTGACCGTTGCGATAATCATAATATATATATAACGATATCACGGCCCGCCGCGACAGACCGCGTTCTGTGTGCTCGAGCCTTATTAATTGACCGTCTTCGTCGGCGGTAACTGGAAAAACCATTTAATTAGTAGATAGCGCGGTCATTACGCTATAATATGACTACGGGAAGTATTTTTAGGCTTGCAGTCAATAACAAAATAAGAATAACGACTTGATTGTTATACAATTATAAAATGTTGGGAGAAATGCATGTTTCAATTTATAATAGTTCAGTATCGCACTGTATTTCGCTAACACCGCACAGTACACACTATTTTGTATTTTTTTTCTAATTTGTTCGTCAAAATGCCGAAAAGTAAGCCATCGATGAAGAACGTATTAAACAAATATTTCGATGAGTTTGGGGAAAACATATTTTCGAGTGACGGTTCAGTTTTATTTTGCAAGTTATGTGAAACTCGAGTATCTGCTGAAAGAAGATACATAGTTACACAACACTTAAAAACCGATAAACACACCCGTTCCGTAAATCGTCATCAAAACACAACAACATCAAAAATACAGCAACAAGTAACGTTATACTCAAAAAAATGTACATTTTCGAAAGATCTTTGCAAGGCATTGTTATCTGCAAATATTCCTTTAAATAAAGTTAACAACAAGGATTTCCGTTTGTTTATGGAAAAATATACCAACAAAGAAATTCCCGATGAAAGCACTTTACGTAAAAATTACGTGAATGATATTTATGTAGAAACTATGAACAAAATCAGATCTAATATTGTCGGACACAAAATATGGGTTTCAGTGGATGAAACAACCGACGTTCAAGGTAGATACATATCCAACGTCATTATAGGTACATTGGAAGTCAACAAACCTGGCCAAGTTTATCTTTTAAACTCAGAAGTGCTCGAGAAGACAAATTATTCGACAATCACAAAAGTCTTTGATCGATCCATGTTTCTTCTTTGGCCTGATGGCATACGCCATGATGATGTGTTGTTATTCCTTAGTGATTCGGCGCCGTACATGGTCAAAGCAGGAAAAACAATTGGCGCGCTTTATTCTAAAATGATCCATGTTTAAGGTGACCATACGTCCCGCTTTGGGCGGGACAGTCCCGCTTTCGAGCTAAGTGTCCCGCTGTCCCCAAACAACTTAAAAATGTCCCGCTTTAAGAAAAGTCGACTTGTGGTAAATATTTATTGATCAATTAAATCACAATCATACATTATTTATACTGTATAGACGTATAGTATAACTACATAATATATATATTTGTGTATTACGTAAAACACTAAAAACCCATAGTCCATAGTACATAGATAAAAATGGTACAAAAATAACTACCTTATTGTTATTGTCGCTGCCACCGCGTCAACTGCGGGAATCGGCGATAAATGGAATACGTACCTACACATAATATTATATTATTATCTTAGTTGTTCGGTTGCCTTGTCACGCGCTGTACGCCTGTACCTCGAGTTAGTTGACGTTCTTTACGACTTTACGTGATCATTTAGTTTTTAAAATGCCCAAACGCAAGTGTATATTTAATGATAAATTAAAAACCAAGTATCCGTTTGTGAAACAAAGAAGTGATCCTTCCGACGTCACGTGTGAAAAGTGTCGTACAGATTTTAGTGTTGCACATGGTGGTGCTGGTGATATTGAAAAACATTTACGGTCAGAAAAACACAAATTATCCGACCATGCTGCTGCTTCAAGTTCATCAATGCTCAATTTTTTCAAAAAAACGGATTCACCTTCTTCTAAGGATTTTGAAGTTGCTGCGGCAGAAGCCACTTGGGCTTATCATACTGTGCAGGAAAGTCATAGCTTTCGTTCGAATGATTGTGCGTCAAGATTAATACAGACATGTTTCGAGCAAAAATTTAGATGTGCTCGCACTAAGTCCGAGGCTATTGTTGTAAATGTTTTGGCGCCTATGGCAATACATGAGTTAAATGACCATCTCCATAAAGCGAATTGCATTACTTTACTAACGGACGCTTCAAACCATGGTTCTACAAAATTATTCCCTGTCTTAGTTCGTTACTTTTTACCGTATGAAGGAGTACAAGTAAAGATTTTAGAATTTCAAGAGCAAACGGGTGAAACATCAGATATAATTGTGGATTATTTAAAACAAGTATTGACTAAAAATGAACTGACGTCAAAAATTGTGGCATTTTGTGGGGACAATACTAACTGCAATTTTGGAGGGAAAAATAGAAAAGGAGTTAATAACGTTTATGCTAAATTGAACGATTCTCTTGGAAGGACTCTCATAGGAATTGGATGCGGAGCTCACATAATCCACAATGCAATTAAAACAGCTGCAGATTGTTTACCTGTTGATTTTGAATGCATAATTGTAAAAATATATTCATTTTTTTACATTTATAGCGTTCGTGTTGAAGCTCTTAAAGAATTTTGTAATGCAGCTAACACAGAATACAAACAACTTCTGGGTTATAGTAAAACTAGATGGCTTGCGTTGATGCCTGCACTGGAAAGAGTTTTGAAAATGTTTCAGCCATTAAAAAATTATTTTCTGAGCATTGATAAATGCCCGAATATACTGAAAGAATTTTTTGAAAACCCCAGCTCTGAATTATGGTTGTATTTTATGCACGCACAATCAGCTACATTTCATCAAGCTGTATTAAAGATCGAGGGCCAAAACGTGTCTGCAATAGATGCCGCAAATGAAATTAATCAACTTCAAAATAATTTAGATCAAAAACAAAATTCATGCTATCTTCCCCACGCCACCCGTAATATAATGGTAAAATTACAAGAAACTGGTGAAATAAATAAAGAAAACGTAAAAACTGCAGCGTCTAATTTTTATAAAACAAGCAAAGAATATTTGGAGCAGTGGTGTCAGTTCAACGAAGATGTAAAAAAATTTGAATGGGCAAATCTGAGAAAGATTCCCTCGTGGGAAGATGTACAAAAAGTGATGGACTTACTTATTGAACAGACATTTATTAATAGCAGTCAAGACACAGGAGTGTTTGACGAGTTTTCACTAATTTCTAAGTATATAACAACTCAAAAAATATACGACTGGAACACCGGGAATATATCTACTGAAAATCGTTGGATGGAAGTATTTACGCACTTTAATGCTAATGATCTCTCACACGTGAATTTTTCTATAATCATTGAATATATCTTGTGTCTGCCAGGCAGTAACGCTCCAGTTGAAAGAGTGTTCTCTCTTATGAATAAAATATGGAGCAGCGAAAAAAGTCAGTTGGGAGTCGGTGTATTAAAAGCCATTCTTGTCACAAAGAGTAATATCAACAAATCATGTAATGAGTTCCATTCTTACATAAAAACCAAACAGGCTACTTTGAAGAAGATTTGTGGATCCGACAAGTATAAATCAGCCGAATAATATACCCTATCATTTATTTTTACATTATTATTTATTATTATTATTATTATATATGTATATATTAGTTCCGTTTTTCTGTTGCCATTTTTTATACAAATACTTTATGTTTTTTTTCAAATAAAACAATTGTTATTTTTCGCAAAATGATGTGGTTTTCTTATTAAAATGTACAGGTGTCCCGCTTTGAAGAAAAAAAAATATGGTCACGTTATCCATGTTACATGCCTAGCACATGGTGTACATAGAGTTGCTGAAGAAATAAGAGAACGATTTACCAAAGTTGACAAATTAATTTCTAAGGTAAAACTAATATTTTTGAAATGCCCGGCTCGTGTATTTTTTTTTAAAAATAGCGTCCCGAATGTACCATTACTTCCTGAGCCTATTATCACTCGTTGGGGTACACGGCTAAGAGCTGCCTCTTATTACTGTACCTATTTTCAAGAAATAAAAAATATCGTACTAGAGCTCAATCAAAACGATGCTATTTCAATTAAAGAAGCTCAAAAAATATTGAATAATCTGTCGTTGGAAACGGATTTAGTATATATTCATACAAACTATGGATATTTACCTGACACAATAGACAAATTAGAAAATCAAGGACTTCCATTAGCTACAAGCATTGAAATAGTCAGAAATGTTAGTGACAAATTAAATTCAGTATCAGGAAACACCGGCAAGTTAACTAATGAAAAGTTTAAAAACGTCCTGGCGAAAAATAAAGGTTTTGAATTTCTTCAACAAATATCCAATACATTGATCGATGAAACAACTGTAATAGATGGATTACCAGAAGGATTATCTATTCAAGACTTCATTTATTTTAAATATGCACCAATAACCTCGGTCGACGTCGAGCGCAGTTTTTCAATCTACAAGAATTTGTTGTCTTCTAATCGAAGGTCTTTCGAGTTTGAGAACCTGAAGAAGTCGTTTATAGTACAGTGCAATAATTTTTAAGGTAAGGTAAAGTTTTTAAAAAAAAAAATAAAAATAATTTAAATAAAAAGTTTTAAATTTTGATAAAATTATTTGTAGGTTTCTGAAAACATAAGAAGACCGGACAATTTACCAGATTTGTAATGACAACTGACGAGAATTTGAATTTGAATCTTTTTTATTATCTACTCGTTTAAAACCTACCTAATAAAAGTTTATAATATTACTTAATAAAATGACTTAATCCATTTCATAAAATAATTTTTTTAATTTTTTTGGTACAAAATATTTTTTTATTGCAATTTTTAAGTGCAATTTTGGGTTTTTTTTCACAGCAATAATGCAATCAATTTTATAACATTTTTAGTGCAACAACATCCGAGCCCTAATTATAAACATCAATTTTCCAATATTTTTTAATTGTTAAATTCTCTTCATGAGCTCCAATTGTAGAAGTTACAAGAGAACTTTTTAAATATTGATTCTCAACAGGTTTCCTTTTTTTTGAAAATTCTTCATAGTTCAAACAAATACCAAACTTTCTTGAAAAGTTAGTGATATCATCCCACAATAGTTTAAAATTCTTATCAGAACTTTTTTCTTGTAAAGTTTGTATTACACCATAAATTGTTGAAGTTGCTTGGCCCAATGTTATATCTTTTTTTTGTAATGTTTGACTTAATAGATCAATAGTAAATAAAATGTCATGAAATTCAAATAAATTAAAAATAAATTGTGCTTTTTTTATTCCCTTTAAAAGACCAACAGCTTCAACAGCATATTTATTTTTATTATTATTTATTTCTTCTTCTAATGCATTTATTATTGATTGATAATTAATTTTAACGTTATGGCAATTTTTGTACCTACATGCCCATCTAGTAGTACTTAGCTGTGTAAGTTCATGTGGTTTTAACCCCAATTTTTTTTGCATTTGAATAAATGTACTGTGGCTGGATGGTTTGATGTTTGAAATGAATATAAAGCATTTCTAATAAATTAAAAAAAGTTATTGAACTTCTTATATGTTTACAAGTGTCAGTAACCACCAAGGCTAGCTTATGTGCTGCACAATGAAAGTATACAGCAGTTGGATATTTTTCTCTAATCTTAGCCTGTAGTCCTCCTACAGCGCCTGACATCACGCTAGCACCGTCGTATGTTTGTGCAACAATGGGTATGTCAGCTATTTCTAATTGTTTTAGTTCATTTATAATAATATTTTTCAAACTTTCTGCATCCCTTGACTGAGAGCAATCAATACATTTTATAAAACGTTCACATACTTCAAATCCATTACAATATCTCACACACAAACTCAATTGTTCTTCTTTAAATGAACGTGCCTCATCACACATTAATGAATACTTTCCACATGTTCTAATTTCATTTGTTATGACTTTTATAGTTGAATTGGATATAATATTGAGAATTTCATTTTGGATATCATGGCTTGTATATGATAAGTATGTATGATATTTTATTCTAAAATTACTGTCAAACTTACAAAATAGTTCACATAATTCTAAAAAATTTCCTTTGTTAGAACTTTCTTGTTTTTCATTGTGACCTCTAAAGGCCAGCCCCTGTCTAGCTAAGTACAAAATAATGTCAATAATATTTTGTATATATACCTGATTATTTAAAATGTCCGTTTTAAATTGATCTGAAAGTTGAGTATGAACATTACCGTGGATTTTTGATTGTTTATATTGATTGTATTTTTCTATGCTACTACAATGACTTTTGCAGTTAGAATGTTTTTCTAATTTTTCACTTAATTTTTTCCAATTATTAAAACCAATTTTTTTAAAAATATCTTCTGATGTATTTAAGTTATCAAACTGTCTACATACAAAACAATATATAGAGTCTTGGTGTACACTATATTCAACCCAAAAATATTTTTCATAATATTTACAAGAAAATGAACGATTCTGTTTGCCTATTTTTTTTAATGGATAAGATAAAATGGGCTGTTTTGGGCCAGATTCTAAACTTCCTAAATCTATTACTGGATTATTACTTATTTGCTTATTAAATTCAATACAATTACTTTCATTTTCAGAATTATTTAAATATAAAGAACTGTTACCGGGATTGTTTTCTGGATTTTCTATTGAATCATTTTGATTATTTGTTGAAATACTTTTTGAAGTATTGGTGAAAAATGTTCTAATATCGCCAAAACGTTTCACGTTATAAGTTATTTCTAGTGAAATACTGAAATTACAAACAATACAAACGTACTCACGCAGTCACGTATTCACTAATACTGAAGTTAAAACTAAATAATAATATTATGTAAACAATTATAAATTGATTATCTACAATATTTATAGCAATATTTAATAATAATAATAATAATAATAGCTTATGGGTAATGGGTACGTATCAACTATAAATAGCCTTGCGTTGCGTCTGTGTGTGTGTGTGATGTGTATAGTGTATGAGTGAGTAGCACCATGCGACAAGACGAGTAAGATGACGCAAACTCAATAATCTTACGAATTTTAATTAATATTAAAAACATAATAACAAGAAGATACATTACATTTTAAATCACACCATAGACTAAGCACATATATATACTGTAATATATTTAAATACTATTGTATGTTATTAAAATCATTGTGTAAATTAAGATAATTTTCCACACAACTAACCAGGTAGTTATTCACTAATTCACTCGTCAGATCTATGACGTTACGTCGCTATTATATCTCATTATCTAAACTCTGTCCAGCGAGAGAACGCGCCGTTTCTGCGCATGTAGACTGACGACCGAGCTAGCGCCGAGGCCCCATTTCCCCCTCTCTCGGCCTGCCGAAGACGGCCGATCGGTCCGTCTCGGAAATCTGCAACCTGTTGCTATAATCAACCACCTGTTGACTATTCCCGCCCGTATACGAGCTAAACGTATCATAATATTTCTTCAATATTTAGTACTTATTTTTATATGGTAACACTAATTTTTTAGATGGATAAATGTAGTAACAAAATACTTTATTCTAATACCTTTTTCATAAAATAAACGTCAAATAATAATTAGCGTTAAATATTTTTTAATAGTTATTTTTTTGTTTTCCAATTAATTTCATATACAATATACATAATACAAAATATATACACAAAATACATAATACAAAATATATTAAATAAAGATGGCTAATTACCATTGTCGATGAAACTTTACAGTGTATAAAAAAAAATACAAAATACATACACAATATAATACATAATACAAAATATATTACTTTAAGGTTTCACATCCTAGATCGTCTGAATCCGATGTGTCACCGGTGATCGTCATTACATGGAGATTGTCATTATCCATCACATCATCGATTGTTAAGTCCACTTTCCAGAACCTGTCTTCTACTTTAATGACGTGTTGGACAAAGTTCTTCCACATTTCGGGTGTGCAGTGATTGACACCTTCGATCAATAATTTTCTTACGTCTGGAAGTTTGAATGTGGTATTGTTTGTCTTCACGTACCTTTTTACGGAAGACCACGCAAGTTCAATCGGGTTAAATTCGCAATGATACGGTGGCGTCCTTAATACCGTCATATTTTTGGTTTTCACGTATTCGTCAACAACATATGTATTGAACTGCGGTTTAATGCGGTTCACGATGTCCATGAGCCGTATCTTGTTCATCGGCCTTTCGAATTGTTCGCCCTTTTCTTCCAGCCAATTTTCAATTTCCCCCTTTTTCCATCCTAATGTTGGGCATTTTTCACTTTTTGTTGAGTGATAAGGCGCATTGTCCATTACTATGACAGAATTGTCTTTTAGTAACGGAATGACGCCTTTCAACCAGTCGAAAAAAACATCACCATTCATTTCTTCATGGTAATCTGCCGAGCCTTTTTTGGATTCAAATACCAATAAGCCGCCGTCGACAAAACCCTCCTCTGACCCAATGTGTACAACAATCAAACGTTTCCCTTTTGCAGTTGGATTTGGTGCGCCAGTTGATAGACCGCACACAAAGGCTTCTCGGTGGGACGTAACAGTATTGTCCTGCCATATTCTCTCGTTACAGTCACCTGCGTTGACCCAGGTCTCGTCCAGGTAGTAGATCGTTCTTCCCTGTGATCGGTATTTGCGTATATCTTCAATATATTTTGTACGCCACAATACAATGTCTTCTCTTTCTATGAGAGCGCTGTTACGACCGCGTTTGACGTAGACAAAATTTAAGTCACGTACAATCAAGTGGAGAGTGGACCTTTTGTACGTGTTCAAGTCTGGGTCCTCGTTAACTGCTATTAAAATTTTGTCCAGTGTTGGCAACTGTTTTCGAAACCAAAATTCGTGCACCTTCCTACGTATGGCGTCCCGTTCAAAATCGTCAATTTTTTCTTTAAATGTCGCTCTAATTTTGGTTTTGTCCGGTGATCTTACAGTTTTTTCATTTTTATACTCAGCAATCGTTAACTGAGCAGTCCTTTGTCCAATACCCAATTCTTTGGAAATAATCTTCACTACTTCTTTTATTGTTAACTTTGGTTGTTGTAACATTTTTGTTTTGTATAAATTGATGATCATCAATTTTTGACGACTGCCGACGAGCTGAAAAATGAGGACAAAAAATACCAACATTTAACGTTAAATAATACTCATTATAAAAATTATAAAATATAATACATTAAAAAAAACAATTACAATTTATCAACACTTACTTTTCCTCTAGGGTTCGCCTTCAATGGTGTAATAGCAACATTAGAAACTTCCCTTTCACTCATTTTTATATACTAATAATATATAATATCGTACGATAAAAAAAATAATTATTATTATAATTTGCACTGAGGTTACAAAAAACACTAAACAGTAAACACAGTAACACACTTCGCGCGTAATAGACGACAGTACGATGCATCAATAGGAATCGTTCAAATTGTTGCCACCACAGCGTCGTCGTCGGACACGTGCACACGTACAGCCGGTCGCCGGAGCGCGCCGTCGCTCGGTGGGCCGTCCTGGTGGGGGCACATAGGGCTGGGTACGCGCGGGAATGCGCGAAAACGAACCAGTTTTGGTAGGCGCGCGGCGCGTTCTCTCGCTGGACAGAGTATAGTTGAATAATTATTTTTTATAATTCCAGATTTTTACATAAACGTTTTTCATTATTTTGGTTACAATATCAAAACATTAAACGTAAAAAAAAATAGTGTTGATATGCCCTTTAAATAGTATATTTGTAAATCATAATACAAAATATTAGGTACATAACTACGGTAAATATTTGGGGGGGCTAATCGAAAACTTAGGGGGGCTTAGCTCCCCCAAGCCCCCTTCTAGCTCCGCCTATGGATACCATGTCAGTAAATGAAAAATTAACTGTGATTTCATTTGACGAAACATATGTTTCAAATAAAATCTGTTATGATAAAAAATCTGAACAGATTTATGGTCCAGCTAAATGTGTACAAGCAGTTGTTCTGAGGGGTAGATACAATTTTTTATAATATTCATAAATCATGTTCTTCCTGATCAAAGTATTGAAGAATAATGAAATGTTTATTTTATTGATTTAGGACTAGTAGGAAATTGGAAGCAACCAATATATTTTGACTTTGACACTCCAATGTCAAAAGAATTATTGTTACACATTATAAGTGAGGTACATAACATTGGTTTTAAAGTTGTAGCTATGGTCAGTGATATGGGGCCTAGTAATATGGGCCTATGGCGGGATTTGGGGATATGTACTGAAAATACATGGTTTAAGCATCCAGTAGAGGGAACTAAAGTACATGTTTTTGCTGATGTTCCACATCTCCTTAAATTGGCCCGAAACCATTTTCTTGACAAGTCAGTACTTATATACAAACATTTTTCCAAACTTTATGAAATAACTCCAAATTGAAATGAAAATTATTATTTACTGGTTTAGAGGGTTTGTTTTGTCGGATGGAAAATTGATCGGGAAAAATATTCTTAATGAAATATTGAGAATAAATAAAGGACACGACTTCAAAGTAGCTTATAAACTATCTGAAAAACATATAAATGTCCAAGGTACAGCTCGAATTAATGTGAAACTTGCTGCTCATGTTTAATTTCATTATAATATTTGTTTTTAATAAAACTTAAAATATCTTCAACCCATAACATATTATCTTCACAATCAATATCATCAATATCAATGCCACTATCATTAAATATAGGTCTTAGGATATTACGTTGTTGTTCAATCAAATTTAAAAGTGATTCCAAATTTTTTATTTACCATTTCTATTATTTATTATAAAAAATAAACAAAAAATTTTTAAACGCGTATTTAAAATTATATTAATTTCTAAATAACATAACAACATACTATATTTACGTTAGACATTCGATCATAGATCTCATTCGATGATCCAGACCAACGACTTGTTAAAAAACAACATCAACGTAAAAAAACAACGACTCGTTAACGTAAAAAAACATCATCAACGTAAAAAAACAACGACTCGTTAACGTAAAAAACAACGACTCGTTAACTCGTTAAAAAAACAACTCGTTAACTCGTTATTTTTTAATAGAAATATTTCTATTAAAAAAATATGATATTTAAATAAATTTTTTATAATTTTCAATAAATTCTAAACATAAATGACTACATATAGGTGGGCCATTATAGTATTGAAATTGGGAAACAGTACAAAAAAGATTATCTTTACCTAAATATTTTACAAGTTCTTTTGGCGGTTCACCAACTATATGACCAAATGGATCAAAATATATTTTAAATGTATTGTTTATTTTTTTCCATGCAACCCAATGAGAACCATTTTGAGTAGAATCATTTAAATTAAATACTCCACATTCATTTTCCCATGGTGTTGTAGGTAATTCATTTAACATAAAACACCCTCTATAATTTTTTATTTTATTTCCAAAATAATTTATATCTATATTACTTAATGGACCAATTTTTACATTATTTTCTTTAATCCAAAAGCGTGTATAAATACCTTAAAATTTTCAATATTATTTCTAAATGTTTTTATTTCAAATTTATTCATTTTTTCAATATTTTTTTTTTTTTTCAAGCCAGAACCTTGTGATCTAATTTTTTCCATCTCTTTATTATGTCGAATTGTTTCTTGTTCCATTTTTTTTTTATGTTTAGCATCAGTTACTGCAGTATAAAGTGCACTTGCACCTGCAGCCAAAGCACTTACACCTTCGACCACAGCAATAGCTATTGGTAAAAATCCACCTTTTTTAATTTGAACATGTTTAAGTTCTAATCTTGATCTGGTATTATTTTTTTTTAGCGTTTTTTAATTTTCTTATTTCTTCTGGCTCAAGAATATATTTAAGTTTTCCACTATCAATTTGATTATTTTCAATTAAAATTGATACATCTTTCTTACTTTTATGAGCTTTCAATATTTTCTTTAATTGATTTTTATTTAAATTTAGATTCATTTTATAATACAAAAAAATTAAATTAAATTCATTCCAAATCGGCTTTTAGCATTCATTACATTTGCTGTAATAATGGCTGCAGTTTTTTCACCTATAGAACTATGAGTATCATAAAATCTTTCCATTGCTTTTTGTTCTAAAATTTTATCAGCAATATGTCTTGTTTTAGTATCTTTATTATCTTCATAAAAATAATCATGTTCTCTCGCAGCTTCATCTAATTTGTTTTTAGGTTTTTTATTTTTTTCTAACTTTGTTCCCGGTCCTAAATAATTATAACCAGGCCAATGTATTTGAGGTAAACTTGAACAATTCAAAAGAAAATTAACAATTACTGAACCTGTAATAATTTTTTTTGGTAAACATGAAACATATGATGATAAATAATCTGCACCTTTAATAGGTATATCAATTAATTTTTCCATTTCTCTAATACAAATATTAAGAATATCAAATTTTTCATCATGGTAAATATTATTTCCTATACTTTCTTCAACTGATATATAATGTATACGTTTAATTATTTTTTCTTTTGATATTTTCACTTCCTTTGGTAAACAAGTTACATATTTTAGTAAATATTCAATACCTTCAGGAGTATCAATAAGGTTTTCCATAATTATTTTAAACAAATGAAGAATACCAAGTTTTTCGTTTTTAAAATTATTATTTCCAGCTCTTTCCTCTGCAGAAATAAACTGTAAATTATCTATCACTTGGTTTACATTACTAATATAACGATATTCAATACGATTTTCTGTGTATTTCTTTAAACCCTCCCCTATTTGATTATCTTCAGCTAACATTTCATTATTTTCTTCCTTTTCATTAATTTTATTATCTTCATTATTTTCTTTCTTTTCATTAATTTTTTTATTATTTTTTTTATTATCAGTAGTTTCTTTCTTTTTATTATCCATAGTTTCTTCACTAATTCCATTCATTTCTCTCCAAATATGACAAATCATATTATTATATTTTTCACCACCACTTGATTTAGCTCTTTTCGTTGAAGGATCATTTTTTTGATATATAGAATTAGTTTCAATTAATATATTTTTATAAATATTAAAATCATCATCTGTATAAAATTCTGGATTGGTACTAATTTGATGAGTTAATAATCTCCACAAACCTGGAGTTCCTTTATATCTATTTCCATTTAAAATTATATCATCTTTATCAAAATTGATTTTATCTTTTCCAATCATATAAATACTATCCTCATTATCTTTCTTAATAAAATATATTCCAAAAGAATTAGACTTGTCTACAGTTCCTATATATTTTGATGCAATAGGACCAAACTCTATAATATTTGTAGGTACTGGAGAATTACTTGTTGATTTTTGACTAGAATATTTTGGAGTTAACAGTCTCTTTTTCATTAGGTTTTAAAAATTAATCTTTAAACCTATTTTGTAATTTTTTTTTTAGTATTAATTATTGTCTGAATCTTTACATCTGATGTGTTTTTTAAATTATTTCCTATCTTGGAATTGTTTTGTGTTTGATCTTCAAATGTAACATTTTTTTAAATTTTTTTTTTAATTCTTTTTGAATTTGTTTAATATCCATTTATTATACAAAATTAAAATAAAACATAATCATTCATCGATATATAAAATCGTATTACCTTTATTATCATAGATTAAATTTTTTATCAAGTCTATTGTTATGAAACCATATGTTTTTATTTTACTTTTTTTATCATATTTTTTACAATAAGTTCTATTAATTTCTTTAAATTTTTCTAAAGCTACATCTTCACTAATCAAATCGGACCATATTTTTTCAATATAATAATTTGATTGATTAAAAACAATTAAAACATTCAAATTATTTCTTATTGTTTTTATATCTACTGAAGTATAACTTTGTATTAAATAAACAACACTAATATTCTTTGATCTTGATCTTATAAAATATTCAATTATCATGTCTTGTTTTTCTTTTAGAAAATCATCAAAAATCACTTAACTATTTGGTTCACAATCATCTACAGATATTATTTCATCATTAGAAAAATGTGTGTTTATAGAAGGTATATCATCAAATATTTTTTTTATTTTTTTATAGACTGGTTGCTCGTTATTTTTTGTAAAAATATATAGAATTAAATAAGGAATTCAATAATTTATAATCAGATTATACAACAAGGTTGTTTTACCACAACCAGATGGTCCTATAATTAAAACACGTGAAGGTAATTCAAATAAAGATTTTTTTTTTATTTTCATCTTCAATAAAAAATTTTACTTTTACTTTATCCATTTATTTAAAAAAAAATATATATAATTTGGTAATATAAATAAGAAATGGAAAATATTTTAAATAAATATGATAATTATATAATAAACAGCCAATATGAAAGTTATATACCTCAAATCACAACAGAATTAAATAAACCTAACCGAAATACAATAGTTGTAGTAGATGGTAAAGATAAATTTCTGAATACTAAAAATTCAAAACTTTATTTATTATTTGAATATGTACAAGAAGATGGTACTGAATATCCAGCAAAATCTAATGTTATGTTATCTGATAATGCTGGAGCAAATGTGTTTCAAAAAGTTACAATTAAATAAAATAATACAATTATAGATGAAAGTGAGAATACCGGAAGAGCAAGTACAGTAAAAGGTTATATGAGTTATGCTGTTGATGGAAATGGTCCAACACAAAATTCAGGATTTCAATCTACATCTGAAGGGGGAGGAAGTGTCGAGCTCATCATTCCTTTATCACACTTTGGTTTAGGATCAATGAAAGATATAAAAAGTCCTCTTTACAATGCTAGATTTGAAATAATTTTTACAAGAAACACTGATGATGATGCATTGATTCTAGAAATAAACACTGAAGCTACAGCAGATACAAAAAATAATAAAGCAAAACGTGGTAAAATTAATATTTTAGAATTAAAAGTTCAAATGCAAACAATAGAATATGATGAAATAACAAAAATTCAAATAGTTGATGAATTAATTAAGAATCCATGTATTTTAGCTTTTAAAAAATGGCAATGTATTGAAGTCAGAAATCTTACTGGAAAAAAGATAAGATTCGATTTAACAAATAATTATCGAAATAATGAACATCCATTGCTTAGTGTTGTTTTTTTTCAAAAAAACAGATTAGACAATCAAGATAGTAATGCTGCTTTTTTTGATGATTGTGATGTTGTAAATTATTCTTTTAAAGTAAATGGAAAAAAATATCCTAATGAATTGCAAAATCAAGATTTTTTTGATATAAAATATTGTCAAGCATATGAAGATCATATGAGTTATAAAAAAACCTATTATAAATCACATGAAGAAAATCCATTAATGTATTTAGATAAAAAAATGTTTAGAAAGAGACCATTTTTTGTTGTTAACATGAGTAGACATCAAAGTCAAATTGCGATCTCCAACTGTACAGTAATTTTAAACGTAGATTTCAGTCAAAATTTACCTGATAAAACAATTTGTTATATTTGTTTAATTTCTAGGTCAGTGTATACGTTTGATATTGAAAGAGGAATAGTTGATGAAAGTTTTTAAATATATTAAAATTAAGTAAAAAAATCGTTCCCTAAATACAAAATATTTTATCTTGAAAAAAAGTTTTTAATATTTATTTTTTTATTAGATCAAGAACACCAATAAATTCTTCATCAAAATTAACAATATTACCTTTCAAATCTAAAATATAAATTTCTATTTTTTGAAATCGATTTTTACTCACTGGTCTATATATCATTTTAAGAGGTTTATTCAAAGCACTATTAGAATTATATTGAAATAAAAATAAAACTTCATCATAATGAGATACCTCATCAATATTATGTGTAATAGATTCTTCAATTATATTACAATGTACTTCTAATATTTTGTTGTTATTATTTAATGATGAATTTTCTCCATAATGTGTATATATTGTATCAATCCCTCCTAAACTTAAGTTTAAATCTTTATCAAATGAAAAATAATCTTTTGTTGTTATTTTAATGTAATCACCATTATTTTCAAACTTCATAATCGAATTGAATAAGCTATTTAAATGATTAATTGAATAATTTCCTTTTAATTCTGTTTTACTATTTTCATTAGAAATAATGCATTTTATTTCTTTTAAGAAATCTTGAGTGTAAAATTTTGGATTTTTTTTTCCTATTACCGTATAAGCAATATCTGGGTGTGTATACTCAATACCTAATTCTATTTCTTTCCATTTAGGCCATGTTTTATTAATAGGGAACATACGTTTTATAAAATCAAAATCTAAACGATTTGACAAATATTAATCAAATCACAGACCAATTGAAGCAGTTATTTTTAATAAATTGTTATTTATTTCAAGATTCATTTTAGAAAAATTAGACACAAATTTAGCTCCGAATGAATTAAATAAATTTTCAATTTCGCCTATTGAATAAATACCTATAAATATTGTACCTAGTGGGATTTGGCCATTTCGACCTAATCTAAATTCACATTCTTTTTCAATATTTATGTAATATTCACCATCAATAGGATAGTACATTTTTTTCTCACTTGTCATTGAAAAATCTATATTAACATTAAAACCTAAATATTTTTTAATTTTTCATCTAAATTATAATAACAAGGAGATTTAATTGTAATTCTATTAGTTTCATCAGAAAATGATATAATAAGTGGTTCTACTTCTTTGTTCAATTGTTCAATACTATATCTACCTGTTTTTATATTTATTATATTCTGTTTAATTTTTATACAACAGTCTGATTCAATATTAATAAAATTGTTGCCTTTCAAAACTATTGAATAGAGACCTAAAAAGTGATCACCATCATCATTGTGAATAGGTTTGTTTAAATGAATACAACCCTTTTTAACTTTTATAAATACCATTTATAAAAGTAAATTTATTTTTTATTTAAAATTAAAATCATGTCTTGTTTTCCCATTCTTTAACATTCTTTCACAATTATAAATAAGATTCAATCTTGTTTCCGAACTTGTATTTATAATTATACCATGTTATTTTTTGTTTTCTGTAAATTCATTTCTATCTGGTAATTTAACATAATTCATCGTTTAATACAACTGTTAATCTTTTTCCAAACTTTGTATCAATCATTATGAACTTATTTACTTTGTATGGTTTTCCTTGTTCTTCATTGCAAAACCAAATTTTGACAAAAGAACCATTTATATAGAGAATTTAGCTGCAGTACATATGAAAAAAACACAAATATATTTCAAACAACCAAATATATATATAGGAATGTGTGTTTTAGATTTATCTAAAATGTTAATGTATGATTTTTATTATAATATTATAAAGAAAAAATATGGAAATAGAGTTAGATTGTTATATACAGATACAGATTCACTAATATTAGAAATAAAAACTAATGATTTTTATCAAGATATGAAAATTATGTTAGATCATTTTGACACTTCAGATTATTCAAAAGAGAATATATATGGTTTACCTTTAGTTAACAAAAAAGTCTTAGGTAAGTTTAAAGATGAGTTAAATGGAAAAATTATGACTGAATTTATAGGTTTAAGATCCAAATTATATTCATATCGAATCTTAGATATTGAAAAAGAAATTAAAAAAGCTAAAGGTGTTAAAAAAAATGTTGTGGAAAATAAAATATGTTTTAATGATTTTGAAAATTGTTTACTAACAAAAGAACCAAAATATGTTAAACAAAATGTATTTAGAACTAAGAAACAAGATATTTTTACTGTAGAACAAAACAAAAAAGCTTTAAGTGTTTATGATGATAAAAGATTTATTTTGGAAAATGGTATTGACACATTACCTTGGGGACATTCTAAAACAAAAATAGACAGAAATGAATTTGTAAACCATTTCAATAAACTAATTAGAAATCAAAATCAAAAAGATTAGAAAAATAGATAATAATAACGCGTGCCCTATTCGGGTGAGCGTTAAATATCAATTTCTTTTTAATACATTTTTGTATTTAGATTTTTATTTTTAATAGAACAATTCTATTAAAAAATATTTTAATTATTATTGCATTTAGATTTTCTTAAAAAATATTTCATTTGGAATTTAATTAATTAATTTCATAAGTTTTGTGAAAAATATTTTTTTTAATTATTAATATCATACATTTTGCGAAAAATATTTTAATTATTATTGCATTTAGATTTTCTGATCTTTTTGCACATTGTTTTCTTTGTGATCTTTTATTGATATAATATGAGCTGCGCCAGGATTGGTATATATATACTACCAATATCTATGTAATAAAATAATTATAAATGTTTAGATCAATTAGATATTTAATATTTAAACTAAATTATATGCACCTAATTTATTTCATAAAAGTATCATAAAATAATTAAAGTACCAAGTAGACAAAAATTACTAATTAATATATTATGTACAAATAAAACTGGTCGAATATTAATGTAGTTTATTTTATTTTATAACTAAACATATTGATAAATGTTTTAAATTATACACTATAATAATATTGTAGTAGTATTTCTTAAATTTTAATACTCCTACTACAAAAATTTAATTAAAGTGTTTAATTAGGTACCAAGTAGTTTTGTTCAAAATAGATAAAAGCATACATGGAAAAAATGTTTAAACGAGATAAATCAGTAATAAGGCGGAGTGTGAAACGAGAAATGGATATAATTAAAAACTTATACTTCAAAAAGACTAGTAGTACTAGTAGTGGTACAATAACTCATACAATAAATGAAGATAAAGTAATATTTACAGCTACAATTATTACTTAGACAATTAAATCAAATTGTCTGTCATCAACTAATACAGATTGTATATTATAGATAACATGCAACGAAGAAAATGAACTGCCTAACTCTGTATCGTCAAATTTGTCACCTCATTATTCAAATAGTGAACAAAATATGCTTCATAACTCCAAATCTCCAAATCTATCTAGTTTATATTTACATAAAGAAGTTAATGAGCTTCCAAGCCCAAGATCACCTCTTTATTTAAATGATGAATTTTCAAGTAAAGATATGTTAGCACCAATGGAAAATAATTCTTTTGAAACTGACCTTGGTTGTTGGGCTACCGAATGTAATGTTCCACAAATTACAGTTAACAAATTATTAAAATTAATGAAACGCTATGATATAATAGAAACAGAAAAATTATCACAAGATTGCCGAACTCTTTTAGCAGCAGGCCCTAAGTTAACGATGGGAAGTATTTGAAGTGTTACTCCTGGTCGCTATTACCATTTTGGGTTGAAAAATGGTATCATACAATTTTTATCAACTACTAATTTAACTGAAAGAAATCTTGCTATAGGGATTGATGGATTGCCTCTAACCAAAAGTAGCAACAGCCAATTTTGGCTGATATTAGCCTATATAATAGGAGTAGAAAAAATAGTTTTTCCGGTTGGAATCTACCACGGGTACATGAAACCAAAATGTTCAGATGAATTTTTATCAGAACTCATATTAGAATCTAAAGAATTAATAACTGAAGGTATTGTTTTGAATGTAAGTAGAATAAAGATTGGAATTAAATTATTTATCGGTCATGCACCAGCTATATCATTTATTTTAAATACTAAAGGCCAATCTGGTTTTTATTCATGTAGTATATGTATTCAAGAAGGTGAATATTATGAAAGACGAGTTTATTTCCCATACTCCAAAAACAAGTCTGCTAAAAAAACACACGAAGACTATTTAAATATGACATATGAAGATTCACATATTGGAACAATTTCAAAACTTGTAGAGTTACCTGGTCTAGATATAGTTCGTGCATTTTCTCTGGACTATATGCATTTGGTGTGTCTTGGGGTTACACGGAAACTTATTACACTTTGGATGCATAAGGGACCAATGCAAACTCGACTTCCAAGTAAAAGTATTCATGCATTGAGTAAATCACTTTTAGATCTCAAACCATTCATTCCGTCAGAATTTGTGAGAAAAACCAGACATATTCAAGACATTCGTAGATGGAAAGCGACGAAATTGCGTTTATTTATATTATATATTGGTGTTGTTATACTTAAAAACATTTTAAATAAGAATATTTATACTAATTTTATGAGTTTGTATGTTTCGATATTGATACTACTGAGCCCCGACATGAGTGTTATATAGATTATGCTGAATCATTGTTGGACTATTTTGTGAGAACATTTGATGAAATGTATGGTCGTCAGCATATTTCTCACAATATTCATGGTATTTTACATATAGTTAATGACTATAGAACTCATGGACCACTGGATAATTGTAGTGCATTTCCATTCGAGAATTACATGAAAACACTCAAATCTAGAATTAGGAAACATGATAAGCCACTGGAACAATTAATTAATAGATATAATGAAATATATAATAATCAAAATATCAATTCAAATTTATCAGAACAACACTCAACAAATCAACAAACATTATTATAAAAATGTCATAAAAATGGTCCTTTAGTAAAAAAATATTAATGGATTACAGTATTACAAATTAATAAAAAACTCCTTCAATTTAAATACTAAAGTTGATCGCGAAAGTTATATTTTGACTAAATCCGGAGGAATTATCAAATGTTTGAATATTGTAAAGACTCCAAATAACAAAATCATGATTATTGGAAAATCATTTGAAAGAAAAAAATCACTATTTGAAAAACCCGTAGATTCAAAAATATTTAATTTTTCAGTGTGTAAAATTTGGATGAAAATTTGAAATGCTTTGAAGATTGTGAAATTCATAAAAAAAATATTATTCTTAGTTCATAATGGAAATTCAATCGTTATGCCAATAATTCATACTTAAACCCTTTTTCTAAAAAAACATAATTTTTTTTTTTTTTAAAGTAGTTTCATAAATTAATAATTTAAAATTTAAACAAATTCCATTACCTCTAACTTGCATTTTTCAATAATTTAATACAGAATTTACATGGGTACCTTTATGATATATGTATATATAATATGGTTCAAAAGCCAATAAATTTAGATTTATATGATTTTATTAAAAATTTATTGTTATATAACTATACGGCTATGCATAATATTAATTTGGTAACATCTCAATAAACATATTATATTGTTTAAATTTAACTTTAAAAGGTATCAAGTAGATAATTATGTGGAATTTTTGTTCATTTCTTGGATGAAGACGCTGTCAAAACTGTACCTGAAACATGGTATCACAGAAAAAGTAAGACGTGTGCATGGCCTAATGCAAAGAACCGGGCAAAACAATTAATTGAAAAAAGAGCATATCCAAATAAGTTTAAATATAATTGGTTGCCAGCGAGGATGTTAGGACTAAAATATGGTAAGATTTAAATGATATTTAAATAGTTTGTTATAGATACATAGATAGATAGATAAAATACCTATATATACATAAATAAATGTTTAATTTTTTTTTTTTTTAATATAAAATTATATAATGTATCAATATAGTTAAAGAGGTAAATATTGTTTTTAGGAAGCTTAGAAGAAGCCCGAACTAAGGCAAACAAGGCCCTTATCCTTTCAGATTTATCTGCAAATGATGAATATATGAGCAAAAAAGTTACTACAAAAAAACAGTTTGAAAGTAGAAAAATAGAAAGTCCTCCAAGTTTAAAATCTAGTAAGATATATTATTTACATTTAATTTTCTCTGCATTTTAAGACTTAAGTAACTATATATTTGCATTTAATACATAGTTTCTACATAACTTTGCAAAAAAATAAAAAAATATGCTCCTACAATAGTTTTAAAAATAAGAAAAATGTTTTTATTCAATAATACATTACAATTATAATCAATATCTAGTTAATTTGTTATATTGATATTTTATATTAATTTATACCTATATATTGTCTTGTATTATTTTGATAAATGTACCAACAATAATTTAATAAATTGATTTGTAATAACTATAGTCAAAATAAATTGTTAATATTATTTATTTCAAAAATTATAGAAAAAAGGAAAATGAATTATGACAAATTTATTGATGATGAAAATGAAGATAATGTAGATACATATGATTCTGATAAAGATGCAGAATATAATTTACCCGGGGTTTCAAATGGTAAATTAGATAAATGGTAAAATAGACTTTTCATATTATTATTATTAAAATCTAGCTGTTCAGTTTTATATTATATAGTATGCTATGTAATTGTTTGTTATAAATTATTTTCATTATTTAAATTAGATTATTCAAGTCCAAAAAGTCCAGCAATGATTGAAAATGATAAAAGTGTTCATTCAAGTCCAAGCATTTTCAATTCTCCTATTAGGAAGTTTGTGATTGAGGACTATGTTTCTGATTCTCCTAATCAAAATGATGATTTGATGATTTATCCATCTTCAAAACAAAAAAAATTATCAATATTTATGTCACAGCCAAGCAGTCATACAACCCCAGTGTTAAAGACAAATAATGTTAAAAAAAAGTTATTTTCCTCACAGCCATCATATCTATCAGAAGGTATATAATATACTTTTCTATTTATTTATTAGTATCATATATTACGTATTAATATGTTACTATTTTTCATGAGATAAATAGGTTTATGTAAACCTTTTTATTTCAAAATCATTCTGCTGATAATTTTAACTGTATCTAAGTACCTTATTAGAGACAAATATTGAAATTTAAATTAATTTTCAGGTATACAAACATTACAAACGCAACAAACTGAAAACATTAGTATTAATAATTCTTCTACCTGTAACATAGAAATGCATAATGGTGGTATGTTACTCTTATATATAAATATTTAAATATTAATAAAATAGAAAAAAATATTCAAGACAAAATTGTAGTTTAAAGATCTAAATATTAATAGGTACAGACTTTAAAAAGTAATCATTGAATAAAATTATACAGTGTATATATTGCAGTATAATGTTTTAAGTTGTATAGTTTAGTTTAAAAATCTAAATTCTAATAGGTAGAGAATTTAAAAAGTAATCTTAGAATTATATAGTGCATATTGTAGTATAATGTTTTAAGTTGTATGCAATCAACAATTTCCATGTTAGATAACTATTGCTTAAAAAGAACAATATCTTGATTATTTTTATAAACCTTAATTCTATTATAATGTAAATTTTTATATAGTTTGATTTTTAATTTATTAATAATAATATATTTAGATTTTAGATTTTCAAACTCTTGTCCTGGCTTTATTAAATAAAATTAAGTATGAGATATCTAATTTGAGCTCAACAATAAATATACAACAAAGAACTGTTAACGCATTTGGTACATTTTTTAAAAATACTGGGCAAACAATTACTTCTCAAATGTCTAGTGGTAACTACAATTTTGATAATAATTATTAATTACATTCCTAAAGAAAATTGTATCACAGTATTCGCAAAATAAATAAATTAAAGTATTATAACCACTAACCAAATAAGACCCTAACAGACAACAGTATACTTACTGGGATATAATAAACATTATGTTTTTATTTTACTATTTTTATTTTGTCATTTGTAATTACATTATCATTATTATTACAGAATGTTCTGTTATAGTCGTGACTCACGATTTAAGATAATATGCAGGTTAAGTTAAGGTAGGTTTACACGAGACGTGAGCCACGAGCGTATTTCACGATCGCGCAGTTGTGACTCACGAGCGTGGTTTCAAAAAGCGTCACACGAATCGTGAAGGTGTTTACACGTTAACATTATTTTAGTTCAGTAAGATGGAGTCATTAGTGGCGGAAGCATGTTCTATTTTGTCTGGTGTGTTGGCTCAACAATTGAAACAACGATTAACAGAAAGTGATAGATCTAAGTTAAAAAGTAGAAAGAAAAGGAGATGGTGGGTAAGGCAATGGATTCAAAAGCGTAAAAGTAATGGTGGTTCTATGTTTATTTCACGCGAGTTACGAAATGAAAATCCGGAAGATTTTAAAAACATTTTAAGAATGTCAGACACACACTTTGACTATTTGTTGAATAAAATAAAATCCAAGATTCAAAAAATGGACACAACAATGAGGGAAGCTATTCCAGCAGACACAAAACTCAAATTAACACTTCGCTACTTAGCAACGGGTGATTCATTTAAAAGCCTGGAATATTTTTTTAGAGTTCCTAAATGTACCATCAGTTTATTTCTACCTAAAGTTTGTTCTGAAATATACACAGCTCTTGCAGAATTTATTGAAGTAAGTCAAAACAATTTAAAATAGACATTTATATTTTTAGATTTAGTATATTAGACTTTTAACATAAATAGGTACTTAAATTGACAAATTAAAAAATTAACAAAAATAAAAATAAATTTTAACTCATATTAACAAAAGTAAAAATAAATTTTAACTCATATTAACAAAAATAAAAATAAATTTTAACTCATTTTAACAAAAATAAAAATAAATTTTAACTCATATTAAAAAAAATAAAATTTGAAACCTTCCTTTTAGTTACTAATTAATATAATTAGGAATATTTAAAACAATTTATAGTTGTGCATTTGCAGAGGCGGATAGGCAAAAAAAATTTACCGGGAAAATATTAATGGGGCGGCATAAATTATTCTATAAATAGTATACAGTCAGGGACACCAAAACTCTTTTTCTAATGAAACCTAAAAACAGTAAAAACCCAATTACATAGATATTAGTTATGGATGAATGATGAATAATATAAAATAATTCAAATTAATAATGCAATAACTAAGTTTTTGAAAAATTTATTTTGATTGTACATGTTATATGTATTTCATACAGAATACAACTTGAAAAATTACATTTTTTAAAAATGGTGTCACACTAAAGCTTGACATTAATAAGTAGCATAATATTATTAACTGTATTTAAAAAAATAATTACTTACTTTATATAATATATTAATATTATAAAACATAGTTTTTAATTTATTTACAAAGAAGGAAAATTATTAAAATTAAAATGTAATATCATTTTTAAAAATTAAAAAAGTAACATTTTTTGAAGCAAAATACTTTTTGTTGCAATAATATTAATAATATCCTCATTATCAAGATTTGATAAAATATCTTTTTCTAAGGCCATAAGCATGAAACATTCTAAATGCTCTTGTGTTAATGAATTCCTTAAAGCATTTTTTAATATTTTTAATTTTGAGAATGAACGTTCGCAAGATACTTGCGTAACTAATAGAGTTAAAATTAATTTATAACATAAAAATAATCCAGGATACGCTCCACTAAACAAATTATAATGCACTATTAACTTGTAGCAACAATTAATACAACTGCTTTCATCATGATTGTTACTACTTAATTCACATTTTTCAAATTGATATTCATCACTGCTATCAGAATTGTCTTTCATTTCATTTGTTAACTCAGAATAATATGTTTGAATACTTTTGTTTAAATTTTTCCATTTAGAACGAAAATCTTTTAACTCAACTTGAAGATCATTTAATGTTAATGTAGACAAAAACGGTGAAATTAATTCAAATACCCGTTTTAAAACAGTTGGCTGTACATTTTCTGAATGGTCTTGGAAATTTTTAGGGTCAAGACATGAGAAGTCTGCACATAATGTTCCGTGTTCTGCATACCTTTTTTCAAAACTGTTGGTAATTGTATCCATTATTATATTGAACGAATTTATTTCATAAGACAATAATGGGTCAGTCACATGATTGTCTTCTGCCTCATAGGAAAATAATCTTTTTTTTTTTTTAATCCGTATGGATGGTAAATTTTCACTTATAGATAAATTTGTGTCATAATTAAGAGATAATTTTTGATTACCCCAATTTACAAAATTTTGTGATGCGTTTTGAATTTCTTTAAAATCTCTGGAAAAGGTTTTCAAACAATTAAACGTTTCTTGTACCATTGCATATGCTTTAAGAAAATCAATTCCTTTGGTTTGCAAGTATAGTGATAAGGGAGTAGTCTTTTCAAAAATTCGTAAAAATATTTGGGCGGTAATTATAGTTTCATACTTGCAAAGTCCTTCGAGTAAGTATTTAGCCTTAAACCTTGCTTCTAGTCTTAACTGAATATTTGCAATAACTTCTTCAAAAATAATTATTAAATCTATGTATAATGAACCATCAGGGTTATTAAAACGTCCAAATATTTTACACAAGGCTTTATCTTTGGACCACCATCTAATCTCTCCTATTAAGTTTAATTTTTTTTGAGAAACTTTTTCAGTCCACTTGTCCATTCTTTTATGTGAGTCTTTGAAAAACACTGCACATTCATGGATAAGTTCAAATAATGACATTGATGAAGTAGAAATATTAGTTGTATCACACATCACTAAATTTAAAACATGTGCATAACACCAAATATGCACCTGTTCTTTAGTAGCTTCACTTAATTTTTTGTCGAACCCATTATATTTTCCTTGCATGTTAGAAGCACCATCGGTGGAATTACCAACACACTTATTTGGATCTATATTTAAATCTTTTAAAAGCTTCATTAACATATCAACAAAGTCAACTCCTTTGGTACCAGTGCACTTAACTACACCTACCAATCGTTCCTGTACTGACGCATTTTTCATGTACCGCAAAATCACAGAGCATTGATCCACTGTTGTAATGTCTTGTGTAGTATCTAATTGAACAGAATACATACCAGCTTTGTTGACTTATGAAGATATTTTAGATTTGATTAACTGGTTGATTGCATCTATAACGTAGTTAACAGTGGTTTTCGACAAAAAAGTAATATTTCCTCAACCTTGCTTTGACCCACGATCATGGCTTTTCTGACTGTTATTAATAACTGTATCAAGATGACTTTTTAATGTAGAGTCATATTTTCCTAATAATATAATTATTTCCAAAAAATTACCATGATCCAAGTTTTCATCTTTTAATGTATATGCAGCTTCATTTGATTTACCTCGATAACTCAAACCCCTCTTTCCAATTAATTTCACAACGTCTATTATCCGGTTCAATATTTGTCGATGATTAATAATTTGACTTTTCCTCAAATCCCTTTGGCCATATGTAAGAAGATGGTCAACAGAACCATGTTTTTTTCTAAGTATGTGAGCATCTACGCTATTTCTATGACATTTTGAACATTCATGTTCTTCAATACGGTTGTATAAATGCTTTCAATCCGTTATACCATGTATAAATGTATTATTATCAGTATACTTACCATACAAAATACATAAACTACAAAATATAGCAGGGTTTTCTGATCTGAAAGTTACCCACATACGATTTCCTCCATCTTTTCTAGTATACGCTTTAGCTGCAGAAAATGGTATATTTGTTTGCGGTTGATGCGGATGATATTGTAAATATGCAGCAAGAACATTTTCATTAGGCCGAATAAAATAATTATGGTGTGGACCAGGTTCATTCCTTTTTTCCACCTCCATACTTTTCTTTGCACCATTTTCAGCATGAACATCATTCAAAACATCTAGAGAATTTTCTTTAAAAAACATAAAATAAAAACCTATTAGATATTTTTATTTAAAAAAAAATTGGATTCCTATAACAATATTTAAATATAAACAAGTCAAAATTACATTTAGTATAAATATAATATGGTAAAATTTGCTAGAAACTATGTATTAATACCTTCTCTCTGTGTGTCATTCTGTACTTCATTATGAAAAGTAGAGTTAATAACTTCAACTTCCACTGCTGAATGCTCTTGTGCACCTAAATTTGTTTGACCTACAAGAATAAAGGATTATATAAATTATTATTTCAAAATCAAATCAGTTATTGTTTTGTGATTAATACTTTTAAAATATTTTATATTATTAAAGTATTATTAAATCATTAGATATAAAAAAAACGCACAAAATAACCATATAAAATAAAAGAAAGCAAACGACAATACTTGTCAATACATAAACAAAATTTGGTTTTGTAAAAAAAAAAACTACCTAATAATAAATAATAATTTAATATAATTAATTTAATGAGTTAAGTACTAAATAAAAATAGCATAATATCCTATCATGTAAAATTAAAACACGTTTAGTACAAAATAAATGTTTAGTATTAACTTACCGCACTTAATAAACATGTCTGTTAATTTCAAACATTTCTTTCCATCTTCTTGCAGTTTCTTTTTTTGTTTTGCTAAACGGTATGCAAAACCGGACAATTTTGGTTTTTTTGTTTTATTCATATTTTTCTACATTAAATTTGAATACGTTTAATACATGATAATTTTTACAAATTAGTATAATTCCATTATTCTTACCATTAATATTACAGAGCCTTCAGCCTTTGCCACTTTGCCAGTATCTGATCTGATCATACGATTACAAAATATAAACGAGAACTGATCTATTTTGGTTGTTTCATTATTCATTATATTATTTGTTTCACATTTATTCCGATAAGCCAAAAAGCAAATGTTTAAAAATAGATATCTAATAATCTAATATACGTAGTTCGGCCCGTATAATACGATTTCATGATAATTGTGACGTTATCATCGACCGTCGCGAGTGTATATTATTTTTGTTCTATAACTCTCGTACTCGTTGCGACGATGAATAAGCATTATAATAACAATAATAATAATGTTTCTAATAACAATTTATGTATGGGGTCAACCACCAAACTAAATTAATATCATTTTTTTACATAGTGCTAAGACGCTAAGTAAAAATAAATAAAAGGTCCTAAATATTAAAAGCCCTATGGATTACATCTTGAAAAAATTTAGTCTACTGCATATTGGAAGGGAGCGCCCATAATACGGGGGCGCACCGGGAAAGTCCCGGTATCCCGGTGGGCCTATCCGCCCCTGAGCATTTGATAAGTCTGTAAGCATATAATCTTCGGTTTCTGATAACAGTTCATCAAACATAGCTGGAGATCCGAAATCACTTGTATCTGTACTAGTTTGAAGGCTAGATGATCTTTGTAGTTCATGAATTGCATTTTGGTTATCATTTTCTATGATTTCATTCATAATCATGTTGGTCATCTTTTGTTGTAACAAGCATGATTTTTTAAGTGGTAGCTGGTCTCTTAATACTGATGCAATGTATTTTCCGAACTGATAAAAACTGTCTTCTCTTTTACTATTTTGAGCCAACTTTTGAGCTCTTTCAGCTATACCATCTAATTGTTTAACTGCAGCTAACACTGTGTCAGTCTCACTAGAACTCGACTTAACAGTCTCAATTTTTCTTTTTTTCAAATTCCAATCTCTTTTTTGTTTATATGGACTTTTAAAAAGTTTTGTTTTAATAGTAAAAGTACTTATATTAAGTTCTGTTAAATTTGATTCTACTGATTCTAGTTCATTGATACTGGCTTCTACTTGAGAACTATCATTTAAGTCATACATAGCTTAATTTTCTTGGTCAGTTTTTTCCATATCATTACTTTTGTTTTCATTTGATATCACCTGAAAATTGAATATTTTACAATTTTAATTTTTTAAGTGCCAAAAACTAAAAATGAATGGGATGAAATAGAAAAAGGTTTTCAAAAGAGATGGAATTTTCCAAGATGCATCGGAGCAATGGACGGGAAACACATCCTCATTAAAGCACCACCTAAAAGTGGATCAGAGTTTTACAACTATAAACACCAGTACAGTATTATATTATTAGCATTAATTGACCACAATTACTGTTTCACGTACATTGACGTTGGTGCAAATGGGAAGGCATCAGATTGGTGGTGTATTTCAAGAAAGCCCTTTTTTTGAAGCATTGGAAAACAATACTCTAAATACCCCAGACGATATTGTTTTTGTAGCTGATGATGCTTTTCCGCTCAAGACGTATTTGATGAAGCCGTATAACAGAAGAAATTTAACAAGAGAACAAGCAATTTTCAACTATAGATTATCCAGGGCTAGACGAATATCAGAAAATGCTTTTGGCATACTTGTTAGCAAATTTAGAATTTTTGAAAGACCAATCACATTGATACCTCATAAAGTCGATAAAATTGTTCTCGCTTGTTGTGCAATACATAATTGGTTACGAAAAACAAGTCAAGCCTATTTACCACCAGGTCTTATTGATCACGAAGATTATAACTATGAAATCACAAATGGATCATGGAGACAAAATCAAAGTTGCATCGTAAATTTTCAACCAACAAATCACAGAAATGCATGTATAAATGCTAAGAAAATTAGAGATGACTATTGTGCATATTTCAACGGAGAAGGAGCTGTTCCTTGGCAATGGAAATTAATTAAATAAAGTCAACACATTTGATTTTTGTAATTAATTATTGAAATATACATTTTATTATTATACTTACATAATTTGAGCATGTATCCCTCATAGTCACATACGGTTTTAAAAATGAGTTCATTTTGGTAAACCAAACTACATGTGATACATAAACATCTTCTAAAGATGTTCCAGATTTTTTATTAGTAGCAATTGTTTTCAGTTCTTGGCAATATGAACTTCTTAAATTTTTAAATTTACTTATTACGTGATCAGGTCCAAAACCTTAAAAATGAAATTATTATTTTCTTTAGTTGAACTAGATGTATCAAGTAAATACAGACATAATCAAATAAAAATAACAAACCTTCAATATTCATGCCTAATACTATTCTTTTCACAGCTTCGCCTCTAGCATCTCTATTTCTGTAAGATTGCAATTTTGAATTCCATAGAACTTCTTCTTTTTCATAATAGTCTATAAATTACATTGTTTGTTCGTCATTCATTTTCATAACGTTTTTATTTACACTCATATTGTTGATAAAATAATTAAATAATAAATGTATTATAATTAAATAACTTTCAATTGAGTAAAATAATTAGTAATTATAATAATTTTAGTTATTACAAAAAGTTATTACAAGTATTTTTATTTTTTAGTCAAAATGTTATAAAAAGATATACATAATCAGACAAACAGTACACCACGATTGAGCTTTCACGACTGAAATATCTAACATGGTTTGATATTGTACGAGCCAGTCGTGACAGGTTCGTGGACGATAATACCACGATCGTGAAGTACGAATTGTCTGTTTACACAAACCGTGGCTCATGCTTCTAAAGACTACGATCGTGGCTCACGTCTCGTGTAAACCTACCTTTAGGGTCTTAAATCGTGGTTATAGTATTAATCTTCTATCAATCTTATCGCAGCTCGTGTCGATTTTTTGAACCCTATAGGGAACCCACCAATGAGAAAATTAGATTTTTCCGGCGGGTGGCATCCCGGCGGCGGCGGAGCCGTCGCCGCGTTATCAACGCTCCTTCGCGATTTTTTTCGGGTTTTTCAAATACCATCAGGTCCAGGAGAATTAGATTTATGTAAAGAGCGTAAGCCGTCAGAAACTTCATCAAGTGAGATAGTGCAATGCGACGGGAGGATATTATCAAATTTTTTAATAAAGGAGGTTAAGCTAGAGATGTCTGATGGTGGAATAACCGACGGCCTATATACTGAGGAGAAGTAAGACGAGAATAGGTCAGCAATATCCCTACCATTATTTGCAGCTTTGTCGTTTAGAAAAACAGAATTAGGCATATCACGAGTGCTAGTATTATATGAAACCCATTTCCCGAATTTTTTTGGATTTTTTTTTTATTTCGTTTTCAGAACGGCGAATAAATTCCGAATATAAGGATTTGGATTTAGATTTGTATTGTACTCTCAATATAGAGAAGATTTCATAGCTAGATTTGGTTTTATTTCTCATGTAAATGGAATGAGCTTTAATTTTTTGCCAGGCTAAGGTTTTAAGATCTTTATTAAACCAGCAAGGGAATTTGTTATTGTTATTAATTATTTTTTGGGGAACAAAACTATTTAGGGCTGTTAATAGTGCATTTTGGAAGAGGATAGCAGCACCTTCAACATCAAGATTCTTGAAAGACTTGACCCAATTGAAATAATTAAAAAATAAGTTAGCATTTATATAGTCACCTGATTTGTATAGAAATATATTAATATCATTGTTGAGATTGGGTGTGACTATGAGTAGCTTGCAATTTATTAGGAGTACGGGGTGGTATGGATCGATAGGTACTAACGGATCGATGCAAGGATCGATTAGTGTATCATGGATGCTTGTATATATTAAGTCTAAAATTTTACCAGATAAATTAGCAATGTTATTGAATTGAATAAAATTTAAGATTATATATATATTATAAGGCAATCGTGGTTCACTGAATCAAATGCTTTATTAAAGTCTGTAAAGATTACATCTACCTGACCTCTGTGTTCGATAACTTCTGATAAATAGGAAGAGAAGGAAACACCACTTGTTCTGGTAGATTTATGCGATCTAAAACCATGCTGCTTACTTATAATAAGATGATTAAGACTACGCTTTATTTTGGAGTATACAATCGATTCAAATCATTTACCAATATGTGGTATTATAGAAATTGGTCTGTAGTTTTGGATATCAAAAGTGTCACCAGATTTCAGAACAGGTGCTATAGAGGATATTTTCCAAACCTTAGGAAAAATACCTAAATCTAATGAATGCCTGAATAGTAAATAAATTGGATAAGAAATAGAAAAACGACAATTGTACAAGCATTGAGCGGATATGTCATCTGGGCCATTAGAGTAAGTATTTTTTAGCGATTTAAGAGCCGAAAAAACATCGTCGATAGTAAACGTTGTATCGGAAGGGAGTTTATAGGATAAGTAATTAGATGAGCCAGTAAATGGTGGAAGTTGGAAAGCCGAGGAGTTGAACGTCGAGGAGAAATGAGTTGAAAACAGATTAGCTGATTCAGTTGGAGTATTTGAGGCAATATTACCGAGATGGAGTGATGACGGAATTGGAGGTTTCTGTTTTAGATTAATTATAAATTTCCAGAATTTGGAGGGGGAAGATGATAGGGCCTCCTCGGTATGTCTAATATGAGCAGAGTAATCAACCTTTGACTGACGTTTACATTTTGCTCTATATTCAGAGAAAACAAGATAATCAGATATCGACTTGGTTTGAGAATGGTGGATGTCCATTTAGGAAATTTAGAAGGTGAAAAAACTTTGATGGGAACAAACTTATTTATAGAGCTTAGAAGTGCATCGTTAAAGACAACAGCAGAATCATCAACAGAATAAAGCGAAAAAGTATTTTCCCAATCAAACGATCCTAGATAATGGAGCATGGATTTATAAACAGTCGAATTATAATCACGGTATTTATGTGTGTCTTGAGCAGTTATCGGAGTTGAAATTATTTTTAACAGCTGTTTCTAGAGCTGATGCTGTTCTAATGGAAAAGAAATTAATGGCAGCAGAAATATTCATTTTTTGAAAATTGTCAGGATGTAAAAATTCATGTTTCAAGTGGCATAAAAACCGTAATTCTTTTTTTATTATCAGTTTCCCACTTCCATAATGTTTTAACGTGTTCTCCAGTCACAACTCGAGTAGGTAGGTCTAATTTTTCAATATATTGTGTTATGCATTTGTTTAACATGGCATTATTTAAGTTATTTAGAAGGTGGAAAACATCTGGTACTACAAAAACATTTGAATCATTAAATCTGAAATAATTTTGCCTAATACCCGTTCGTTGAACTTTAACATCAAGTTTGTTCCACAGAGTTCGATTTTCTGAACCCATATCAGACCCATATGAAATTACTTGTAATCCAGCATTTTTACATGCAGACAAACATTCCTCGATAAATTGTTTCATAGCTAAACCATCCACTGTGGTCCCTGTAATATTTCATCCAATAACTTGTTTCCACTTTGATTTTATACCACGGATAACAGCCAGTAAAAGTTTACTTCCTGTTTTTCCTTTTTCAAGATCTCCAAGAGTACAATAGCCACCAACTTCTGAAGTATTTTTATTAGATGTTAGCTGTTTCCTAATTTCCATTGAATCCGTTGATAAAAAACATAGTCTGCCAGAATGATCCATTTCACTTACTTTAAATTGTAAGGCTTCAAAAATGTCATGGAAAACACCAAAAGACAGTTTTAAGTGACGGACACGCTAAACGAGGGTGTTATAGCATGGTAAAGGGAAATTGTTATTTCGTAGATAATTATAACCGTGTATACCAAGCACATATTTTAATTTAAGAGATTTAATAATTGTTTCTTTACTCCATTTCCTTATCGGGTTCTCCAATGATTTCAGCTGCTCGTCACTTATAAAACTTTTAATGCTATCTACTATTTTTTGTTGATTCGACACTTCTTCTTGAAGTACTTTTATTTCAGCTTGTAATTCTTCAATTTTTTTTTTAATTGATGGGCACAGATCACACTGTGAAAATAAATAAAGATACAATATATTTTATTAAAATTATGCTTAGTTTACAAAATGTTTCAATGTTGGTTGTAACTATTTAAATAACAAGAAACTAAATGTACAAAACTAAATTAATTAATAACATAATTTAATTTTAAATAACATTCAAGATATTATTTATGGCACTTATGAATATACTCAGACTATACTCAGAATTTAAAAATTATATTGCAATACTTACTGGTAATTCTTTTGAAATAGGATCACTAATATTTTGTAATGCAGGAATATTCTCATTTTGGATATTTTTAAACATACGATTCATATCCTTTAAAATCATAATAAATTGTATTAATTACTCATATTTTATATAGTTTTATATCACAATAATATCAAAAAATCATGAAATATAATACTATATAAGTTTTTACTATTTTACAAATTTACCCACACTTAATTTCAGTAATTTATATTTTGATTGCCTGTTTGTGTCAAATTTTGGTGGTGGATTAGGGACATTGAACAATGTCGGAACAGCATTCGGTTTCAATTTCTTCCAACCATCAGCACGGTTTTTTTCAAATTGACTTTCTTCAAAGTGTAGCTGTAATAATTAATTGAACTTTTTAAATGTTATAATACACAATAATTATAAAATAGAATATACAAATGAAGAACAAAAATAATTAAAAAGTAGTTTCTTACCTCACATAGTTGTGAACTTTTCGTAGGATCAAATTTATCTCTCCGGGTATTCAATAACCATCTCTTTCTCCTCTCTTCATTAGTAGGGTAAGTGAACATCCGAAAACTTAACTTTCTTGTCACTGTTATTGCAGTTCATTGCTGTACAGCCACCCATATTATTTATAAATTACTTCAAAGTTAATGACAAATTCAATTTTTGTCACAGAGTAGTGAATAGTGAATACAGAATACTTTATACCACGAACTAAGATATCTTAGTTCATGCCTTATACATTATAGTACTGATAGTACTGATGGTTATTCAAAGTGATAAGGAGAAAAGGAGAAAAATGGCGGCTTGGTAAACCTATCTTTACAGGGCCCTAGTAGTAGTAGTAGTACCTAATAGTTCACCAATTCGCGAACAATAGAAACTCACGTACGTCCCTAATCCTGATCCTCCGTGTAAGCATTTATATTTTTTTTTATGTTTTTAATAAACGCCGACATTTTTGTAATACATATAGGTTTTATATTGTACATCATATCCCAAATGTATTGAATAATACTTGATAATAATATTATAATATTATAGGCTGACCAGTGCCGGATTAACCACTAGGCACGGTAGGCACGTGCCTACAGGCGCCGCTTTTGAGAGGCGCTAAAATTTAAAACATTTATCGCAAATTAGAACAATTGTTATGACTTACCAGGTTGATACGGTTAACGTCAGTTTGAGTGTGCCGTCGATTGGTTTCTTCCAGAAGACGGTTAAGGAAAATTGGTAGGTTGGGTTCGTTCAAGAATCAACACAAGTTCTTCGAGTTACTACTAGTTTATTAATATGAGAAGGTTTACAACAGAACTATTATATATATACTTAAATTAATTAATATATCATTAAACGTATAATAACTTCGACGTGTAACACTCGACTGACGTCGCATTGTTAGAAATAATTTCGCGACGGCGGTCGACATGTACTACGTAAGCAAAAACTAACACGGTACGCAGCGGTCACCAGTACAAAGTACAGGTACCGCAGCAACCGGTCTACACCTTCGTCAACCACCACTACGGACTACAGCGCGACAACGCCAACTCTCCCATCGCGCCTCAAAGGCACATGGCAGGACGGGAAGGCGGGTCGCGCGAAACGAGTACCGGCCGCCGGCGGCTACGACGACGTTTCATCTTACGTCGATCTTCTAAAAGTACGGTTTCCTATCTGCGACTGGCCGCATACGACTGAACGCAACGACTAGTCGCAACTACTGATCTATATTTAAGCGGCGAACGTGGTTTCCAATGCGCAATCGATGCGTGCGTGTCGAAAATAGTCATTGCGGTTTGCGACTAGAGTGATCCGAGTCGCATGCATATTTCAATCAATAGTTTATAATATTTTAAGTAGTTTATGACGGATCTAGTATAATTATGTCAAAAACTATTATGTCAAAATTTTTGCCAAACGAGGACGAAATTTTAGTTGTGGAAGTAGAGAAGCAACGCGCTATTTATGATAGTTCTCTCGAACAACACAAAGACTACGGATATATAAGTAAATGCTGGAGCAATATTTCGGCTGTAGTTGGAAAATCACGTAAGTACTATAACTTATAAGTAGGTACCTATAGAGTAATATTTTTTAGAACGTTGCATAATAGTTAAGGTTGAAGCTAATATATTCAGTTAATAAACAATTTAATTCGTATATAGCTGAGGATTGCAAAAATAGACGGCGGAATATACGTGATACCTATATGAGGCACAAAAAAAAACTAGGAACTGGATCTCCAGCAATATTATCTAAAAAAAAATGGCCTTTAGCTGGTCATTTGTCATTTTTGGATAATGTTGAGTATGAAAGAATGTAAGTAAATAATATATCAATTTTGTACTTTTATTCATAACTTTAATTTTAACTAGAGATAGAGTTACCTATATTTATTATTTATACGATGATAAGATTGTTTTTTCTAAGTATTTTCTTTTAGATTCTGAGCGGAGCGATTTTACAATGATGTGTGTTTTTATATTTATTTTTTTTTTTTGTGTCTGTCGTCACGATTTCTTGCAGTAAAAGTGCTTCGATTTTCTTAAATAGCACCGTTTCTGGCAGGGATGTGAATCAAGTTGGAGCATTCGGGAGGTCAAAATTTGAAATTCCCAATAGTTTTCAAAAACGACGGGAAAAACAAACAAAAAATTAAGGAAAAACGAGAATTTTTACGCAAATCCAATTTTGGTTTTTAGTGTAACTCTAACAAAAATGACCGTAGATACTTGAAATTTTTACTGAATATCTGGGTTGGCATTTCCTATACACAATAAAATTTTCAAAATATTTTGATTTGTGTTGAACTATTAATAGCCATATGAAATTTTCGATTATTATTTGTATTGTTTAAACTAAAGACGATAAAAAATTTTTCGCTCGGTCAAAAAACTTGTAAATATAATGCAAGGTTCCTTGTAAGTTTTTGTTAATGGAAATTAAAAAAAATTTTGAGCGTAAATTCACAATAATTTTTTATGAGCGTTTAAACTTAGAATTTTGACAAAATTCGTAAAAATCACGAAAATTAGCAAATTATATTTAGTTAGAAATTCATAAAAATTTTTCTATTAATATCTAAGATTTAAAAATTTAAAACAAGATTCCTTACAAGTTTGCCTACCTTTATCAAAAAAAATATTTCTACCGGAAACTCAAATTAAATTTTTATAAGTGTTTGAAATTGAAATTTTTATAACACTGTATATTTACTCGATTTCTCTTGTAGCTATTTTCTTATTTTGTTGTAATTCAAAAACGAATTATTGTAAACACTTGAAATTTACACCAAATGTTTATTTCATCAATTTCTATACTTGATAAAATTTTCAAAATATTTTAACTCGTTTTAAGCTGTTGACGGACATTTTTAATTTTGATTTTTTTTTAATTTTTTTTTCTATAAGTATTAATAAAATTTTATTGGTTGGGTCAAAAAACATGAAAATTTAATACAAGACTCTTGATAACTTCACAATAGCAGTTGAAAAATATAAAAAATACATAGGCACGATTTTTTTTTATAAGCGTTTAAAGTTCAAATTTTGACAATATTTATCAAATTGAAAATGATTTTGTAGTTAAAAGTGTATAAAATTTTCAATTTTTATAGCTAAGGATTGAAAATTTAAAACAAGGTTCCCTTTGAGCAGTTCTTTTTGTAACTGGAAAATCTAAAAAAATTATGAATACAGTTATTTTTTACAGACATTTTAAGTTCAAAGTTGGACATAACTGCATATTAACACAAAGAAAAACGTTTATCATTTTGATGTAATTCGGTTCCAAAACAGCCCAATTTTACATAGGTATATTTAATATTTTTCCAGCATCACTGATGATTTAAAAATAATACTAATTCAACTTACAGGCTACCATATTAATAATAAGTGATATCAACATAAAATATAAAATATCATAAACTGACATACCGTCTCCGCTCAGAATCGTTTTTCGTATACAATGATTTGATATCATTGAATTCAAATTTAATACCATACATTACAGTGTCTACTTAGACACTTAATGTACAGCAGAGCGACATCCACTTACCCACTTTTTTGTATCAACTTCGTGAAATGTATCTTATAAAAAATTTTCTCAAGTAATGATTTTTCTATTTTGTTGTATTTCAAAAACGAATGACTTTAGATACATTAAAATAAATTACAATGAATGTTTATATTTTCATGTTCTTAACACCATTCAATTTTGAAAACATGTAATACAAGGTTCCACGTTAATAGGTTATAAATTATAATATATAAATTACTTTATTCACAATAATATCATCAGGAAACCAATACAATAGACTTCTTCAAAAAATCACAAATTCACAAATATATTTTAATATTTTAGTACGATATCAAATGTGTGCAATGATCTTCACTCCACAATACCTGCAAGTAGCCAAGATAATACCGGAGAGCCATTGGATGAACCAACTGTTAGAGCTGAAGAGGTTATACACGGAAGAAGATCGAGGGCCAAGTATGAAAAATCTGAGTATGTTAAAAGAATGAACGACAGAACAGCAATAATAAATAGCTTACAAGCGCAAAACGAAGCAATTTTGACCTTGGGTAGGGAATCATCTACAGATGAGATAGATTTATTTTTTAGGAGCATTGCGATTTCAGTAAACAAGCTACCTCCCAGAGGCCAAACTGAAGCTAAACTTAGTGTATTATCTTTAGTTGCACAGCGCGAAGATAAATATTTAGGTGACGCTGGAGTGCAATACACTCAACCAACGATTCAAACACCCACGCAAATGATGTTTCAAGCACCCTCTAGATCTACAACAGATTTCAACAATATTATATCACTTTCAAGCACACCATCGCCATGCCTCAGTTCTTCGTCGGCTACTTCTCAAGGATTTGAGCCATATATGTATAATCAATAAATCAATAACCAACAACTATAACTACCTATATCTAAATATATGTATGTATATTATAATAATTATTCAAAGACATTTATAATTATTATTTTATAGGTTTTTTTTTAATATTTTAAGTGAAATACAAGAATACACAATGTTACATAATGTTTATAAGTATTGTTTTTAATTTTAATACGTATAAAGTTTTTATTTGTTTTCTTATTTGATATTTAAATTTTAAATATTAAAGTTACAACAAGTGAAGTTAAATAGTAATATAAATAACTTGTATGTTATTCTGCCACGAAACAGCTCCGTCATTATTAAAAAAGTCCTTATATGCTTCTCTGATGTCAAATCCTTCAGCGTTTGCAAAACCACCTCCTCTTGCAATTGGTATTATATTGTTAGGTACTGGTTCTCTTGAGTCAAATTCTTTAAATGCTCATCCATTTTCTTCTAAATATGCATCTCTTAGCATCTTATGCAAACAGCAAGCTACTGTGATTAGGTCGTCACATGTCGATGGTTCAATATTTATAGGCTGGTAAAAGACGCGAAAAACCTGGCTTAATAAACCAAACGCATTTTCCGTCACTCGCCTGGCACGACTTAACCTATAATTAAATATAGACTTTGTCTTATCGTCTCTGGAGGCTTGTCTTGTATATGGTTTCATTATATGAGTGTGGAGCCTAAAAGCTTTATCCCCCACAATAACATGAGGTAAAATTGTTGATGACCCAGGCAGTTGTTTTGCTTCTGGAAAACCAAATGACCCATCTACTATTTTTTTACCCATGTTCGACTTTAAAAATATTCCGCTTTCACCTTCTCTACCAAACGAACCAATGTCTACAGCAATAAATTTGTATTTGGCGTCAACCATAGCCAGCAGTACAATTGAAAAATAATCTTTATAGTTGAAAAAGAGTGATCCAGTGTTATTAGGACTTCTTATTCGAACGTGTTTTCCGTCAATTGCCAAAATGCAATTCGGAAAATTCCATTTTGTCCAAAATTCGGAAGCTTTGACATTAAAATCTACGATTGATATGTCAGGAAGAAATATAAGTGTTAAATATTTTCTTAAAACTGATAATGTTTTTTTGACAATAAGACTGATATAGCTATGTGAAATCCTAAATGCAAACGACAAAGATCTAAATGATTCCCCTGTTGCAAGGTACCTACAAATTACACAAAATATATTAATTTTTATAGGTTTAGGTAACTAATACTTTAAATTTTGCTTATTTTGAAATATAGGTAGGCACTTTTATCACTGTTGTGAAGAATTTTATACGACTACGGTAACTACCAATTATCATCATTATTTAACTAAAGTACCTACATTATAATTTAAACATTTGAATAAATGTAATTTAACTATTTATTTTAATTAATTATGAATAATGAATGGAATACAATATTTAAAAATAAATAAATATATTTACCTTAAAGTAACTGCTAATTTTTCTTCAGGTTGAATTGGTTTTTTAACTCGTTTAGATGGAGGTAATTGTATATCATCCTTTATCAACGATAGAATGAACATAAACTGGTCATAATTTGTACGGAAAAATTCGCGAAATTTTTTCTATTATGGCGGTTTCCAATTTTATCGTACCTTGTGCTAATTTTGGTATCTGGACTTGATGTCGTAGGTAATCATACGAGTCCTCTAGGGAATTTTGTTTTTGCTCGGTTTCAATAAGGGAATCATTTACAACTGATATTATGGATTTCATTATATTTGTTTGTGTTTCTAATGTTTAGGACGTACGAGCTTTGGAATTATCGAGTTCTGTGATTTTAGAATAAAAGTATTCAGCGTCTAAATCATCGCAGACACCAAATAAAACATTAGCTGCGCGCCCTACTACATTTATTATTTTTTTTTATCTTTTTTTTTTACGTTATTATTTACAAATTAGAACTTTTTAATTCATTTTTGTGTATTTTAATTTCGTTTTTTCCTCGCTGTATGACCACGTTTTCGTTGTCGTGTAAACGTATCACTTTGTATGGTCCCAGCCACTTTTGTCCCAATTTTATTTTTTGTTGGTGGTTTTTTATCCATACTTGATCATCAATTTCCACATTTATTTGATGTTGTTTTTGGTCGTACACTTGCTTTGACTTTTGTTTACTGGCTATTATAGTTTCTCGTGCTACTTTGTGTAATTCTTGTAACTTTTGCTTTAGTTCAAACGAATAGTCGTCCTAATTGTATCTAACTTGCGGGGAACTGCTGAGAGTATGAGGCACCACCGCTGGAAAGCCGTAAACTAGCTCATACGGTTGATGATTCGTTGTCGAATGGACCGTTGTGTTTAGACAAACATAGCATAAACTACATTGTCGAGTTCAGCTCTTAACAGAAATAAAATATAATAATCAAAGTTAAGGGTGCCTTCACGACAAGGCGTTAGTTAAATATAAATATTACACCAACGACCTTAAATGAATAATAAAGGAATTAATAAAATAGATAACCCAAATATTAATAAGTTAAATGATGATTTATTGCAATTATAAGTTATGGCAGGTATTTAGTTTTGTATAATAATAATTTAATATGATATAATATAAGGTAGCCTCTTGGCTTTCAATAATACAGCTCCAATAATAATAAAACAATGCTATACAACAAATAATAATAAAACAATTCTATACAGCAAATAATAATAAAACAATGCTATACAGCAAATAATAATAAATAATGCTATACAGCAAATAATAATAAATAATATTGAATAATAAATTGATTCAGCTCGTCAGCTGATTACCTGTAGAGCTGGTGTCTATTAGCGGCTTTGAACCAAACGCTACCGTCTCAGGATGCACACATTACAACAATAAAAGTACAATATTATAACAATTAAAAGTGTGACAATCCCGAGACGTACGACTAACAGGCCACCAGCTCAGACGAAAAAATCACTGTATACATGTAAATCACAATGGAAAACTTCACGTGTTTCTGTAAGTACCTCGTTGTGCGCCCTGAATTGGGGAATAATATTAATGAACTGAACGAAAACAAATGACTGAACGATACTTACAGAACAATTCACAGATGATACACAAAATGATTAAATATGACGTATTGAATAAATGTATTGACTTGAATATGATGAGAACGAATATACTCAAAATTGACTGTGTTGAATAAACCAGGCACACAGCACAGAGCGACCGAATAGCTCAAGAAACCGTGCGAAAAAAAAAACGGAAAAGAACAAACGTATTTATTACTTGTAAATGATAATTTGACGAAAAACGAATGAATAATGGTTAGCCAATGAAAAAACATATAATTTACGAACATGCGATCAGTACCACCTTAAGCATTTAATACGACAAAATACAAGCTTTTCGGTGGCACTGAAAGCGTCACACACCTTAAATAAAACGAAGAAAAACATTGAAAGTGCATTAAAAATGAATAATATGAATTGTGACCGTTGGAATACATACGTTGTTCGCTATCAGTTAGATAACACAACGGAGGTGGGACAACGCGCGCACTCCTTGATTTGTCGTCTGCGATAAACGCACACACAAGACAATCAGACTGCCGTTGCAGCTGTTGTCCGGTCCGTGATAATGCACCGGCGCGAAAATGGAATATTTGAATTTTGTTTGCGGAGCGAACATACACCCCCCTTTGAAAGGATCTACCTTTCAACATTATAATGACAATAACAACGAATAATAGAACTATGACTACGTATGAAAAATGATAATTTTGCTACATGCAACATTATCAACAATAGAGATAAAAAAAAATAAATAAATAATATATTGGTTGAATCCCCTTTTTATGATGACTAAGGTTCTTCTTCTCTCTCATCTTCTTCACTTGGTAGCAAGAAAAGTTTTGAACACTGGACATTTGAAAATGTTGCCAGAGGAATTGCGTAAAGTGACCACTCGAACAATACCATCAGGACCAGGATAAACATTTTGAACTCTGACCAGAACCCATCTGGTAGGAGGAAGATTTTCTTGTCAGAGAAGACATAAGTCGCCCACTCTTATGTTTCGAGTTACCTTTATCCAGCGACCTCGGCGTTGCAATTGAGGAAGGTACTCCTGGGACCATCTCTTCCAAAACTGTTGAATGCAGGACTGTACCAATGCAAAGCGTTTAAGTCTAGACATCGGGGCTGTGGATGAATCTACTTTAGGTGGTAATGTGATAACTCCACCAATGAGAAAATGAGCCGGTGTTAGAGCTTGAAAGTCTGATGGGTCATTGGATAACGGAGTCATGGGTCTAGAATTTAAAACTCCTTCTATTCCACACAGCAACGTTGTAGCTTCTTCGAATGTAAATGTTGCATTTAATGATATTTTTGTCAGGAGTTGTTTGGAAGACTTAACCGCAGCTTCCCGCAGACCTCCAAAGTGAGGTGCTGAGGGTGGAATAAAGTGCCATTACATAGATTTTTCAGATAGATATGACAATGTTGTATGAGTCTTGGAAATTTCCTCAAACTGGGACATGAGTTTGCGATTCGCGCCGACAAAATTCGTGCCATTATCGCTAAAAAGGTTACTGCATTGTCCTCGGCGAGATATGAATCTAGTTAGTGTGGCTAGAAATGCATCGGCAGTTAAAGATGAAACCAATTCCAAATGAATTGCACGTGTGACTAAGCACACAAAAACAGATATATAAGCCTTTTCTGTCTTTACACGACGGATACCACTTCGAATCATTATTGGCCCGCAGAAATCTACTCCACATTGAGAAAACGGTCTTTCAATAGTGGTACGTTGACGAGGTAGCGGAGCCATGAAAGGCGTTATTCATTTTGGATTGGATCGGAAACATTGAATGCATTGATGCACGGTTCGACTTGCAAGACTTCGTCCACGGATGGGCCAGTAATTTACTTGTATGTGCGAGAGTAATGCTTGTGGACCAACATGCAGTAGTCTCAGGTGCTCATATTTGAAAAATAATCTAGTGAAAGTTGATGAGGGTGGCAATACAACTGGAAACTTTGTATTGTCGTGTATTGGTGCATACGCTAAGCGACCTCCAACACGTAAAATGCCATTACCGTCTACAAATGGATTTAGCTTTAACAGGCAGCTTGACCGGTGAATAGGTAAATTTGAATTTAGGGCCTTTAGCTCCGATGGCCTGAATTTTGCGAATCCAAAATTCTCTGGAAGCTTTTAGGTCTTGTACTATCAATGCACCTGTCGTACGTTGATCCATGAGTTTTCTCTGTATTGTGCAATTGTGTACGAATCTTTGGACTAAGGCAGTTATACGTATAAGTTGCATGTAACTTGAATATTTGTTCAGTAGCCAGGAATCGGATGATGGAGTTGTAGTCAGCACTAACTTGATTGGACGAACTTCAGGGATTTCTGATGGTAGCTCTGGAATGCCTGGCCATGAATCACTTTTCAAAAGTAACCAGGATGGTCCGTTCCACCAAATTGACAATGAAGGCAGCGCAGCAGGATGTATACCTCTTGTTATATGATCGGCAGGATTTTCCTTAGAGATAACATGGTGCCATTGAGCATTTACTGTAATGTCTAATATTCGAGCAACTCTATTTGCTACGTATGATAGCAAAGGGACTTCATTTTTTAGCCAAGCCAAAACAATTGATGAATCAGTCCATAGTAAAATTTCGTTTATACTGAATTGCATGTCTAAACAACTGAGTTCATTTTTTACCTCTAGTAACAGTTCAGCCAGTAATACTGCACCACATAGTTCGAGTCTAGGGATGGTTGTAGCTTTCATTGGGGCAACACGAGATTTGGATGCCAGGAGATGTACTTGCACTTGACCATTTGGACTGGCAGAACGTAAGTAAATGCATGCACCAAATACCTCTTGCTATGCATCGCAAAAACCATGAATCTGCAGTGTTGATAACCTTGCGTGGTATAGCCAATTCATGCAAGGACTGAAGAGAGTTGTAGAATTTTATCCATCGAGCTTGCAATTCAGATGAGATAATGTCGTCTCAGCTCATCTTCATTCCCCATAATTGTTGAATGAAAATTTTTCCAATAATGAGAACCGGGGATATGAGTCCAATAGGATCATAAACTGAGTTGATGTCTGATAATAGTGTACGCTTGGTCATGTTTAACGGCGGTGACCAATGCTTGAAAGTAAAACGAAACTGATCAATGATAGGTTGCCATGTGAGTCCTAAGGCTGTAACCGTATCATCCTCACTGAGTTTTAATACAAACGTTGGGTCATTACATGCTGATGGTATTTGGTTAATAAGATTGACTAAGATGGAACACAATTTTCGAAGTGGAAAACCAGCTGGACTAAAATGTTTTAATAGTGAACTGTAAATTTGATAACATTCATCTTCAGATGACCCACCACTCAGGAGGTCATCAACATAAAAATCCTGAGTGATTACTCGATTTAATTTAGGATTGTCTGTGCATTCTCCAATCTCAGCTAAACAACGAGTGGCCAAATACGAGGCTGACTTTGTTCCATATGTTACAGTGCATAGCCTGTACTCTTGTAGTTGATCAGTAGGACTTTTTCGATAAAGACTTCGTTGAAGGTCTCTATCCTCAGGTGCAACTAACACTTGTCGGTACATTTTCTCGACGTCCGCTGTGATCACTACTTGGTGGATGCAAAATCGAAGAAGGATATGAAATATATCTGACTGTACTTTTGGTCCTTTCAACAGAACATCATTGAGTGCTATTCCGGATTTGGTGTTGGCAGAACCATCAAAAACTACACGGAGTTTTGTGGTTGTGCTATTGGCCTTAATTACTGGATGGTGAGGTAAATAATATTTTGGTCCAGTCCATGTAGGACTTGCCAGCTCCATGTGGTTTAACGCCAAGTATTCAGAAATAAACATGTTGTATTGTTCTGCCGATTTTTCGTCTTTACCAAGTCTCCTTTCTAAATTGTAAAACCGCCTTTCTGCCATTGGTCGAGAATCATCAAGGAATGTGATCTTGTCATTAACTGGAAGCCTTACAACAAATCTCCCACTTTCATCACGCTTAACAGTTGATGAAAAGTGTTTCTCCGCTTGAGCTTCTTCGATGGATTGAGCATTTGTAGTTGAGGTAAATAGACTTAACGCAGGATTGGTAGATACTGGGGTAGATAGCATGGTTATTTTTGACATAACTAATGACTTCTCAAATACAGTCGACTCTCAATAATTCAAACCTTCGATAATTCGAAACCTTCGGTAATTCGAAGTAAATACTCGGTTCCTTGAAAACCACGCGGTAATTCGAACAAAAACAATGCATTTAAGTACACTTGGTAATTCGAAATTAAATTTTGGGAAAACTGGCCACTAACACTTGACAATTCGAAGTATCATTCGTTTAATGCTCGGAAATTCGAAGTATATTCACCAAATGTATTTTATCTGTATTCTTATAATCTTTTTATTAATAAATAATCGTGTAGAAATTTAGATTATTATTATCGATAACTATAGAATATTATTGTAAGAACCTTATCGTTTTATTTCTTAATCGTCTCTAATCGTAATTTAACTCGTCGAGTCGTCGATAGCCGTCAGCCGAATGTAGTTTTATTTTAGTTTCGTTTGGTCGGTTGTAAAGTCAAGTTCATGTGATGAGTGCGTCTAATTCTAAAAAATACAAATCTTTGACGATTTCGGAAAAAAAACAATTAATTGAAGCGGTTGAAAGAGGTGACAAAAAACCGAAGTGGCTAAGACATTTGACATTCCTTTAAGTACACTGTCTACGATTTTGAAGGACAAAAATAAAATCATCACTGCGTCATCAAGCGGTGGTCGGAAACGAAACAGTAAAGGTGAGCATCCAAGACTAGAAGAGTGTTTAGTACAATGGGTTAGGCAATGCAGAGGGCAAAATGTGCCTATAAGTGGCCTCTTACTCAAAGAAAAAGCAAAATCATTCGCCAAAGAGTTGGGCATCCCGTTTTTCTCAGCTAGTGATTGATGGTTAACGAATTTTAAGAAAAAAAACGGTATTGTTTTCAAAAAAAATTTGTGGAGAAAGTTCTAGTGTTGACGATAACGTGTGTTCAGAGTGGCATCGTAAACTTTCAACTTTGTTAAAAAATTACGAGCCACGAAACGTGTTCAACACAGATGAAACCGCTCTATTTTTTAAATGTTTACCAGATAAAACTTTCACTTTTAAAGAAGAAAAATGCCACGGCGGGAAACATAGTAAAGACAGGTTAACGATTTTATTAGCAGTAAACATGGACGGCTCCGAAAAGTTAACTCCACTCCTCATAGGAAAAGCTGCCAAACCTAGGTGTTTTAAGGGCATATGTTCATTTCCTATAACTTATCGTGCAAATAAAAAGGCATGGATGACGACAGAATTATTTAATGAATGGTTGTTTTCACTCAATGAAGATATGAAAATACAGGAACGAAAAATTCTACTGTTTTTAGACAACTGTACAGTTCATAATAACCCCCCAACTTTAACTAATATAGAACTTCAATTTTTTCCTCCTAACACCACATCGAAGTTGCAACCACTCGACCAAGGTATAATTAAGAATTTTAAAACTTTTTACCGTCAAGAAGTTGCAAAGAATGTTTTGGAATGCATTGAAAGTGAACAAACGCCAAACATTAGTGTATTGACTGGTATGATATTTGTTGATAAGGCATGGAAAAAAGTGGCTCCTTCTACGATACTCAAGTGTTTTAAAAAATCGGGATTTACCATAGAAATTCAAGAAATAGAAAACGACCAGTTGAATATTGAATCGATACAATGGAATTCCCTGCCAACTCAAGAAAATGAACATTTATTACAGCAGTAGCAAGCATCACAGTGGACATGGTAATTGACGCATGCTTATTACTGGTCATTGCATGGCATACTGCATTATCTTGACTGGTTGTCTGTGTCTCAGTTTGCGTAGAGCTCTTGTGTTCTGACATTTGGCTCGAGTCAACATGTAATCTTGAATTAATCGTATTCTTCAAGTTGCAGCCTCCATCTTACCAGACGTGCTCCTGGATCTTACTTCAAAGAGCCATGTGAGTAAATTATGGTCAGTGACAATAACGAATTTCCTACCATAAATATATGGTCTAAACACTTTAACTGCCCATATGATGGCGAGTAATTCCTTTTCAGTTGTATTGTAATTTCGTTCTGCTTTATTAAGCGTGCGTGATGCGTAAGTGATCGGGAGATCTGAACCGACTTTGCTTTGGGATAAGATAGCTCCGATCGCCAAGTTGTTGGCATCCGTCGTTACGTTGAAAGGTTTATCAAATCAGGATGTTGAAGCAACGGCTCTGTGGTCAAAACCTTTTTGAAAAAATCAAAGGCATCCTGGCAGAAATCTGACCAAACGAATGGTTGATCTTGTTTAAGAAGATTGTTCAGCGGCTTTGCTTTTTCACTGAAATCTTTTATAAATCGTCTGTAGTATCCTAATAACTCTAGAAATGATTTTATTTCTTTAGCGTTCTTTGAAGTGGGATAATTAGATACACACTCTACTTTTTTCATATTTGATTTCACGCCATCCTCCGTGATAACGTGGCCTACATAATTAACTTCGTGTCTTAAGAATTTACACTTAGGTGGTTGTAACTATAGGTTGAATTTTCTTAACATTGTAAACACTTCTTGCAATTGCTTTATGTGTTCATCCAGCGTAGGACTTATGACTATTATATCATCTAGGTATACGAAAACTCTATATCCATTGATCCCTTGTAGAACACTATTCATAAGTCTTTGGAATGTTGTGGGTGCAGCTTTGAGCCCGAAACACATGTGGTTAAACTCATAGTGGCCCTGGTCTGTACTAAACGCTGTTTTTTCCCTATCTTCCGGACGTATTAATATTTGGTGGTAGCCACTCGCCATGTCCAAACAAGTAAAATATTTTGCTTTCCCCAGTTGGTCAAAGATTGAGTTAATGTCAGGCATTGGAAAAGCATCCCCTACTGTGAGGTTATTGAGTTTCCTAAAATCGACCACAGCCCTGTATTTGCTGGTTCCAGTAGCGTCTAATTTTTTCGGTACGATTAGTAGTGGAGCATTCCACGGACTCTCGCTAGGTGAAATAATTTTATCTTGCATCAGCTGTTTCACTTGCTTATCTATTTCCGCTTTTTGTGAGTATGGAAGGCGGTATGGTCGTTGATGTAACGGTTGAGAGACCTCCGGAGTCTTAATTTCATGCTGAGCTGTCTCAGTGCATCTCACTGTATCACCTTCAATCAAAAATATGTCAGAGCACTCTCGCTACGAAGTTGTAGAATTGCTTCTTTCTCTTCTTTGTTCATGTGCTCGCATCTGATTGAAATTTTAATGAGGTGAATACGATTATCCGGATTTTTAGACATCCTGGTTGTCTGGATACTATTTATTGAAACTATGTCGAATATTTCATTTGCCAAATCTGAAAGCTCCGGTAATTCGATAGTTTGTGGGTATTCTGTCAGGTTGATTACATTGATGAGCACTTGCTGATTCTTTGGTGTATTCAAAACATTACCGCACAATATGTGTTCTCCTATTCGTTGGGCATGTACCAGTATGTTCTCTTGATCTGATGAGTGTGCTTTGACCAATCTTACTAGGTTAATGGCTTCACTACGCGCTGGAATAGTGCTCTTATCGTTTATCATTGAAGTGTATATGATCTCCAGCTACATTGATAGAAATTTTGTTGTCCCTTAGGAAAGGGTCACCTAATATTTTGTCTCCACTAATTGGGAAATCTGAAGGTACCACATGGCATTCCGTTTCAATATTTTGTCCATTGTTAGCCACCGTCAGTTTAGTTGCACCCAGTGTGCTAATCAGTTGGTTCGCTATCCTCATTTTGCGTTGTACTTTTGATGTTGATACAATGATGTCATCTTTCAGGGTATTTATCTTTATTAAATTAAGGTCAGCTCCTGTGTCGACCAGTAGATTCGCACTGCTTAACATGCATTAGTTGTTGCGTGGCAGTCGTACCGTGCGGACGTGTTTACAGGTGCTCCATGTTTCAGCTTCATTCAACGGGTCAGGATAAGTGCGATTTTCAAGTGTTAGGTATCAAAAGATTCGTCTCGACGAGACGCATCCAGCGATACAATGCGCGCGAAAATCGGTTAGGTACCAAAGCGTCAAGGGCGTTTTTAGCAGACCGCCAGCGCAAACTTTTATTTACTCCCGGTAGGCAAAAACTCGTTTAACGTTTTCTCGGCCAATTTCACGAATTTTGCGTCGGACTAAAGCCCCATAGCTCTGTGTCTTCCAGGCGCAAATTTTGGTGGTGGTCCCGCGAAAGTTCGTCAAGTTGCGCCAAAGTTAGGCTTAGGGACTTCATCTTCGGATTCAGGGCCTCCGAGACGTCTTACGACAATGCGGCAAAGACGGTCGGATATTTTTTTTTCAAGACAAATCGATTCTTCCAAACAGCGTGAGCGTCGGTCAAACAGCGGCGGAGCAATCGGCAGCGAAAGTTGCGCCGACCCCGAAACGCGCAGCGGATCCCGTGCGTGCGTGTGCGGGGACCAGGTGTTCCGGGTGACGCGTCAGCAGCTAGGCGGCATACGTGAAGCGCGACGTGTTCGAAACAGTGCGAGTGCGCGCGTCCAATAGCACAGTGCTCGCGCGAAACTGCGAGTGCGCATCCGAGTGCCAATCCGCGCAGGTCGTGCGGGTGTGGCCACCACGAGGCTCACCCCGCCAGCATCAACGCGAAGTGCGTGCGCGTACGCGAGTGGCGCGCTAAATTACCCGCAAACAGATTAGTGTCGATTTTGAGTCGATCTGTATAAGCCCAAGGGCGAAGAACTGCGGCGCTGTCGGCCCTCAGGTAAGGCGTTAGGCTTTTGTAATTAATTAGGTGACCCAAGCCCAAGGAGTGTTAAGTACGCGGGTTCCTTACCCGGCGGAATCAACGCTACCTGCGGCGGATAGGCTCGATAATTTAAGTTAGCAGAGAACCAGTGGCGTTAGTACGTTCAGTTGGAAAAGTCGCTGATGGCTCAAGTAGGCAGGCTCGATAGTTTTAAGTAGCATAAGTGTTCGTGACATGGATTCTGTCATGGAGCTGGATGACTCAGTAGGTGAGGGGGGGACGCTTCGAGGAGGTAAGGGAAGGAGAAGGGGAAACGGGACGGCCCTCGGAGGACTCCGTTTCCCAGGCAGCAAAACGGAGAAAGGTAGCGAGCCAGGAGGAGGAGGGAACTACTGAGTGCGCCAGTGTCAGACTGCTGACTTTCCCCGAAAAGGCTAGGCTTATCGGAAGAGATTTCGACGCAGCGCTGCTGGGCGAGAAGAACAAGAAGAAAATTTCGGCGGCTTTTTACAAGCAGATGTTGGTCATTAGGGACAGGTATTAGTTTTGTTGGATGAGGCCCTCAGGCAAAACACAGTTCTGCAGGGGAGGGTAGAGGAGGCGAAAAGGACTAGTTTGATGGTAGGCTCGGTCAGGAATGAGGTCATGGAGGTGGTAGTTGTAGAGAAAAAGAAGGCCAAGGTACAGGATAAACAGGTAAAACAACCAAGGAGGTAGGGAAGCCTTTACTGAGGTTGTTAGTAAGAAGAGGAAGAGGAATAAGAGAAAGAAGAAAAAGGTTGTGGAGGCTCAGCCGGCCAAGAAGGCCCCTGTGGCGGCTGCGGCCACTGCCAAAACGGTTAAGTCCGTCGAAAGGGAGAAGGCGAGGGCTTCGGCCCGCTCCTTCGTCGTCTCGGCGGGTGCAACTGGAGTCGAGGAGGCCAAGAGGAAACACTTGGCCGACTTGGTAAAATACGTGGCTGCGCCAAGACTGACTGGGGATATACTTTTTTGATAAGCTCCCTAGGGGTGACCTGGTGGTCAAACCAGCGGACGAGACCACATATCAGGTCCTCGAGAAGATGGAGGCGAGCGGATGTGGTGTAAGGGAGGAGAGTGCTTGGTGGCCTACTGTCCTCATATATGGCGTGGACAAGGATTTTGTTAGTGAGAGGCTTCCGGGTCAGATCGTGGATCAGAACCCCGAAATAGGTTTGGTCAAGGAGGACGTGGTCCCCCTCTTCAAGAAGGGGTCCAAGACGGGCGATCTCGTGTGGTGGGTCTGTTCAGTTAGGCCAAGCGCTCACAAGGTCTTGGTAGGCAAAAGCCTTTTCATCGGGCTTTCTAGAGGTAGGGTAGTCGAATACATGGACGTTAACAGGTCCTTCAAGTGCCAGGGCTTTGGCCACATGGCCAAACGCTGCACGGCAACGGAGGACACTTGCGGGCGCTGCGCGTCTAAGGGACATAGGGCCAAGGACTGCAAGAGCGTGCCAGTCAAGTGCGCCAACTGGGCTGCTCAGTCAGGCCACAAGGACTGTTCGGCTCTGCACAAGGCGACCATCAGGGTCGCCCGTAGGACAGATTTCGGCTCGAAATGAATTCGTCTTCATACTGCGTAGTCCAGCTGAACATAAACGGGAGCTTTCTCGTAGCTGATCAGCTGATGGACTACAGCAGGGCTAACGGGGTGAAGGTGCTTCTGCTTCAGGAAGTACCGACATCGAGAAAAAGACTGATAGGTTTTGACTACAGCGCCGTGAAAATGGTTCTCAGCAGTATGGGAGATAGAGCGGGCAGCCATAGTTGTTCTAAATCAGGACATCGAGGTGGTTGCCTTGCAGGGGCTCATTGATAGGAACTTCGCCGTGGCCAGCCTATAGGATTAGGTGAGTTCTGGCCCAGAAGGTTCTTGGTGACCCTGAGACCATGGTGGGCGGGTGCGAAGCCGTCGCGGGTTCTCTGACACGTGCCCTTGGGCAGGCGATGGAGGCCTCGATGCCACGCTCCCATAAGTCCGGTAGGACAAAACCACCCTGGTGGGACACTGGATTGGAGGATTCCAAGAGGCGTCTCAATAACTTCAGGCGCACTAGGGGCTACAAAGTCTTGGATAGGAATTAATACAGAGTACTCAGGAACGAGCACCTGAAAAAGATTAAGAAGGCCAAGATGGAGTCGTGGAGGAAGTTCGCTACCTCTATCAATTCAGACATCTGGGGCCCGATCTATCGTTGGGCTAGGAACGGTTCGTCGAAGAGTAGGACTCCTAACTCCGTGCTTCGAGGTGACGGAACCTTCACGGTGACGGCCTTGGAGACGGCCTTGGAGACGGCTGAATGTATGCTGGGGAGCCTCATCCCTCGGGCTGGAGCTGCTCCCGTCTTTGAGCGAAAGATAGTTGGTAGAGAGAGGCCGGAGGTCACGGAGGCCGAGGTTAAGAGGGCCGTCTGGAGGTTGCCCCCAACAAAGCTCCGGGACTGGACGGTATCACTGCTGGGGTTCTCAGGAAGACCTGGGGTGTTATAGGTACACCATTAACCAGCGTCCTGAGAGAGTGCTTTAGGAGGTCGGTCTTTCCAGATTGCTGGAAGACAGCTGAGGTCGTCGTCATCAAGAAGAGAGAGGATAGGGACCCGAGTCTTCCTAAAACATACAGACCAGTCAGCCTGCTTTCGGCGCCGTCAAAAGTGCTGGAACGGCTGGTGGTGGACAGGCTTGAGGAGGAAACAGGAGGGAGCTCTCTCAGAAGAGCAACACGGTTTTAGGGTCGGCAAGTCCACAATCAGCGCTATCAGGTCGTGCCTGGATTGGGTGGACGAACGCGAGGAAACGGTGGTAGGTATTTTCTTGGATATCTCGGGTACTTTCGACAACCTGAGATGGAACATTCTGATTAGGGACATGATGGATCTGGGGGCATCTGATGCGAACTGGTCCATTATTCAAAGCTATCTGACGGGCAGAAGGGCGGTGCTCTCGGTGGAGGGAGCGACAGCTATCGCGAATCTCACCAGAGGCTGACCGCAGGGCTCACAGTTAGGACCAAGTCTTTGGAATTTGTCGATGGATAGGGCGTTGGTCACCAAAAATGATGATAGGGTAAAGCTTACCCTTATTTCTACGGCGAACGTGATTCGAGGTGACTGACCTGCTGGACACCCAAAAAAAGACAGCTATTAAATGATTTGAATTGACGCCCGAAATGTTTTAAATTTTTTTCACGTAATTTATATCTTAATTTTGCGTTTCGATGACAGTAATGAACGCTGTCCGCGATTCGACGCGGTCGGATTGCATACCTCATGATGTGTCCCGCCCGTCGCACATTGTCCGCTATCCGACGAAGTCGGATTGCCTACCCTTATTTCTGCAGCGAACGTCATTCGAGGTGACTGACCTGCTAGACACCCAAATTAAGACGGCATCTATATGTTTTGCATGGTCGTCCGAAATGATTTAAATTTTTTTTCACGTTATTTATTACTTATTTTGTATTTTCGGTGACAGTTATGAACGCTGTCCGCAATTCGACGCAATCGGATTGCATACCTGATGACGTGACCCGGCCGTCGCATATTGTCCGCTATCCGACGAAATCGGATAGCATACCCTTATTTCTACGGCGAACCTCATTCGAGGGCATTACCTACCAGGGCGACTACGTCAAACGTCGAGGTAGGTGAGTGACCTGCTAGACCCCAAATAAATTGAGGCGGCTATTTGATTAGTTCGACCGTCCAAAATATTTGTATTTTTTTACTTGATTTGGCATTTTCGACGGCATTAAAAAACTTTTACTGCTATCCAGTTAACTAATCCACTATCGTTATCAATAATCCACCATCCTTATCAATAATCCAATATTATTATCACTAATCCACTTTTTCTTATCGATTATCCACTATTCTTATCATCAATCCCCTTTTTTTTATCGTTAATCCCGAAAAACCTCATCACTGATTTCAATTACAGAAGATCCATATAACCAGACCTCCATATCACCCCTTATACCGTGACTGCTCGAGTAAACGACTGTACCACAAGACCACTTCGGCTTCCGAAATCGACAACACTCGGGGCTAACACCGGGGGGTCTGGGGGTCTCCCCCAGCGACGCTCGGAGAGCTAGTCATACTATATAAAGCAGAAACCCGAGGGCGCAGCCAGTGGCGTGATTTCGAACCCTATAGGGAACCCACCAATGAAAAAATTAGATTTTTCCGGCGGCCGGCGTCCCGGCGGCGGCGAAGCCGTCGCCGCGTTATCAACGCTCCTTGTCAGTTTTCGCGATTTTTTTCGGGTTTTTCAAATTTTTCAAACCTTTTCCAGTTTTACCCCCCTCGGGTGCTCCGGGGGGGTCCGTTCGGACCTCATTCGCCTTCCCCGCTACGTTTACGAGTCGCGTGCGGCCTTACTTTTTTCCCGGCGGGCCCTGCGCTTCGGATCTCGCGTGCAGACCGAGCGCCGCCGTCGCGCGCGTCTTTTGCCGTTTTTTTCGACGATTCGAGTTTTAGCCCTCTTCGACGCGTCTCCGAGCCCCGTTCTCCCGTTATTCGCGTTCCCCGCTAAATTCGTAGTTCGAGCGGGGCCAAAACGGGTTCGCGGACCCGACCTCCGCGGAGAAATCGAACGCCGCGAGCGCGGCGTCGTCACGTTTTTGACGAATTTTCTAAAATTTTCGACGAAAGTCGCGTTCGTCACGTTTTAAAGACGTCGGACCTCCCCGTCGAAGCCGTATTCGCGTTCCCCGCTAAATTTATAGTCGGCCCGCGGCCGCACTTCGTCCGGGACGAGTCCCGGAGCCGCGTGACGACGACGAGAGTCGAGTGACGATATCGCCGCCGTCGATCGGGTATTACTATATACAGGCATAAATACGTGCGTCGGAATTTTCGATTTTTTTCGTAAATATCGCGTATTAGACGTTTTGGGGGTGGCTGAGCCGGTCGTCCGCTCGCCGACGCGGTGGGATCGCCCGCTCCAAAACCCCCGAGCGGACGTCGAAACCGCGTTCGGAATTCGCCGGGACGGCGAAACGCCTTAAGAGTCATTGATTTGACGCTAGAATTCAACTCGGTAGGTAGGTAGGTAGGTAAGGCGTCTGTGCGGTTGACCCGGGGTCGTGGGTTCGATGCCGGCGGCGGACTCGACGATAATTTGCGGCGGCCGTGATAAACCGGATTTTTTTTCGTCATTTACATTATCAACGCTCCTTATCACTGTACGTGATTTTTTACAAATTTTTCTTATATTTTCGAGGATTATCCCCCTATGGGGCTCTGGGCGGCCCCGTTCGGACTTTATTCGCGTTTCCCGTCAAAATTAAAGGTCTCCTGCGGCCGAACTTTTTTCCCGGCGAGCCCGCGGAAACGGAAAAGACGTGCGCACCGAGCGCCGCCGTCGCGCGCGCTTTTTACCGTTTTTTTCGAAAATTCGAGTTTTAGCCCTCTTCGACGCGTCTAGGGGCCCCGTTCTTCCGTTATTCCTGTTCCCCGCTAAATTCGTAGTTCGAGCGCGACCACAACTGATTCGCGGACGGGGCCTCTGCGGAGAAATCGATTGCCGCGAGCGCGGCGTCGTCACGTTTTTGACAAATTTTCGACGAAAGTCGCGTTTATCACGTTTTAAAGACGTGGACCTATATAGGCCGCTTGCGCCCGCACTTTCTACGGGACGAGCCTTGGGGCCGCGGGACGACGACGACAGTTGAGTGACGATATCTCCGCTTTCGAGTGGGTATTACTATATACAGGCATATTACTATATATCGGAATTTTAGATTTTTTTCGTAAATATCGCGTATTCGACCTCTGGGTGTGGCGAAGCCGGTCGTCCGCTCGCCGACGCGGTGGGATCGCCCGCTCAAAAACCCCCGAGCGGACGTCGAAATCGCGTTCGGAATTCGCCGGGACGGCGATACGGCTTAAGAGTCATAGATTTGACAGCAATTTACAACTCAGTAGGTAGGTAGGTAGGTAAGGCGTTGGTGCGGTTGACCCGGGGTCGTGGTTTCGATGCCGGCGGCCGGAATCGTTGATAATTTGTGGTAGCCGTGATAAATCAGATTTTTTTTTCGTCATTTAAATTATCAACGCGCCCGCTTTTTGCCGTTTTTTTCGGAAATTTGAGTTTTAGCCCCCTTCGACGCGTCCCTCAGTCCCGTTTGCACCTCATTCGCGTTCCCCGCTAAATTCGTATTTCGCGTGTGGCCCCATCCCGCTCGCGGAGATGGCCTCTGCGAAGAAATCGATCGTCGAGAGCGCGGCGTCGTCACGTTTTTGACGATTTTTCGAAAATGTCCGCCACTTCAAGACGCCGGACCTCCCGTCGAAGAGGTATTCGCGTCGCAGCTAAATTTATATACAGGTATAAATACGTGCGTCTGTGGTTTTTTTTCGATAATTCGAGTTTTAGGTATTTTCGTCCCGGGATCGTGGTTTCAATGCCGGCGGCCGAAATCGTTGATAATTTGCGGCGGCCGTGATAATTTAGAATAATTTTTTTCGCGTTTTTTTTTTCGGTCATTTTACGATTTTTTTACAAAATTCGAATATTACCCCTTTTGAAGACGTCGGACCTCCCCGTTTAAGACATATTTATGTGCTAAATTTATTGACCGCCTGCGGCCGTACTTCATTCACGTCGAGTGTCGCGGCGGACATTGGAGAGCGGACAGCGTCGTTACTACTATATACGGGCATATATTTATGCGTCGAAGAGTTTGAACTTATATTTTACAAACTTTTGCCTGCTCAGCCTCGGTATTTATATAGTTATTAATTAAATTATATAAACTAATATCCCAACTCGACGATGGATGTGACTTCAACGCAGAGTGTAATACAATATATTATTATTATTATTATTATTATAGATTAGTCGGTATGACTATACTATAGGTATATTTTGTATGCTACACTAAATTTATGTTTACCAAATTTGACTCACCTAAAAACTGTAATATACTAAGTACCTCATACATAGTATCGGTATTATGTATTTAATATCTAACCCAATAAATGTTGACTGTAAAATCAATAGCTGTGTATACAAATAGTTGATTAGTTATATACCTATTAATTAATTTGATTTTATGCTCATGATTAAATATAAATATATACATAATATATTACAGTTTTTAGGTGAGTCAAATTTAGTGTAGCATACAAAATATACCGTAACAGATTCTAAATAATAAAATATTAATACAATAACAAAATAGAACTTTATGTATTTAATTAAAATCTATCGGTTAAATTGTATTACGATAAGTTTATATACTATTCGAAATAACTTATGAGTATTATATGAAATTAAATTTTTGATAAATAATACTTATTAACGCACCCATATTATTTAACATGGGATTGTTCTTTTGTACTTGAATTAGACAGTAGTTAACCTTCATGGATACTATGTAGGTAGTATTAGATATATTAAAATTTTTAGGGGAGTTGATTGTTTGAGGTAATGCAATTTGGTAATTATAAATTTTATATATGATACAAAACTGCTGCAGATACTATATAATACAATAATTTATTATAAATGTATAGATCTTAATGTATTTAATTAAATTCTGGGAGTTATATTGTATAATGATATAGCTATACTATTTGATATTACCTATGTAGGTATGTTTAGTTATGAGTATTAAGTGATCAATTAAACTGTTTGATAAACAATTAGCTACATTTATTAAGCATCGTTTGATATGTTCAACCATAAGCATAAAATCAAATTGAACAATAACAATATACACAGCTATATGGCTTTTATTATGTAGTAAAATATTAAATATATGGTATACTAAGTAGTGGGTACTACAGTCTTCAGATGAGTCAAATTTGGTTTAGCATACAAATGATGCTACAGATATTTAATAATAAATATTCAAAAACAAAATAAAAATGTATGTATAAAATTAGAGCCTGGCAATTAAATAGTTTGATTATATGACTATATACCTACCATTTGAAACAACTTATATAGGTAGGTTTAATTATGAGTATTATATGAAATGAACTATTTAATACATAATAAATTAATACTTGATTTTATTATCTAAAATTTTTATTATTTACAGTGTATGTGCAACGCAACCATCTAATTTAACACGGGCTGGATTATATGGGATGGGTCTTTTATACTTGAATAGACAAAAGTAATATAACTAACATGCATGTATACTATGTAGTGCTTATCATACTACAGTTTAGGTGAATTAATTGGTTGAGGTAATTTATATGACTATATTACTTGATATTACTTATATAGGTAGGTTTGATCGTTTGACATGAGCTCGATTATGCGGTTAAATATTGAATATATAATATACTATGTAGTAGGTACTTAAAATATTACATTTTTTAGGTGATTCAAATTATGTACCTATATTAATAGACAAAATATAACTTTTTATGTATTTTATTCTGGCAGTTAAATTCTATAATGGTATGACTATACTATTAAACTATTTAATTAATACTATTCTATTATCTACACATTAATTTAGCAACCCACCTATATTATTAAACTAGGGCTGGATTATATGGTTAATTTAATACTTGAATAGACAATAGTACAATATAACTAACCTACATGTATAATTTTTAGTACCCTCTTAATACAGTTTTTAAGTGACTTGATTGGTTGAGGAAATTTTACATTTTAATGCTGTATATACCAATTTTTATAAAAACTAATAGATCTTCATGTATTTCAATAAAATCTGGTAGTTAAATTGTATAATGATATGCCTATACTGTTTGATATTGCTTATGTAGGTACGTGTAGTTATGAGTATTTAATAAATATAGTTTTTAAGTAAGTTATTGATAAATAACAATAATATTAGTTTAGCAGCGTCGCGTTGTTATTACTATATACAGGCTTGAATATATGCGTCGGAGTGTTAGTTTTTTTTCGCGTATCACGGTTTAACGGTCATAGATTTGACACCAGATCTCAACTCGATAGGTGGGTAGGTAGGTTTAGACGTAGGTGCGGATGACTTGCGGGTCGTGGTTTCGATACCGGCTGCCGAGATTGTCGTAATTCGGGGCGGCCGTGATAATTCCGTGTTTTTTTTTTTGTTATTCACCTTTCGCTATCGCGTCCGCTTTATCATATTATTCGAATTTAAAGTATATTTAACGATTTTTTTCAAAATTCGAGTTTTACCGTCTTTACCGACTCCGTACGGCGCTGTTGAAACCTTATTCGTCTTCCCTGCTAAATGTATAGGTCGTGTGCGGCCCGGGGGCCGATTGACATCGCGGAGAGCTCCGCTGTCGTGTCGCTAATACTATATACGGGCTTCAATATATGCGCCCGAAACGTTTTGAATTTCTAACTTAATTTTGTGTTTTCGGTGACAATAATGAACGCTGTCCGCGATTCGACGCAGTCGGATTGCATACCTGACGATGTGACCTGGTCATCGCACATTGTCTGCTATCCAACGAAGTCGGATTACCTACCTTTGTTACTTCGGCAAACATCATTCGAGGTGACTAACCTGCTAGACATCCAAAAAGATGACGACTATATGATTTGCATGGACGCCCGAAATATTTAAAATTTTTTTTCACGTTATTTATTGCTTAATTTTAGGGTACTCGGTGACAGTTATGAACGCTGTCCGCGATTCGACACAGTCAAATAGCCTACCCTTATTACTACAGCAAACGTCATTAGAGGTGACTGACCTGCTGGACACCCAAAAAAAGATAGCGATTATGTGATTTGCATGGTCGCCCGAAATGATTTAAATTTTTTTTCACTTAATTTTGCGTTTTTGGTGACAGTAATGAACGCTGTCCGCGATTCGACGCAGTCGGATTGCATACCTGACGATGTGATCTGGCCATCGCACATTGTCTGCTATCCGACGATGTCGGATTGCCTATCCTTATTTCTACAGCGAACGTCATTCTAGGTGACTGACCTGCTAGACACCTAAATTAAGACGGCATTTATATGTTTTGCATGGTCGTCTGAAATGATTTAAATTTTTTTTCACGTTATTTATTATTTATTTTGTATTTTCGGTGACAGTAACGAACGCTGTCCGCGATTCGACGCAGTCGGATTGCATACCTGATGATGTGACCCGGCCGTCGCACATTGTCCGCTATCCGACGCAGTCGGATTGCCTACCCTTAATTCTACAGCGAACGTCATTCTAGGTAACTGACCTGCTAGACACCCAAATTAAGACGGCATCTATATGTTTTGCATGGTCGTCCGAAATGATTTAAATTTTTTTTCACATTATTTGTTACTTATTTTATATTTTTGGTGACAGTTATGAACGCTGTCCGCAATTCGACGCAGTCAGATTGCATACCTGATGACGTGACCCGGCCGTCGCATATTTTCCGCTTATTTCTACGGCGAACCTCATTCGAGGGCATTACCTACCAGGCCGACTACGTCCAACGTCGAGGTAAGTGAGTGACCGGCTAGACCCCAAATAAATTGAAGCGGCTATTTGATTAGTTCGACCGTCCAAAATATTTGTATTTTTTTACTTGATTTGGCATTTTCGACGGCATTAAAAAACTTTTACAGCTATCCGGTTAATTCATCCACAATTGTTATCAGTAGTCCAATATTCTTATCATTAAACCACTTATCTTATGACAAATCCACAATTCTTATCATTAATCCAATATCCTTATCACTAATCCACTTTTTCTTATCACTTATCCAATATCCTTATCATCAATCCACTTTTTTTTTATCACTTAACCACGATTTTTATCGTAAATCCCAAAAAACCTCATCACTAATTTCAATCACAGAAGATCCATATCACCCCTTACACCGTGACTGCTCGAGTAAACGACTGTACCACAAGACCACTTCGGCTCCCGAAATCGACAACACTCGGGGCTAACAACGGGGGGGTCTGGGGGTCTCCCCCAGCGACGCTCGGAGAGCTAGTACTATATAAAGCAGAAACCCGAGGGCGCAGCCAGTGGCGTGATTTCGAACCCTATAGGGAACCCACCAATGAAAAAATTAGATTTTTCCAGCGGCCGGCGTCCCGACGGCGGTGGAGCCATCGCCGCGTTATCAACGCTCCTTATCAGTTTTCGCGATTTTTTTCGGGTTTTTCAAATTTTTCAAACCTTTTGCAGTTTTACCCCCCTCGGGGGCTCAGGGGGGGTCCGTTCGGACCTCATTCGCCTTCCCCGCTACGTTTACGAGTCGCGCGCGGCCTTAATTTTTTCCCGGCGGGCCCACCGCTTCGGATCTCGCGTGCAGACCGAGCGCCGCCGTCGCGCGCGTTTTTTGCCGTTTTTTTCGACGATTCGAGTTTTAGCCCTCTTCGACGCGTCTCCGAGCCCCGTTCTCCCGTTATTCGCGTTCCCCGCTAAATTCGTAGTTCGAGCGCGACCACAACTGATTCGCGGACGGGGCCTCTGCGGAGAAATCGATTGCCGCGAGCGCGGCGTCGTCACGTTTTTGACAAATTTTCGATGAAAGTCGCGTTTATCACGTCTTAAAGACGTCGAACCTCCCCGTCGAAGCCGTATTCGCGTTCCCCGCTAAATTTATAGTCGGCCCGCGGCCGCACTTCGTCCGGGACGAGTCCCGGAGCCGCGTGACGACGATGAGAGTCGAGTGACGATATCGCCGCCGTCGATCGGGTATTACTATATACAGGCATAAATACGTGCGTCGGAATTTTCGATTTTTTTCGTAAATATCGCGTATTAGACGTTTTGGGGGTGGCTGAGCCGGTCGTCCGCTCGCCGACGCGGTGGGATCGCCCGCTCCAAAACCCCTGAGCGGACGTCGAAACCGCGTTCGGAATTCGTCGGGACGGCGAAACGCCTTAACCCTACACTGCATACAAGGGCATATATGCATTATAACATTAGATGGTTATGTACCTAAGGTATGTTCGATTAAAGCTAATGAAAACCTGGCGGTCATTTGCTTAAACCAGTTAAAAATTAGTTTTTCGTAAAATTTTAACGGTAGATGGCTGCACATATTTTAAATTTATTTTAAAAGTATTTTTTTTTGTATGTGCTAAACTATGCTCCATCGTCCAATGTTGAACGTGTCGTTACACGGTTAAAAATAGTGTCGGCTTATCAGAAAAATTATATTTAGCTATTATGACATATGGTAATTGAGGCATTTCATAAACAAACAATGTATTTCACGTCAACAATGATTTATGGTCGATTATATTTGACATGCATATTTGCACTACTATGCAGTACTGGTCCTGACCGGCTAGTAGTATCAGCAACTTTTGTTCCTTGTGACCATAATATTTTATATTTCTGTTGTCTGTTTTTACAATACTTATTTAACAGTTGTGTGGTTTTTTAATTTTTTTTAAATATGGCTCTTAACGACTATGAAATCGAAACTTTTTAAATATACCAATCGAAAGTGAAGACGAGTATGCAGATGGTTTTGAGCTAAGTGACGATGAAGATATAAATGAGGTAAATAATAAATATACATTTTATATTGGACCGCACATTTTTGCAATCATAATTTTTATAGGAAACTGTAACTCCTCGTGAAGACCGTGTTGTTGTGCGTGTTAGAGAAGAAGACAATGATGTTTTTACACTTCCAGAATATTTTTTTGTTGAAAATGAAAATGTTTCCGATCAATCAACTTCTGGTTCTCCTGTACAAGTTCAAACTTCACCATTACCGCCGTCGTCGCAAAATGTAAATTTTGTACAAACATCTACAAATACAATGCGCGTTCAACGTACAAGGATTACTCGCTGTGATAAAAATGCTGCTAAAAAACAGGTAAAAAATCCAATTTTACATACTAAGACAAGAGTTGTTCGACCAACATGGATAAAAGGTAATTTTACACAAAATGAGTCGGTTATACAATTTAAAACTGAATTTCCAATGCCACATGAACTAAAAAAATTAGAAACGCCTAAAGATTTTTTTAATTATTTTTTCGACGACTGTCTATTATCAATAATAACTGAGCAAACAGAACTGTACAGCACGCAAGTTGACCCTTCAAAGCCATTTATCCTCTCAAAAACTGAATTACAAAGATTTCTTGGAATACTTATTATGATGTCCATTGACCATGTTCCAAACTCGAGATCGTATTGGTCAGATAATTTAGTAAATATGCCTATAAAGAACTGCATGAGCGTAAATCATTTCGAAAGAATAAAAAGATTTCTGCATTTCAATAATAACAATTTAGACCTCCCTCCAAATCACGAAGACCGTGATAGGCTGTTCAAAATCCGTCCGATTGTTGAATTACTAAAAGCAAAATTTTCTTCTGTGCCTTTTGACGAATTTCTAGCACTAGATGAACAGTTGTGCCCAACAAAGGCGCGTTCGTATATGAAGCAATATTTACCCCTTAAACCTCATAAATGGGGTTATAAATTATTTGTTCTCTGTGGAGTAAAAGGTTACGCCTACAATTTTGAAATTTACACGGGTAACGAGAACAATTCTGTAGAACGCCAGCAAATGCTTGAACCTGACTTAGGTGCAACAGGTAATGTCGTAGTTAGACTTTCAAGAGTGATACCGAGAAATGAACACCATAAATTATACTTCGACAATTATTATACGTCAATTCCAGTTATGGTGTATTTAGAAAAATTAAGTATACACACAGTAGGGACGTTTAGGAGGAATAGATTTCCCGATATAGCACTTATGCCTGAAAAAGAAATGCTGAAGAAACCTCGAGGAACATATGATGAATGTTTAACAGTAGTCGATGGTGTACCAATTACAACAGTGTCGTGGAAAGACAATAAAATTGTAAATGTTACCTCCACTTTTATTGGTGCCCTCGAACCAACCACAGTACGTAGATACGATAAAAAACAAAAAAAAAATGTAGACGTCGAGAGGCCAAAAACTATCGAAGTCTATAATAAGCACATGGGCGGTGTTGATCTGATGGATTCATTGATAGGACGGTACAGAATAATAATGAGATCAAAAAAATGGTACATAAAAATATTTTATCACTTATTAGATATGACTGTCGTGAATTCATGGCTAATGTACAAAAAAATTACTGGCAACACAATGCCATTGGCCAAATTCCGAGAACATTTATCTGTAACTCTTATGCAAAGTGGAATCGCCAAACGAGGAAAAGGCAGGCCCTCAGGTTCATTTGAAATACAAGAAAATATAAAAAAAAAACGAACACAAACACCATCTGCGCCGTTTGATGAGATAAGAAGAGATTGTCTAGAACATTGGCCAAACTATGAACAGCAAAGACGGGTATGCAAAATGCCAAAATGCAAATTTCAGTCGTTCACAAAATGTTCCAAATGTTGTGTATATTTATGTTACAATAACGATAGAAACTGTTTTGTTGATTTCCATTGTTCTTAGTTAGGTAACATAAAAAATACAAATTCAAAGTATATGTAAAAAGTTAAGAAGTAAAATAAAGTATTATTAGTATCATAATTATATTGTCGTTGTGTTTTAATATTTATATTTATCATAGTACCTACCTATTCACAAAAAATTTAGGTAATTCAATCGGGTTTTGATTAGGTATCGTAACTGCATGCAAGTGCATATATGCATTATACACTTAAATCCTTAGTTCTACCGGGAAAAAATACTTTTTTTTTTTTTTTATTATTTTTCCTAAAATTATTGAATGGAACTATATAACATATAATTTTTTTAGCAAAAAAAAAAATGTCATGCAGTGTAGGGTTAAGAGTCATTGATTTGACACTAGAATTCAACTCGGTAGGTAGGTAGGTAGGTAAGGCGTCTGTGCGGTTGACCCGGGGTCGTAGGTTCGATGCCGGCGGCGGACTCGATGATTATATGCGGCGGCCGTGATAAATCGGATTTTTTTTCGTCATTTACATTATCAACGCTCCTTATCATTGTACGCGATTTTTTACAAATTTTTCTTATATTTTCGAGGATTATCCCCCTATGGGGCTCTGGGAGGCCCCGTTCGGACTTTATTCGCGTTTCCCGTCAAAATTAAAGGTCTCCTGCGGCCGAACTTTTTTCCCGGCGTGCCCGCGGAAACGGAAAAGACGTGCACACCGAGCGCCGCCGTCGCGCGCGCTTTTTACCGTTTTTTTCGAAAATTCGAGTTTTAGCCCTCTTCGACGCGTCTAGGGGCCCCGTTCTTCCGTTATTCCTGTTCCCCGCTAAATTCGTAGTTCGAGCGCGACCACAACTGATTCGCGGACGGGGCCTCTGCGGAGAAATCGATTGCCGCGAGCGCGGCGTCGTCACGTTTTTGACAAATTTTCGACGAAAGTCGCGTTTATCACTTTTTTAAAGACGCGGACCTCCCCGTCGAAGACGTATTCGCGTTCCCCGCTAAATTTATAGGCCGCTTGCGCCCGCACGACGACGAGAGTTGAGTGACGATATCGCCGCTTTCGAGTGGGCATATTACTATATATCGGAATTTTCGATTTTTTTCGTAAATATCGCGTATTCGACCTCTGGGTGTGGCAAAGCCGGTCGTCCGCTCGCCGACGCGGTGGGATCGCCCGCTCAAAAACCCCCGAGCGGACGTCAAAATCGCGTTCGGAATTCGCCGGGACGGCGATACGGCTTAAGAGTCATAAGATTTGACAGCAATTTACAACTCAGTAGGTAGGTAGGTAGGTAAGGCGTTGGTGCGGTTGACCCGGGGTCGTGGTTTCGATGCCGGCAGCGGACTCGATGATAATTTGCGGCGGCCGTGTTAAACGGAATTTTTTTTTTCATTAATTACATTACCAACGATTCTTATCACTGTACTCGATTTTTTCAAATATTTTCGAGCTTTACCCCCCTATGGGGCTCTGGGCGGCCCCGTTCGAACTTAATTCGCGTTTCCCGTCAAAATTAAAGGCCTCTCGGGGCCGGAGCGGAAAACACGTGCACACCGAGCGCCGTCGTCGCGCGCGTTTTTTTCGAAAATTTGAGTTTTAGCCCTCTTCGACGCGTCCCTCAGCCCCGTTTGCCCCTAATTCGCGTTTCCCTCTAAATTTGTAGTTCGCGGGCGGCCGCACTTACTACCTGACGAGTCCCGGGGCCGCGGGACGACGCCGATAGACGAGTGCGGATATCGCCGCCGTCGAGTGGGTATTACTAGATACAGGCATAAAGACTTGCGTCTGAGGGTTATTTTTTTTTCGAAAATCTCGCCGTTTACACGTCGTTGAAATAGTGTTCGTAATTCGCCGGGACGTCTAAACGGCTTAATTGTCATAGATTTTACTCCAGTTCTCAACTCGGTAGATGGGTAGGTAGGTGAGGCGTCGGTGCGGATGACCCGGGGTCGTGGTTTCGGAGCCGGCCCACAGAACTGTTGGTATCTTGCGGCGGCCGTGTTAATCTTTTTTTTTCGTCATTTTCCTTTTGCTATCACCTCCTCTTTATCATATTTAACGAACATTTTCAGAGTTTTACCGCCTTTTATAAGACTGATCTCACCGTTTGCCCGTTATTTCTGTAACCGATTGACGTCGCGGAGATCGCATGGATATAATATAATACGCTTGAACATATGCGTTGAAGAGCATTTTTTTCACGCGATTTTTCAAACATATATATAAGTAGTATATGAGTACGTTGGGTACACTATTTATATTACAAAAAAAAGCCTTAAAAAATCTTTAAAAAATGAATTAAAAACATTAAAAAAAGCATAAACAACATAAAAAACATAAAAAAAGTACAAAAAAAAGCATAAAAAACATCTAAAATTACATTGAAAAAAACAATAAAAAAAAACCGAACTTAAATTTAGCTTATTTTTACATTGCATTTTGGTGTAATTGTATACAATTACATTAAAATTTCACGTATTTTATATCAAATTACACACATTTTAGAAAAATTTTTATTTTTTAAAAATGTATGCATTTTATATCTATGTATATTTAGCACGTGCGGAAAAAAACGCACGTGTTATTAATAGATATAAATTACATGTATATAAATATATCAAAATTTTTTCTTTATAAATAAAAATAATTAATATAAATATAAGACAATGAATCGTAACAGCAAAATTATTAGTCTTTATGAAAAGATGATAAATAATAATAACTCATTATTACAATCTTTAAAATTAGAGGAAGTTTATTTATGTACAAAATGTCAAGATTTTAAGGAAAACTGACGAATTTAGTAAAAACCAAAAATGGTGTAAAAGTTGTATTTTTAATTCTAAAATTTTGTTCTATAGCTATTATAAATAACCATATTTAAATGGAAACGTATTTAGAAAAAAATATGTTAGTTTATAGAAAAAGTTACAATTATTATTCAAAAGTCAGTTTTTGTTTACTAGCTTTAAAATTGTTTCTAAGCACAATTGGCCCGGTTGGTTATTTTTTATTACCTTTATTAACAATGTTTTCGCTATTAAACGGAATTGTAGAAATTTTTGAAAAATCTTTAAACTTAACGAAAGAATTATAGAATACAGAATTTGTTATAAATTTTATAATCAATTGATATTGTTGTATAGATCTAATAAAATAAACGAGGATAGTATATGTTTAAAAGAAGCAGATTTTAAAGAAACTATTAACTTTTTCCCTAGAGAAAAATATTTAAAACAGACACAACTTAACGGTTACAAGTATACAGCATAATTAAAAATTATATTAATTTAATTTCTTATAAATGGGGAATATATATTGTATTAAATGTAAAAAAAAAACAGTGCATATTAATCCACATATAATTATGACTAAAAATAATTTGAAAAGAATGTCTGCAAAATGTAAAAAATGTAATTCTTTAAAAAGTTGTTTTATTAAAGCATAATATTAACTAATTTCTAATTTAAACACTTTTTATTTGGCGGCGTTTATTTATTTAACGTTATTTTATTTATTATTATTAAACACATTTTATTTGACCTCGCTCATGCCATGAGCGCGCGGCTGTGTTTATTACTATTAGAACAGTTGTAAATACAAAAATTCGGAGAGATTCGAACCCGCTACCGGCAGGACTCACGCTGCCGCATTAGACCATTCGGCCACGGGTATTTGTTGATAGTTGAATGGAAAAAAGTATATTTAAGAACACATATTATATTATATTATAATTTTATATTAATTGTTCTCTTTATTCATGTTATCCATTCTCTTTTTATGATTGTTTGATATCTAGTGCACGGAAAATTGATGCACGTTAGAAACTGATAAATTTATATATAATAAATATATAATAATAATATTAATATATAAATTTATATTTAAATAATGGGTAAACTTTATAAACAGTAGTAGTCTTATGTAGCTATGAGCACAGTCGGTCAGTCTAGGTTTTTTTACATCCTCAAAAATCACCTTAAAATTAGCTTATTTTAACATTTTTTACATCAAATTTTAGTTACTTTTTTGTATACAAATTGTATACAATTACATCGATATTTTATATAAAATTACATATATTTTACACCACATAAAGTTATCAATTTTCAATTACAATTATACATTTTTCAATTACAACTATACATAACAATTATACATCATTCAATTACAATTATACATTTTTCAATACATATCATAAATAAATTGCAAACAAATAACAACCAAAGTATTTTCATTTTCTACAACCTAAACAGCATTTTACTATCTCATCTATATAAGATAGGTAAGATATGCCTTTGTAAGTTTGATTGTTTATTACCATGTATTAAAGGCCTTTTTTCAAAAAGTCCGTCTTTCATTTTAGGACAATGGTAATATTTAGTAATATTTCGTAATACTAAGTTTTAAACATCAAATAGAACATTCTAGAAGATTTTTTTCTCTAGATTTGTACACCTTGTTTCCAAATTATGTAATTATTATGTAATATTGCATCATGTTTTTCGGGGGCTATAAGTACAACCCACGAATGAATTTTAAGTCATTCGTTGGTGGACAGTAGCCGTATTTAGTCGTCCAAATTGACATGACAGTGAATTGATGCTGAAGAACTTATGGACAATATTTCGACTACAATCAATGAATCAAATATGGCGGCTTCAACACCAAAAGCTGCTGAATATGAATACGTAGATGAAAAATGTTGTGAATATATAAGTAAAGTATTAAATAAATCTGATTATTATTTTATTCCGGCGAGAAGTAGAAATCCGTGGATTACTCTAGGTATTATTGAGTCTATTAAAGTCAGAAATAGTCTATTTAAAAAAAAATTAAAAAACGAATTAGCTAAAGCATATAAATCAAAAATAGTACATTTAATTAAAGTTGCAAGAGAAAATTATTTTAAAGAACAAATCAATGTAGTTAATAAAAATAATCCAATAAAACAATGGGAGTTGTTATATTATTTCTTAAAAATTAATAAATATAAAGATGATGTCGAAATTGAGTGTAATGAATTAAATGACCATTTCGTTAATATTGGTAGTGATTTAGCTTCAAAAATACCTTTTTCAAAAACCAAGTCAAAAACTAATATTAATCATAATTCTATCTTCTTTGAACCAATTTGTGATGAAGAAATAAAATTTAAAATTAGTTCATTAAAAAATAGAACATCACCAGGCTCAGATAATGTAGATGTTAAAAGTTTAAAAGATGATAAAGACTCAATAGCCTCTTCAATGGCAGAATTATTTAATCTATTTATTAATACAAATTATTTTCCTCAACAATTAAAACACGCAATAACAATTCCTATATATAAAAAAAATGGACCAAAAGAAGATGTCAATAATTATCGTCCAATTTCTTTAATTTCAAATGTCTCTAAAATTTTTGAAAAATGTATTTATTCAAGGATAGTTAACTTTATTGAAAAAAATAAAATGCTTTCTAAATCACAATTTGGTTTCAGAGAAGGTAAAAATACAGAAAAAGCAATTTCAAAATTAATATCGCTACTTAAAACAGAAAAAAAATGTAAAATGGTAATTTTTTTTGACACAGTAGACCATAATATATTAATAAGGAAATTGGATAATATGGGTATAAGAAGAAACACCTTGGAACTATTGAAATCATATCTTAAAAATAGAACATGTTGTACAAAAATTAAATCAAAATTATCTGAAACCAAAACTATTAATTATGGAGTACCCCAAGGGACATCTCTAGGTCCTTTGTTGTTTAACACTTATATTAATAGTTTACCTGAAATTAAAGTCAATGGTGAATTAGTATTATTTGCAGACGATACAGCATTGGTTGTTGAAGCTGATAACCATACTGAATTATATCAAAAAGCTAATGAAGATTTAATTAAAATCAGAAATTGGCTTATTGAAAATAAATTGTCTTTAAATATCTCTAAAACACAATATATTGATTTTTCTGAAGCGAACTCATATAATGAATTAATTATTCATAACTTTCTGTGTACAAATGTTAATGAATGTTGTTGTCCTAAATTAGAAAAGGTGTATGAATATAAATATTTAGGATGTATAATTGATCAAAAACTAACATTTGACACTCAATTTAATGAAATAGTTAATAAAATAAATAACAAAAAGAACTTATCAATATTCTATATATTAAAAGAAAAAAGTTTCAAAAAATCAATATATACTCAGCATTAATTCAATCTAACTTACAATATGCAATAAGTATCTGGGGGGAAAAGACAAATTAAATAAACTTCAAGATATAGTAAATAATATCACTACTAAATTCAAAATTGAAGATATAGGACCCGTGCATGACTTACTAATGCATAGGTTAAAAAAGGAATATCATAATTTGTATTATCGAATCCTAGATTATTATGAAATATTTAAATACTAAATTTACTCACTTAATAAATCCTGACTTTAATGTTTTACATATCTTACATTTTGCAGACAGTCTTTTCCTATTATTCTTAGTTATTATTATATGACGGTTAACATTTTCTGTTTTTTGTTTACACTGAAGACAATATAGCTTATTCATTTATAAAGAAAAAAAATATATACTATCAATACTTGGTGATAATCGCAAGACCAGCTTGCAAAATAGCAAGCATAATAGTGATAATATTTATTTTTTGAGGTTATAATAATGATAACAAAATTTCCTGTTCGTATACAGTGCCATTGATATCATAAATTTTATAAAAATTAACATTTGACTTAAAAACTTTTTCAACTGTAAATATTTCTTTACACCAATTTGTTTTCAATTTATTTCTATATACATCATTTATTGAAGATAATCTAACCCTATCATTTATTTCAAATTTAGGCTTAGAATTACTAATATCATAGTTATAAACAGTAGACAGTAGATCATTTTCATTTTTCTTACTTACATCAGCAGGTTTCATTTTTATTGTTCTATGGCATGTATTATTATATGTCTTAATAATCTTTGGTAATTCAGTAATCCACACATTGCTTAAGTAAAGTACTTTTTTTAACTTATCACCTAATGTTCTGTTAAAACGTTCTATTATAGATGCCTTTTTATCGGTACCTGTGCTATACATTGTTATGTTATATTTATTTAGTATTTGCTTTAAATCTTTATTACAGAATTCCTTACCCTTATCTACATGTAATTTTTTAGGTACATTATGTTTAAATATTTGAGAAAATGCTTCTGATACCTCCAACCCTGACTTTGATTTCAAAGGTATTGAATAAACATATTTAGAAAAGGTATCGATAACATTAAGTATATATTTAAAACCATTATTAGCCTTATACAATGTCTTATGATTATCATTAACTTTAATTTCATTATGTTTATTCCTTAAATTATAATTGGGATCACTATTTTTAGATTTCGGTCTATAAAAACAGTACAAATCAGCTTGCCAAGTATCATTTATGCCTCTTTGTATAAAATGTCTTGTTTCAAAATTTTTTCTAGCTGGTTTAAATAATTCATAAGCTTCTATAAGTTCTGGTGACTTTGATATATTATTTTTGTTTGTGTTACATTTTCTGCATACTGATAAACGTCTATATTTATTATTCTTTTTAATAAATTCAGGAATACCTATACTTCTAGTTTGAGATTTACATTTTCTACAATAGTCCATTTATTTAAGATATATTTAACTACATTTATTTATATATTTTCTCTAATTGTATTATTAGCAAGATCATAAAAAAATTCAGTACCAGATACTAAACAAATATAACAAATGGTATTAGCAGGCACATCTTCGTTGAAATCTGCATGTAAGATAATACTTGTTTTAGATCCAGAAATCTGTGATGGTTGCCTGCTCATATTAATTACAAAAAATGGTCTGGTATTTTTAAATTGTTGTGGAGTTATATACATTAATGATAAATCTCTATGTGATCTATTATAAACATTCTTATAATCCATTAACATATCATAAGCAATACTAAATTTTTCTTTTTTAAAATCTAAATTCATTAATTCTTCTGGATACCTAAGACTGTCAACATCCAACCAAATATTTTTTAAATTACAATGATTAAACTGTATTGGATCTTTCAGTTGATTATCTAGTTTATCTGTTTGGAAAGCTATAATAGCAAACACAGGATTATGGACATTCCTATACATATTTGTTATGTCTTTGGTATATGTATTACCAGAAAGATTACGATCTTCTATACATTGCCATGATTTGAATCTAAACATATATTCATTTTTCTGGGACAATAAAGTTAATTCATTTATTAACTTAACTTTATTCATATCATCATAATTCACATATGGAATTCTAATAATAAACTCTTCAATAATAATTTTTCCTACACCCGCCAATTCATTTTTATCATTTTTATCTCTAAATAAAGCATCATTATCTGAATTTCTTAAAAAATTTAATTCAAAACCTCCTTTATAAACTGGACATGTTATATCTTTAAAAAATCCTAAACATAAATTAGATAATTTACCAACTGCATTAAAACTACCACCACCCGTACATTTTGACTGATATCCACTATTTATAGTGGGCCCACTAAGATCTGCAGAATAACTAACTGTACCTTTAATTAAACTACATGGACCAACATTATCAATCATATCTAATTGTCTACTATGCTTTTTAAGCAAAATCCGTTTAAAGATATATCCAACATAATTATCAATTAATAATATATTTGTACCTTTAGGATAATCAGTACCATCAGCTTGTACAACCTTGCCAGAAATTTGATATTTTGCTTTTTTAATATTTAAAAAACCATTTTCCTCTCCTATAATAAAAGTTGTTATTTGATTAACAGAATTAATATTTGATAAAGATATAGGAATATATATCTTATCTTGTTCACGGGTAATAGCATGATCATATTTGTTAAAAATATTTTCCATTTATAAGGAAAAAAATTTAATAAACTTTTATAATTTATAATTCTGAATAAAATCTAAACATAAATGACCACATATAGGTGAATCAGTATAATTTTGAAGATGTTCAGTGGTATAATATAAATTATCTTTTCCTAAATAATTTACAACTTCTTTAGGCGGAGGGGAATCTCCAAAAGAGTCAAAATATACTTTTTTATTATCATTTTTTAACCAGGCCACCCAATGTGAACCAGGTTGATTAGAATTATTTAAATTTAATATTCCACATTCATTTTTCCAAGATACTGTTGGTAATTCATTTTTCATAAAACAACCTCTAAAATTCTTAATATTTTTTCCTGCATTAATAATATCATAATTAGTTAATGGTTTAATTAATTTTTTTTTTTTAATCCTGAACCAATCTGTAAAGTCTTAATATTTTTAACATTTTCTTCCATAACTTTATTATGTCTTTTTGCCTCATCTCGTTTTAATCTCTTATCTTTTGCATCAATAACAGTATTTGCAATAGCACTAGCACCTCCAGCTAATGCACTAAGAGCACCTATACCTGCTATGATAAGAGGTAAAAAACCACGTACTTTATCTTTATTTCCAAATTGAGATTTTGTAATTTTTAATCTCACACCTTTTTTGTCTTTCTTAGCTTTAGTTAGCTTACTTTTTTGTCGATCAGTTAAATTAAATTTGTTTTTTCCATTACCAATCTGTGTGTGCTTTAATTGAATAACTACATCAATCTTGTTTTCATAAGCTTTTACAAGCTTTTTTACTTGAGAATCATTCAAATCTAAATTCATTTAATACAAATAAAATTTATTAAAAATTAAATAAATCCCATACCAAAATATCTCTTTGCTTTCATTGTATTAGCGGTTAAGCAGCTGTTTTTTCACCTAAAGATGCATCTGGATTTAAAAGTCTATCCCATGCTTTATTTTCCAAAATCTTATCTCCAATATGTCTTGTTTTAATATCTTTATGTTCTTTATAAAAATAATCATGTTCCATTGCAGCTTTATCTAATTCATTTATTGGTTTTCTATTTTTTTCTAAATCAGTAAATGGACCAAGATAATTATATCCAGGCCAATGTATTTCTGGCAAAAATGTACTATTTAATAGATTATTCATCAAACTTGAACCTTCCACTATTTTTTCAGGTAAACTAGTTACATAAGATATTAAAAATTCAACCCCTCTAGGAGTAACTGCTAATTTCTCCAATTCTGAAGTAAAAAAATGTACAATACCAATTTTTTCATTATCAAAATTATTATTACCTGCTTTTTCTTCACTGGCAATAAAATATAATCTCTTTAATAATTCACTTAAATTATGTATATATTTATACTCAATAGGATTTTCTGAATATTTTTTTAAACCACCTCCTTCTGTTTCTTCTCTCTTGGTTTTCATTTCTTTCCAAATAGGAGAAATCATTTTAAGATATTTTTCCCCTTTACTTGACTTAACTCTTCCTGTATCTCTATCATTGTTTTGATATAATGAATCAGTACTAATTAATATTTCTTTATAATTATTTAAATCTTTTGGTGTGTAAAACTCTGGTGAAGCATATATAGAATAGCATAATAATCTAAATAATCCGTCTGTTCCTTCATATGTTTTTTCATTTACAATTATATTATCATCTTTAAAATTTACTACATCTTTCCCAATCATATAATTATTATTAACTTCATTATTATATATACCAAACTGGCTATCTTTAGCACGAGGCAGATATTTGGTTGTATTTGAGCCTAAAGTTATTACATTTTTTGGTTTTGGTGACAAATTTTTTCTAATTGGTGATCTAATTTCTAGAGGTGATTTAGTATCTAAAGTTGGCTTAATTGGAGTAGTTTTCAACCTTAATATTTCAGGTCTTCTTAAAGGTACTAACATTTTTTGAATATCTTCATCAGTTTTAATATTTATTTCTTTAACTTCATTAACTGCATTTACAATATTTTTCAATTCATTTGTTACAGGTCCAAATGATTTCTCTTTTTCCTCTTCAATATATATGTTCCTTAAAGCTGCATTTTTATATTGCTTCTTCAGGTTATCTTTAAGCTTAATTATTTCGTCTGCTTCCTTAACTGTCATTATATTACCTCCTTTTTTATTAATTAATTTTAATTTTTTTATCTCTTTAAAAAGATTATATACTATTTTTTTTGTATCCATTTAGTATGAAAAAATTTTTATTAAACATCTAAAAAATTTGAGTTTGACATTCAAATATTGGCGTTCGACGTTCAAATATCGACGTTCGACGTTCAAATATTGGCGTTCGACGTTCAAATATCGACGTTCGACATTCAAATATTGGCGTTCGACGTTCGACATTCAAATATTAGCGTTCGACGTTTCACGTTTCGTTTCATTTTATTAACTTAAATTTATTATAAATTTTATTGTTCGTTAAATTTATGGATATAAACCCAAATTCTAGCTTCCAACAAGCTAAGCATAAAGATTTAAATTTATCAAATTCAATAACATTACTTATTAAATCCTTCCAAATTTTCTTAGTATAAAAATCTAACTGTTTGAAAATAATTAAAAAATTACAATTTTGTCTGATTGTCTTTAAATCTAGTAAACCATAATTCTGACTTATATAAATACATGAAATATTTTTTGACCTAGATCTTATAAAATAGTCTTTCATCATATCCTGTTTATCTAAAATATAATCATCAAAAATAACTAAACTATTTGATTTACAGTCATCAACAGATATTATATCCTCATTAGTAATAAATGCTTCAATTTTGTTAACATAAGTAAATACTTCTTTCATTTTTTCATAAACAGGTTGATTAATATTTTTTGTAAAAACATAAAGATTATCATAATGAATCCAATATTTAGTAACAATATTAAATATTAAATTAGTTTTTCCTGATCCAGATGGGCCTATAATTAAACATCTTACAGGTTCTGGAAAAAGTGAAATTGATCTATTATCTCTTTCAAATTCATATGTAACTACATAATTATCCATTTAATATAAGAAAATTAAATAACCTTCTTATAAAAAAAATTTTTCTATTAAATTTTTCTCTTATTAAATATATAAATATATAAAAATAAAAATGGATTTAATAACACGATTAAATAAACAAGGTTACAAATATGAATATATCAAACTATCAGACCTAATAATTGATGAGAAGTATAAAGCCACTAATTTCGAAATTATTAACACTAAATACGGTAACAGAGTATCTGTTATACTAAATAATAAATATAACTTATTTTTACCTAATAGATTAATTAAAACTATTTCTGAAAATTTATATGAAATGAGTTTAGATAAATGGAATCTAGATGAGTGGTATATACAATGTAAAGGAAATAAAATACTTGATAATGGATTTATATATTACTTTATTGAATTTCAATCAAATTCACCAAACAGGAAAAACTTGTTGTTACAATTAAATTCACAAGGTTTTGAATATGAATATATAAATTTATCCGATTTAAATATTAATGAAGCGTATAAGATAAATACATTTAAAATGATTACCACTAAATATTGCAATCAGATTTCTGTCATATTAAATAATAAATATAAATTAATTCTACCCCATAGATTTAACAATATTATCTCTCAACAAGATATAGATAATTATAACAATAATTTTAAGGAAATGTCTTTGATCTATAAAGGTAAAAAAAATATTGATAACGAAAAATCATTTCATATCATAGAATTTGAATAACTTATTAAAAAATTTTTTTAATATAAATGATGTTATTTAAAATAAAAAAATGGATCTATTCATTTAGAACATTATATGCATAATGAAAACCAAAATATGTCCATTGGACTATATGCTTTGTCTTTTAGCAAATCTGATAATATAATTAAAATAGAAAAAGATTGCCAAATAACAATTAACAATGACGCAATTAGCATCAAAAAAGGCCAATATACTAAAGAACAACTAAATAAATTAATCAGTCCCTTAGTTATATATTTTATTGATAAAAAGGTTAAAATTGAATCCTCGTGTTACTATAATCTAGATGAAAACTTAAAAAAATATCTGGGTTTCAAAGATATTGAATTTATAAGAACAAGTAACAAAATAATGATTTACTATCCTACTCCAGATGAAAAATATATAAATATTGAAAAAGAATGTGAATTTAGATTAGGTCGAAATGGTCAAATCCCGTTAGGTACAATATTTATAGGTGTATATTCAATAAGTGAAATTGAAAATTTATTTAATTCATTCGGAGCTGAATTTGTGGCTAATTTTCCTAAAATAAGTCTTGAAATAAATAAAAATGTATTAAAAATAACTACTTCAGTTGGTCTGTGTTTTGATGAATATTTATCAAATTGTTTAGGTTTTGATTACATTGGAGATTTTATTAAAAATATGATTCCTATAAATAAAACATGGCCTAGAGGGAAAGAAATAGAAAAAGGTATTGTGTATAAACCACCTGATATTGTTTATACAGTAATAGGATTAAAAACTCCAACATTTTACACTCAAAGTTTCTTAAAAGATATAAATGGCGTTATTGAAACAAATAATAACAAAACTGTAATAAATAAACAAAATTATACTATTGATCAATTAAATAAATTACTACCATCAAATATAAAAATACAACAAACAAATAACTATATAACAATTACATCTAAGGAATATTATTTAATGGATGAAAATCTAAGGTTCAGTTTAGGATTTGATGATAATTATGTCTATAAGCATATTGGATCAGATATTATACTTGTTAATTATTTTGAAAATATATTTTTGGAAGTACATTGTGACATAATTGAAAAATCCATTTCTAATCATAAAATTGAGCAATATTTGCACGCAGACGATGATATTTTATGTGTTATTAAATGTGATAGCGGAGGCCAATATATATCCAATGACATTAAATATACACCTCTAAATGTAATAGATTTTAAATCTATTAAATTATTTATTACTGATCAAGATGGTAATGAAATAATATGCAATGAATTTGTTGCTTATTTAATCCTAAAAACACTTTAAACTTCTAACTTTCACAAATATTATAAGCATTTAGTCTTATTAATAGTTTTTAAGTGATTAATAAAATCTTCTCTATTTATTCCTATATTATTGTGACCCCATGCTAATGTATCTGTTTTTCCATTAATCAAATGTAGAGACATAAAACCAGTTTAATCCTATCTTATTCTGTTTTATAGTACTAATTTCATGTTTTTCACTACGTTATAATCATCATGAGTTATATTATTCTTAACTATATTTTTCTTTACTCCTTTAGCTTTCCTAATACCTTTATTTGAAGCAAATAATTTAATTGAATAAGATTTTGAAGCAAGTCCAATAAAACTTTCAATAATCTTTCCATTCATTTCATCTTTAAACTTTCCCATTACTTTATTATTAATCTGAGGTATACCATAAACATTGTGTTTTTCATAATCAGATGTATCATATTCATCAATATTCACTTTCATATCCTCATATAAATCTAATGTTTTAATTTCGCACATTAATGAATCAGTATCGTTGTACAATAATTTAATTTTATCTCCATATCTTTCTTTCAGTTTATAAAAATAGTCATATATTAAAACTTTTGAAATCTCCAAAATACATATACCAATATACATGGGTTTATTAAAACAAATTTCTGTTCTATTCATTTTAACAGCAGATAAATTGTTACCAAAAAATGTAGACTTTTTAAAATTCGGTTTAGAAACATATTTTGTATATTTCTCGTCTTCAGATATTAATTTTATATCCACATGTTTTCTTACATTCATCATAGTTCTTCCAAAAACAGAATTATTCATTAATTTATAAAAAAGTTTCTCAAAAATTGTTTTTGCGTCCTTTCTTAAATTTGTATTTTTTTCAATATATACTCGCATCCAATCAGACTGATAAAAACTAACAACTTTATGAATCTTTCCTAATTTTAAACCCGCATTCAAAGCTTGCTGTAAATTTAAATAATGAGTAACATAATTCTTCTTATCATATAATGTAGTTAATAATTTTGGTAATTTTGTACCATCAAATATGTTTTCTGGACAATATGGTAGATCATTGTGTTTTTCATGAAGTTCTTCTGGATAAATTAAATCTACTTCAAAAAGGTATCCTATTTTCTGTTTTTCCTTCATTCCTAAAATCATATCCTCATCAAAGGTTGTTTAATTATTTATTTCAATGTTTACTAATTATTTCAAACTTTTGAAATTCTACATATTATCTTCATAAGCAGAAATAAAAGTATTTTTATTTTCTCAATGTTGAAGGAATCGCAAGAACAAGGAACAGAAGATAACCCACCAAGTCAGGATACTGAAGGTAGTAGTTTACAACAGGAAACAAGTAATATCCTACCTCCAACCACTAGTAGTAGTCAGCAGACTGCCAAAAAGACTGGCAAAAAAAGGAAACATGAGGAGCAAGACAAGGATCTACTTATGTTGAATGATGCATTCCAGGTGCTACGCTCATCCAATGAAATAGCAAATGACCCTTATTATTCATATGGTCAGCATCTCTCAAATGAGCTGAGAAAATATGACCCAATGACACTCAGTTACGTAAAGCGGGCATTTGCTGATATTTTATTTGAAGCAGATCAAGGTACATTATTTTATAGGTACAATACACCACAGATAAGTGCAGTATCCCCAATTGAGTATCAAGTATTGACTTCAACAACTGCTTCACCTGCGCCATCACCAGCGGAGACACATCAAACGACTAGCAGTTTTTCTCCTTAGTCATTTTTTAAATAAAAATAGATTTACTTTTGTTAAAATTACATTTTTATAACTACACCTACTCCAGTTGCTTCGGCATATTAAAAACAGTTTTTTATTTTTTTTTTATTATATACCTACTTTAACTATATATTTTAATTAATACAGTATGAATATTAATACATTTTTTATACACACAGTAAAATATAATAATATGATGAAATAAATGTTCACTTGCAAGTATAGATACTAGAAAATTTTTTTTAAAGTCCACTTACCTTCATGTAACCTTGAAGTACTTCATTTATAGCGCCACACACTTCTGGAAGATCAAAGAAATGGAACTCTTTGATACTTCTGAACAGGTACTGTAAACTCGTATAGGAATCACCTGTGGCTAAAAATCTTAAGGTTATGGCAAGTCGTTCCTTGACTGTTATGGGTTCTCTCATGTTTGTATTCGTTTTTCAATTTTAGGACCGATAAGTGACACAAGATATTCAAAATCATCGATTGTCATGCGCGTGAAATTCAAGATGAGGTCATCAACTAATTCGACTTGCATATCCCTCATTAGCCTGTTTCCGTATTGAAATCGCTGGCGAAATATATTCTTTCGTCACCAACGGCGTTGACGTTTTTTCCGACTTGCAATTCTTTTTTTTAAAATATGGGCTGCAATAAAGGCAAATGCTGCAGCTGCACGAGGTGGTACCATAGGACTCACAGTAGGAACATTTGCCATGGCTGCCTCGCGGATACTGACGACGGCTCACCCTTTATCTAGGTGAGTCACGACTCACCATGAATCAGATTCGCGGGACTCGCTCACGGTAGTGATGCGCGAGTATGACTCACGAGTCATACTCGCGAGTCAAACTCGCGCCGTCTAAACCCACCTTTAGAAATTAATTTCGCGACGGCGGTCGACATATACTACGTAAGCAAAAACTACTACTTAAAAACAGGGGTTCATAACACAATTATAAAAAATATTTTTTTGTTGTACGATTTTATATTAAAAAAAATATACACTATAATAATTAAAATTAAAAATTAAATGTTATTTTAATGATTATATTTTATTATCACGGAAAACAACGAAACAATGTCTCCCAGCATCCCCTCCCAAATTTGAATACTGTGTTAACTCATAATAATGTTAAATAAATATAATATTATCTAGTATATATTATTAATTTTATAATCCTATGAACTTACGAATAATTAGTATATCATGTTATGTACATAATGTTTACTTTTACTTTCAATGGCCTGGGTAGGGGGGGCGCTAGAAAAATGTTTGCCTACAGGCGCACAATATCTTAATCTGGCACTGAGGCTGACAGACTCAATGATTATTGATTTTATATCATTGAATTCGAATTTAGCACATCCATTACGGTACAAATCTAAAATAACATTAGCGTATTAGCAGTAGCGCATCTTCCCATGCTAACTTACTTCAGTGTTAATTTTTATAAATGGTTTTAAAAAAAATTGCGCATCGAGCACTTTGAACACCACAGCTACTGAACTAAATAAAATGATACATAAATTATAGTTACTTATTCGACCTTCTTTTGGTATGATATCATCTTTATGCAATAAAATTGCAGCATCTAAATGTTTTGAATCGGCATTTGGGGTTCTTCCAGCTATTTCAATGAATAATAATATGTAATCACCGACTAACGTCTTTGCTTATTAAGATTTGTAATGAATGACACGCGTAAACTATATATTATGCAAACAACAAAAAAGTCTGGCAATAACATGGGAATTTCCCAAAATGTGCACCCACATGTGTTCTATCCTTTTCTACACCTACCACATAGCAAATTTTCGTTCGCTAGTTTCGAACCGTTACGGACCCCGTTAGTCGATTTTTCGAGTGTCGGGTGCTGGAGCGGTTATACTTAAGTTACATATTCCAAATTTGTGGTTACAAATTATTACGAATTGGTTACCAATTTGTGAAACCATTTTTTTTAACAAAATGTGAAATTTGCAGTGCTGGGTTCGGTGACCCACCGATGAGGACGAGATTACCAAGTTTGCCAGAAACACGAGAAAAGACTAGATAAACACACCAATCTAGCAGCAATTCAACTACTTAGACATTAGGCGTCTCAAACGCCGAACACCATATGACTAGTATAATTATTAAACTAAGGCTAGGATCTTTTCACTGGGAGTGATAACCCAAATATGTTTTTTGTATATATTGTTGCGGGCACCCTTTTTACAGGAGATGTGACAGGATAGGATGATGGTAGAAGCTTCAAATGATCAACAAATTGTGGTTCGATGCAAAGTTAATTAAAAATTTTAAAGACAAGTAATTTATACTGATTTAGCTATTCGAATTAATGACAATCACTGGTGTCTTTGAAAATAAGCGATTGCTCGAATATTCTCTAAGTCCAAAATACGCCGTTAACGATAATAATCTAAGTCCAAAAGAGAAAATGGTGATTTCCAGAAACGAAAAGGTACAGGAGTGCGTACGTACGGTGTCAAGATCATGTCTGTCACGTCTGAATAATGGGCCGTTACCAGAGCTCCTATATAGTCATATCCCCTCTCTTTACAAGATCCTTGTGGGCTGCGTCGTTTGGTTCTCATAGTCCCGTGGGCTCAGAGTTGCAGATGTGCCTTTGGTCGATGCGGGGTACCGTTATAAGTGCGATATCCACGGCCGTCTGTCACAGTGCCAAGATCTAATTCATAGAATCTACTATACGTCGAAGAGTGAGAAGGATGCTGAGGCTGTTGCTAACAATTATAATTTGGTCTCCCAGGGTCTCGTGCACAACACTGATATAATCTCGACTACTATGTGTTACTATAGTATTAGATATCTGTATATTATAAATGTATAACTATGTGTAGAGGTGAAGTAGAGGAGTCCCGTACTTAGCAATCGTTTTAAAATATTTATTCATTAATTAATAATATAATTTGTATGTACCCCTGTTAGATGTATTGTTAAAGATCATTGATCGTTATAATAAAAAAAGCCCTCAGATGGGATAAAAATAATTGTTGTTTTACAAGATATATTATCACAACTAATTAACGAAATATCATATGTCACATAATGTGTAAAATGAATTCCTCGTTATATTATGATCGGAAGGTTTGGACTTACCTAAAGATGTTATATTATCATTATTGAAAACAAATAAATCGTACATATTTATAGTTTTACTTCTGCCGTTTTTAAACTATTGTTTACAAATTCCAATTACTGTGTTTAAAACTTACTGTAATTTTCACTATATTGTATAATAGAACCCT
>CM017800.1:29606132-29824018 GCA_008086715.1 Sitobion miscanthi
TATTTTTGTTCAATAATGATGAAACATCACATTACTGTTATATAATAATTTTTCAAGATTCGTTAGAAGTCAGAAAACTAAAACTGTTCTAAGTAATTATCTGTAAAAGATGTTTTACTACTTTTGGGAATAAATCGTGTAAAGCAAACTTTGGGGTATGAAAGGATTGATTGAACATCAACATAATTGTAGAAAGAACCAATTAGGGAGACCTATAATGAGAAGATGATTTTAATTATTTTAAAAGTTATAAAAAAACTCAAGGATACCAATTGTTATTTATGCAGACTTCGAATGTATTTTAACTCCTAAAAAACCTGATGAATTCATTCAGAGTTGTAAAAAAGAAAAACATATATTACGCATTTACATGAAATATGTTAGTAGTTTTATGTAAAAGTCGACTATGATATTATACCAAAAGAGTTAGTAAAACAGTTGAAGATTCCTAGAAAGGTGGTTATTTTATAGAGGTGAAATGCAGCAAAAAAATTTATGGAAATATGATTGATATCGGAAATAATCAAAACAATTTACGAAACTGATACACCAATGGATAAATTAACTGAAAAAGAAGAAAAAAATTTTCAAAGAATCAAAAGATGTGAAAAATGTTCAAAACATTAAAAAAAAATAATTTAATTAAAGTTCGAGATCACTGCTATTTTACTGGTAAATATAGACAATGTCTTTGCCTCGAATGTAATTTTCAAATAACTAATCCATCATTCATTCCAATTTTCTTTCATAATTTATCGTATGATAGTCATTTCATAATTCGGTTGCGATGATCAAAATATTCACGTTATTCTAATTCATCAGAAAAATATATATCCTTCGGCAAGGAAATCGCACCTAAATTTAGTATAAAATTTGTTGATACATTCCGTTTTATGAGTGAGTCATTAAGTAAACTTGCGGAAAATTTATCTGAAGATAAGTCGAGATTTAGAGAAACTCTTAAAATATTTTCTGCGGACGCACTAGATTTAGTTACACGAAAGGGAGTCTTCCCTTATGAATATGTCGATAATTGGAGTATTAGATGATACTTTTTTACCATCAAAGCTAGAATTTATAATTCTTTAACAGACGAGAAATTAGTGATGAAGATTATATACATGCTAAAAATATATGGCATACATTTGATATAAAGACTTTAGGTGAATATAGCGATCTTTATTTAAAAACTGATGTTAGCATACTAGCTGACGTGTTCGAAAATTGTAGAGACTTATGTTTATCTACGCTCGAACTAGATCCTGCTCATTATATGACTGCTCCTGGGTTTGCTTTTGACTGTATGCTGAAGTATACCAAGGTCAAATAATCGAGGTTAAAAGAGTACGACATTTATTGTTCTTTGAGAAATCAATCAGGGGCGGTATATGTCAATCAACTAAAAGATATGTTAAGCAAACATACCAAATATCGAAGGATTGGACTATAATGCGAATGAGCCGATCACGTGGATTACATATCTCGACTGTGAATTTGTATGGGAAGTCTATGTTAACAGAATTACCTTTTAAAGATTTGAATGGGTTGATGATCTCAACATAATGTAACTAAAATTGCTGATGATTCTGAATTCGGATATATATTAGAAGTTGATATTGAGTATCCTAAACATCTACATAAAAGTCATAACGATTTCCCGTTTTTACCGTTTAACGAATGTCCTACCAAATTCAAAAGTTGAGAAATTGTTAACTACTTTATCATCGAAAAAAACTATATCGTACATTACAAAAATTTAAAACAAGCGATTCTCACGGCCTTAAAGTAGTAAAAATTCATCGAGCTATCCGTTTTTCTCAAAGTAAATGGATGGCATCGTACATAAAATTATGTACATCTATGAGAGTACAAGCTAAAAACGAGTTTGAGAAGGATTTCTGGAAGTTGTTAATTAATAGTGTTTTTGGTAAATGTATGGAGAATGTTCGAGCAAGAACTTCTATAAAACTAGTTTCTTCAGAACAAAAAGCGAGGAAATTAATGGCGAAAACTAGTTTTAAAGACAGAACTATATATTCCAAGAATCTCATGGCCATTCATCAGCATAAGGAAACAATTAAATTTGACAAGGCATTTATGTAGGATTTGCAATTTTAGACGTTTCGAAAACATTTATGTATGACTTCCATTATAATGTGATGAAGAAAAGAAAAGTATGGTACTAAATTAGTTCTTTATATTCGGATACTGATTCCCTGATATATGCTATCCAAACAACAAATTTTTTTGACGATTAAAAAATAGTTTATCACCATATTTTGACACATCTAATTATCCTAAAGACCATTGCTGCTTTTGTGAAATTCATAAAATCAGCCAGGGTATTTTAGGAAGAAATGAAAGGAATTATAATTAAGGAATTCGTTTCATTAAGACCAAAATTATATGCTTATAAAACTGTGGATGGCGCTGAGAAAAAAAAGGCAAAAGGTGTAAAGAAATATATAATTAAAACATATGCAATTAACAATTATATAATATACTAAACGCTTTATAAACCATAAACTCTCAAAGATGAACAAACTCATAGAAAAATGAATTTTATCCAATCAAATAAATATGTTGTTCATTCGAAAACAATGAACAAACTTGTTCTAAGTGCAAACGATGATAAACGTTATATAATGGATGACGGGATAAATACTTTAGCTTATGGTCATTATAAAAGCGTTATCTAGCGGAACAAAATACAGCAGTATTATTTATTTTCATTGATTCATTTACTACTAGATGACGCTTTTTGTTTTTGTCGATTGTAAATACATTAAGTTTTCAAAACAGGCTAATGAGGATCAGGAGATTATGTGAAATAATTAATTTAACTTAATAAAAAAAACCTGATATTTATTTTATTAAAAACAAAATAAAAAAAAATAAAATATATTATACATAAAACATAATTTTAAAATATCTGATGATGTTATCCACGAATTTGACTTGAATCAAAACCTAGCCATTTAACAAACATTTTATTCCCAACTTTTTTTACAATACGTTCAATGAGAAAGGTGTTTGGAAATCAGTTAATTTAATTTCCTGTTCATAAAAACCACCTTAAATTATACTGCCTGATTCATCCTTTAGTTGATAAGTTACTGGATTTGTCTGTAAAACTTTTGAAACTGTAAATATTTCCGTTGTCCAATTTGGTGTATATCCTTTACTAATATATGTTTATACTTAGATATTCGTACTTTATCGCCAACTTTTAATTTTGGTTTGTACAATGTTTTAGAATTTTATAATGTGTTAAATTTAATTCTGTTTGCATCCATTCGAGCTTCACTAGGTGTATACATTTGATTGTTCTGTGTTTGTATTATTATAGTTATGTATAATTTTTGATATTGTATTGTACCAATTCCATGTACCTGTTGCAGTAAAATGTTATATATATTATTTTTATGAGTTTGAATCACGCGTTCCGCGATTGAACATTTAATAGCTGTAATGTTGTAATTTTATATTTTTTCATTAAATCTTGAAATTGGGTATTGTAAAATTCTGTGCCATTATCTGTTTGTAAAAATTTTGGATTAGCTTTTTTTAATATATTAAACATTCCTTTTGTACATTCTTTACCTGATTTATTTTTCAGCGGTTCCACAAATACATATTTGCTATATGTGTCTATAACATCTAATATGAATTTAAAACCATAATTTTTTTTAGAATGAGATTGCATCTCCATTAAATCAGCTTGCCAGAGGTCGTCAATAAACCGCGTTACCACACTGCGTCTAGGAAATATTTTTCTCGCTGGTCGATGTAGCTCATTAGCTATACTCTCTAAGGTCGACATTATACTATAATATTTCTCTCACGTAGTTCTTCTAAAATAGATATAATTTCATTATTAACACCAGTATTACCAACACTTTGTGATGATGTCAAAAGATTTAATCTAGTTACTAGCTCATTCGGATCGTCATAATAAACTAATTGTGTTTGAGGTAATAAATCTTTATATAAACCACTACCTATCTTAGGCTCAGGTGATGAAGTAAAATTAATCAAATTTGTAGACATGCGATCTGTAGGTGAAAAAATGCTTGCTGATTGATTAAAATCAAATGCTTCATTTTCTTGTATAATTTTTCTACGTTTAGCATTAAATAAGCTGGAAGGAGTAGAAGGTTAAGTATTGTTAAATGATTTTAAGTTAATTCGAGGAGTTGTAGCCTCATTATTTTTTAGCTATTTCTTCGTTAAACTGTTTTTCCTCCATTTTCATTCGATCATACAATGGTTTTACAACAGTCATCCATTTATGATACCTCGAGGTTCTAGGTTTCCCATCTGCTTTTAAATGGACTCCCGAAGTTTTCAAAATATTGTAATAAGATTCTATATCTGCTATAGTTGTATTTTTTGGTTCTTTCTCGCATAATAAAGACCATAGTCCTGGTGTAAATTGATAGTATTTATTAAGCAACAGTAATTTACCATGACTAAAAGTTGCAGAATGTTTTCCTATTTTATATGAATCACTATCTTTATCATAATGCATGCCATAGGATTTATCATAACGTGTCGATTTAGGACGGTTATTTAAAAAATTTTCAAATGGTGAATTTAATTCGCTATCATTATCTTCATCACTAGTGCATGAGGTTTCTGATTTATATTTTAGTTCAGTTGACTGTGTGTTACATATTGTATTTTGTTTTCTATGTTTACTTAATGGTTCAATTATCGGCTTAAATGCTTCACGGAAATAGTTTTCAGAATCTATAACACCACGTTTCATTTCCATTATTTTCCGTTTAATATTTTTTTTTGATGTTATTAAATTTTCTAACAATACTTTTTCTTTGTTCATTGTAAATAATAAATGCAATATACCTGTATCGTACGACTACCGATAACACTATGCAGATAATAACTGTGTGATTGTATATTTATATATATATATATATAGGTGTACATACAATTATTTTATTTTAATGAACGTATGAAAACCACATCTATACCTTCCGTCATTCATTTCTCGAGTTTCATCGATAACCATAAACCCATAAACACTATGATTCCAGCATAAATGAGACATTTTCCGAAATTCTGAGAAATCCATATCTGTAGACGAATGATCGTTGAAAATATGTCGTAAATTTGTATCATCTTGTTTCAGTATTATTAAAAAGTTTGCGTTATCTCTTACTAGCTGTTTCGATATTTTGGAATATGTCTGTGCTAAATAAAATACAGAGCTAGCACCTGAATGTCTACCAATGCTAAAATATTCTCTAATTACAGATTGTGGCCCACATATCACATCATCAAAAATTATAATAGAATTTTTCTTGGTTAAGTTTGGTTTTATAACCTTATCAGCGTCGTAAATATGAAAAATTAGCACCTTGTATATCATCTATTATTTTTTTAATAAAACATATTTTTCCTGATTAGCGGTTTTCGAGTATAAATAAATATTTTCAAATCTTAACCCGTTTGCATGTGTGATTAGATTATACATTATATTTGTTTTTCCTGATCCACTAGGACCAATTAGTATAGCACGTATAGTATCAGGTAATAACGAACCGTGTCTTGATGGTTTTTTTCCTAACTGAACATCTACATTTATAACATCTAATTTATCTTTCTGTTCAATCAAATTCATATTATTTTCTTACAAATACTCTAGAAATTTTAAATTTATAGTCAGTTACTGATGATGCGTTCAACTCACAAGTGTAAGTTAGACAAGACTGGAAAAGGATTTGTAAACTCTCTTATAAATAGTCTCCTGTTCGAAGCCCATATTTCAGGCTATCAGTATTGCGGTCCTTGTACAAAATTAAAAAAGAGACTAGATCGTGGTGATAAAGGAATAAACCCGTTGGATGCTGCTTGCCGTGATCACGATATTGTGTATGCAACGAGTAAAAATTTAGACGATAGACATATAGCTGATAAAGTGTTAGAAAATCGTGCTTGGGAGAGATTTTTATCAAAAGATACTCCTAGAAAAGAGAAATTTGTTGCTTACGCAGTAACAAATGCAATGAAAGCTAAAAGAAAAATAGGTATGGGTTGTAAAGGTAAACGGAAACGTACTATAAAAAGAATTGGTATACTAGCAGCAAAGAAAAAAAAAATTTCAAAGAAAAAGAATGGTGGTAAAAGGTTGATTTTAGCACCAAGACAGTCAGGAGGTGTAATTCCCTTAATACCTATATTTGCAGGATGTCAGCACTTGGTAGTTTGATGTCTGGAAGAAAAAAGAAAAAAAGGTGGTGGTTTGAATTCAAACAATAATAAGTAAAGAAAAAAAAAAAACTTATGATCACGCTAACTTGACAGACCCGCTTCGCTCAAAATATTTTAATACATGTGGAAAGTTGAAAATCAATCATTTTCACGGAGTCTTTTCGCGTGATACCTTTACCTAAAAAAACCGTATTACGATTGAATGTGGTATATTGAACTGAGATATATCTTCAGGTGACGGAAGTCATTGGGTAGCGTTTTATAAAAATAAGAAACAAAGTTGTATATTTTGATAGCTTGGTGATTTACCTCCACAATTGAATTACAGCATTATTTCAGACAGTTTAAAATAGTATATAACTATTCGGAATATCAAGATTCAATAATTCAACTGTGGTCATTTAGTCTTGAATTTTTACAATGTATGAATCTATTACTATGTTTGACTGGAAATTCAAATATATTATTTACAAATATTTTCCATCTTTAAACGTTTACGAGGATTCAGAAATAGCTTGTTATTTTGCAAACATACAATTTATTTCCAAATATAAAGTCAACTAATAACCGGTTGGAGATAGAGGTAATTCCTTCAATAAGTAATAGATACATCTTAAAAACGTTTATATTTATTTTGGAAGAAGGATGTTATGAAATTGAAGATATTAACAACAAAATTACGATAGAGTTATTTCATTTTAATAATGAATTTGGAACACAGCTAAAATTCAATGTATCTATTGATCCTGTCGATTTTAGAACATACATTAAATGCAATGGAATACTTAAGTTAAATATTTCAAACAGTATAGCATCTGTTTTTGGATTTGAAAAAAGAACCTATGGACCAATGTATGAAGCTCATCGATCGGGAAAAGCTGCTAATTTAAACACGATTAACTTTATAAAAGTAATGTGTAATATAGCACATGGGTCATTCAGCAACCAACTACAAAGTCATTCGATATATGAGTTTTTCCCAAGTGGTAGAACAGGAACAAAGGTTATTCAATCTCCATTAAACCTTATATATTACAGATTAAACAAAACAGATATTAATTCAATAACTATACAGTTAGTTGATCAAAACAATAATTCGATCGATAACTTAAATGAGACATTGACAGTTGTTCTGCATATTAAGCGTCACGAGTTTTATCATTAAATTTGTATCTCAGATTTTGGAATGTACGAGTCAGTTACTTTAAGTCTAACCGGGGACACAACCATATTATCTGCAAATTATTTTCCGTCAATAAACCTTACGAAGACTCGGAAATAGCTTTGTTATGTTTACAGACATTTAATTAATTCCCGAATATTAACAAGGATAATAACAAATTTGCTATACAAGTAGTTGATCATAATAATAATGATCGTACGTGGTGTTATATTAAACTAGAAGAGGGATGTTATGAAATTAAAGATATTAAGCATCGAGTTATCGAACAAATAAATATTTATAATGAAAAATTCAAAACTAAGTTAACATTTGACATTTCGGTTGATCCTAACGATTTCAGATCATATTTAAAATGTAATGGAATACTGCACTTTGAAATTTTACATAGCATAGCACCTGTATTAGGTTTTGAAAAACGAGAATATAAGCCAGAGTATGAAACTCATAGATCAGAAAAAGCTGTGAATTTAAACACAATTAATTCTATAAAAGTAATGTGCAATATAGCTCAAGGATCATTCAGCAACCATCTTCAAAGCCATTCGATTTATGAATTTTTCCCGAGTGAAAGGTCAGGATCGAAAGTAGTACAGTCACCACCAAATTTAATATATTACAAATTGAATAAAACAAATATTGATGCGATAACCGTTCAGCTAGTTGATCAAGATCATAATCTGATTGATAATTTGGTGAGACATTGAACAATTGTGTTACATATTAAACGTTACGGGTCTTGAGATGGGATTAAAATTCAATATAAACCCGCTACTTCGGATCAGTTTAACTAGTCATAAGACGAAAGTACTACCAGCAACATCAAATAAAATAAAAAAATTGACTGTGAAAAATAAAAAAATCTTGCAATCTCTAGGCTATCAATTAAATCAGAATGCCTGAAAGTGATATTTTAGATATAACTTCACAGTACGAAACGGATTCTAAAATTACGAAAATTGAATATCATTCATATACACCGTATACAACATCATTTAATAATAATGATGAAATACGTATATCAATCCAGCAAACAGATGTTTATCCATATCTACACGAAAGCTTTATTTTTTTGGAGGGGTAATTAGTGATGCTACCAAAGTGAAACTAAGTAATAACGGTTACTCTTACCTCTTCGAACAAATACGATTGGAAATCAATGGGATAGAAGTAGATAGCACACGTGTTCTTGGAATCACTAGCTCGTTGAAAGGTTACTTATCCTGTACACCAGACAACTATAATTGTTATGAAAATTCTGGTTGGAATTTTAAAAACGCAACGCATTCCGAAAATGAGAAAGGTGAATTTAGTGCTTGCATTCCATTGAAATATGGTTAGGTTTGTTTGAAGACTATAAAAAATATTGGTGAATTCTAGATTGGAATTAATATTAACTCGAAGTCATAGCGATTTAAATGCTTTAAGTTTAAAAACTGGTGTAACTGCTTCTGAAGGTAAAGTCGATATAAAAAAAATAGTCTGGAAGGTACCACATATAGCGGTTGACGATGAAGAAAGGTTAAAATTATTGAGAATTGTAGAAAAAGAAAAAAGTTTGTTTATTCCTTTTAGATCTTTTGTAACTTTTGAATACCCTGAACTTGGAACCACTAATAAAGTTGTATGGAATTTGAAAACTGCTTTAAAATTAGAAAAACCGCGATTTATCATAATAGGACGTAAAAATTCGATATCAAAAGATTGTAGTATATTTGATCATTGTAATTTGACAAACGTTAAAGTATTTCTGAACTCGATAGCTTACCCATACGATAATTTGAATTTATATTTTTCAAAAAATAATTTTACTATATTATATAATATGTATACATCGTTTCAAGAATCGTACTATGAAAAAAGTATTCGTAACCCAATATTGAGTCCTTCTACTTTTCTAACAAACGCACCAATTATAGTTATCGATACTTCAAAACAGAACGATTCAGCCACAGCCTCTGCAGTAGACGTTCAATTGGAAATTGAAGCTTCAGATTCGCTTACAGGTGTAACTGCTTATCGCTTGTTAATTCATGATCGTATTGTAGAATATGTACCTTTCACTAGAGAAGTAAGAAAACTTGTGTAAATATATATTAAGAATTCATTTTTAACAATAAAAAAACTAATATTTAATAATTTGTGTTCTTTACTTGAAATAATTATTTCAGTTTTAAGGTTAGCTAAGAAAATTTGCTATACGGAGTCAAATTTGGTAGACAATCAGTGTGTAATGTGTTACACGGTAAATCAGAGTGCTCCAAGGGGAACATCCTCCCTTGAAAAAAAAAATTTAACGTGGAAAAGCTGGCTGTGATCATACAAATATATACTACTGAGAGGATACCAATATATCATCAACATAAGTTTGGATGTCGTTGGGGAAGGGGCAGGGAGTAGTATAATTATTCAGGCAGCTTCTAGTTCTTTACCGAAAGCAGCATTAGAAATATTTAATCCGAAGGGAACTACACCAAATTGATAAGACCGTCCGTCATAGAAAAAACTGGTATATTTGCGAACAGAGGGGCAAGGGTCAATCTGCCAATAGCCTGAAAAAAAATCTTGGGAAGAAAAAATGCTTTATTTTTAAATTTTGCCAAGATATCATCTATGGAGGAGACGCATCACGCGTGGGGAGAATTATTGTATTTAGTTTGCGAGCATCTAAGCACAAGCGTATTGAACCGTCGGTCTTGACTACTGTAACTAGGGGATTATTGTACGGAGAGTCTGATAGTTTGATCACCTCCCACTAAATCGTCTTATCAATTTCCTTTTGGACTGCGGGTCTGCGAGAGAAAGGTACGGAATAGGGTTTAATTTTATATGGATCATGAGGTTTAACATTAAATTTATAAGAAAAGAAAGTGTGGAGACCAGGTATATCTTGAAAAATGTGTTGATAATTATGTAAAAGGCAGGCCATTTAATTTTGTTAAATATTATTAAGGGGGATGTCATTTAAAGCAATATTTTTTTCGGTTTTAAAATGATAGGTTTGATATACTGTGTCTGAGGGGCGTTCATACATTGTGAGGTGATCATCTGTAATAGTAATATTTTTTAACGAGTTAACCAGACTATGAGGGTCGTGGTCAGCTATTAACGTAAAAGGTATTGGCTCCTTGAGGGAAGGGATGGTGATGTCTTTGTTACTATAGTCTATGGTCACCTCATTCTCCAAAAACCAGTCGGTACCTTATATGAGGGTAGTGGATAGTTGAGGTACTACAAGAAAGATGCCATAGGTCTTATAATTTTGAATAGAAAATTTAAATATATTTGAGATTTTATTTTGACTGATTTGTTGCTGAGAGCTGTTATTAAAAGAATGCCGTTGAGTGGAAAAAGAGGGATTTTGTGTTAGTTGGGTTTAAAGTTTAAGATTTGAAAAAATCTTTCTGAATAGCGGAGAGCAGGGCAAGGAAGTCTGTTTACTATTAAAAAAGTTTTGTCATAACCTCAGGGCGATAGTTGGGGGAGGTATTGACTCATAGCCATGATCTAAAGGGTGGGTAAGCATTGAGAGTTGAGGCTTTGTTGAAGTGACACAGTACACATCCTCGCGAGCCTGGTCTATACTAGTTTCCCGGAGGGGAAACGTTGTGGTTAACCTGAGGGGAGGGTTTGGGCTGATAACTTTGATTGTTCTGATTATTTTGAGTGTTCTGATTGTTCTGATTATATTGAGGTCGATTGTAACTATTTTGATGAGGGGGATATCTTTTTTAATTGTTAGTACCGTAAGAGTTATGATATAAATTTTTGCGTTTGAAATGGGGGGGAAGTCTGACTACTCTGAGGGGAGTGTGCTTGTTGACTGTGGGAGAGTTGTTGAACAAGTTCATTGGTAGTAGTAATGCGGAAACCTCTAAGAGCAATAGAAATATTAAATGTGAAGTGGGACGTGATCTGATCGACCATTTCAACTTGATCAATGGGTGGTTATAAGAACCGGGCCTTACGGATCCAATCCTTGGCATGTTTTTGAAGAGATGTTGGATTATTATGAAAATAGGGGCAATAAAGCTCGTTGCGGATTGGGCGCTGTTGGTTAGGACCAGAAATGGTTTCGAAATAATAATAAGTCTTGATAATTTACAGGGGGGGGGGGGGTGGAGAGTGATATACCAGAGATGGGCACCCTCAATAAATTTTGACTTAATATAATTGATTTTAACATGGTCCGGGACCGGGGGCTGTGTCATAAAACATTGCTCAGCCTGTTCGAGGAATTCCTCAGGGTGTACATGGGTGAAGTTACCATCATAATCAGGTAGCTTAGTAGAATCAAAGTCGATGCCAGAAATATTTGAGAGTGTACTATTGTGAGTTGAATTTACATTACTTGAGACTGTATTATTGATCAGAGGGGCAGAAAAACTAGAGGTATTGAGGGAATTGATGTTTGCGCCTTCAAAGGATTAAGCCTAGTAGTGGAAGTTATAATATGGTTGAATGAGGCCTGGGGCATTAATGGAATATTTGGAACTAATGTAGGGGGAAGGGAGGTAGAGACAGATTTTTTAGTTTGATTCTCTAGGGCAGTGAACCTAGAACCTTTTCCTTCAACAAAACTGACGCGGTCACTCAACGTCTTAATGTTTTCATTAAGTGTGTGATGGGTATTGCCGACACTTTTTTGGAATCTTGTACACGCTGTTGTTGGTGAGAAATATCATCTTAAATTGTGATAAGATCCTGATTGTGAGAGGTCTGGTATAGTGTGAGCCCTAATACGGGTGGCGGAATCATTATCATCGATACGACTACAGAACTCATCCATCCGAGTGTCTAACTCGGCAAACTTTCGGGTGACATTGCCTAGCTGAGCGGAGAAGCTGTCAGCCATATCAGAAATCCGTTGGGCTAATGATTCTAAGGAAAGGGGAACCCGATAGAGAGCGAGTGGTCTGCATCCTCGTGGATGGACATTGTTAAGTCAAAATCAGTAGCAGGAAGTATGCGAGAGGAGTATGGCTCGGAGGGGTTATACCTAATAGGTTGACGGGTTATCCGCTGACCAGCACTATGCATGGAGTGGGAGTCTAACCAAAAACGTGTCAACACTATGGGTATTCCACTCCAAAAAAAAATTGTAATTTTTCAAATGCAATCAAAAGTGTTGGGGGGTGTTCTCTCTACCTCGACTGGCGCAATGAGCAAAACAGTTTTAAACGACAATTTGAAATTAATAATAAATATAAATCCTTAACAGACTATACTAAACAGACAAGTTAAAATTAAAGGGAATATTAACAATATTAATTAATCAATACACCAGTCCTAATACAAATGATTTAATATTGATTGTAATAAACAATTTTAAAATAATGATAATATCTAATATTTAACATGACAAAAGGGAACAGTATAGATTGATAATATTTAATTTAAAATAACGAAAGTATTTCATAGCAAATAAAAAAACAAACCATTGGTCCAAGTATGCACAATACTATACAATAGGATTACTTTATTTACCAAGAACCACTTAAAGACAATTGATTATAGTAATATAGAGGTAAATCTAATTAACGTTAAGTTACATGTGGGAATCATCCCGAAATATAATTCTACTGTATAGAATCAATTAAAATATTTTAAAATCTTCTTCCATATAACGGACAGGAGAACGAATTAAATTACAGAATAAAATTATTTATGCTCATAGCTGGATGTCTACAGACTACGACTAAAATTATAAAGAAACTATGATTTTAAAGTAGAATACCTCAAGTATAGAATACTAAATAAATAGAATATTTTTAAATAAGAAATTAACCGTTGTCCAATGACAAATAATATTGATAATAATAGTGATAACTACCAGGATAGAATAGAATATTAGAATATAGCTACCTACACCAAAGTAATAGATAATATTTCTTATTTTTTTTTGTTAAATTAATTTGTAATATAATAGTAACGGGCCGTAGGTGGACCAAAATTATCGGGACGATGTTTTTCCTACAGCCCAACAGTCAGTCGTATAACGCAAATCAAATCATTATAATAGGGGAACCTATTTAACGTGGAAATGGAAGACAAAATGTACATTGCACATAATTAATAGACTGATTCAATATTTTAAAATAATTATTGGGAATAATATCTATAAGTTACCTTTTGTAAGAGAATAAATTGTTAAAAATGAAATGGAAATTGTTAAATATTTCAGTTACTCGAAAAATTAAATTTAGTTTTGAATCATTAGATTTTGACAGGGTCATCTTAATAATTTTCTCCTATACTTTTGTGTTTTTTCTAATAAATAACAATTATTGTGCTTTCTACTAAGAGAAAAGAAAGTGTTCATAAGGACCCTACTTTTCGATGATAAAAATAATACTACATGGTATCAAATATAATAATACTGATGATCCGCAGGTCTAACCTAAATTAATAATAATTTGACCATGTGGTCTGGGAAAAAAAAACAGTGAGTTATCGCAGCAGCAGAAATATAAAAATGAAACTAGTAATGTCATACAAGGGTGGAGATACGGGTCTAGGGAAAACTAAAAAAAAAAGAGGGGAAAATAAGGTAAAATTATAATTATGCAAACCGGTCGTTTGCAGTGTCCGGTGTCTCGATGCCGCAGCTATCCGCCAGACCGTTACCACCAAAACGCCTCCATCGCCTCCAAACGATGCACACACCGACAGGAACAATTTCTGAAATAAATTTACTGGATAACAAATGTCATAATGGGAGGGACATAATATAACATAATAAATTAATCTTTACCTTGGTAGTGCAACGGTTTGCTTTGATAGTTTTTGACATTATTTTTTTTTCCTTTTACCAAAGAAAGAGAGAATATTTTACTTTAAATAATATTGTTATAAACCAGCAATCAACTAGACTGCTTAGCTTATAAGGTTGCAGGTAGCAAGACCGTTGATAGAGGATTTTCTTCAGGTAGGTTGATAAATAAGAGTAGACTTGGTAAAGTTAAGTTGTTTATTTATTGAAATTATTCTAAGTCCAATTCGACAATGTGTAGTATTGACTATCGTGAAGGTGCTTGCTTGTACGATGGTGAAACACGTCTGATTTACAGGCCGTTTCGGCCGGGTTTTATAGGGTCTCCTAATCTCCTACTTCCCCCCTTGTCTATCGATATCTGCGGACTTCACAGGACGTGATTCAAACTTATCATCTAAGCGTTCCCACGTCTGCTTATGCCGAAACCCACATCCTGTTTATTATCTTTACCATATATGGTATTCGCCATCCGTTAACATTTAGATAAATTTGGCGTTTAGGATTAGAACTCAAGGTGTATTTGTATATGAAAATATATATAAATATATATATGCGTAAAAATTGCGTATATTATTTGTATACGCTCGTAGTCGCCCACTATCCTAATATTTGTACATGACTAGCCCTTGGTTGCTTTCTTAAAGGTGAGTTCGTTTATCCCCATAGATTCAAGGCTGTCTTGTTTTCTCTTAACGTCTTACGACGCATTATAATAATATTTTGGGTTTTAATTAGCCTAGCGTTATGCTATTTGTCCTACGCGAAACGATCACAATAATATAATATAAGAATATAGAATGTATATTATTGGGTTCGTTACAATATGACTTGTTAAATAACAACTTACAATAATAATCAATAGGTTTCCTTGCAAGAGAATAAAATATAGAAGTCATTTTAAGAGAATATATATATATATATATATATATATATATATATATATATATAAAATGAGATTCGGGGAGTGAGAATAAGAGGGGAAATGGAGTTTTTTAATATATTTTTTTTTTTTTATATATAAGAGTTAAAGTTAACAGGATGTGATTGGATAATTATTTTCTTACTGTGCCATGTGCCTGTCATTAATACGTATTTAGAATTTTTTATCATCGTAGGCTTTGATACACGCAGTGATTAGTTGAAAATCACAGATTTAAAAAGTATGAATTACAGCTATAGCGAGTTAGCGACATTATATTATTGTTGTTTGTATACTACTATACGTATTATAGTACATTAGTATATACTTGTGACTTGTCACTATGTCACATTCTGGAACTATGGATCCTATAAATGATCCAGTAGTAATATTATTTGAAACGCATTTTCTTAATTTCGTGTGTTCTTTGCAAATATATGGTATATCAGCTTATTTTCATATTCTGACATCTAGATCAAACGTTGTTGATACTATTATAGGTAAACGTGTATCACAGTTTGTACAAACAAGATGGTCTTCCCGCTCAAAAATTAAACTTGGTTGTTGATAAGTGGAAGGAATTCCAATATGTTATGAAGTCATTAAAAATGATTCAAATTCATCGTCCGAATCTGTTTGTGGTGCATCATAATATCTTAAAATGTATAGTTGAAAAATTATTCAAATTAACTTTTTAGGTCAGTTGTAGCAAAAATGTAAATAAATAAAATGTAAATATGTATTCCTTGTAAAAACATGTAAATTTGTAAATATGAATAGTGTAAATAATAAATAAAAATATGTACAGTATCAAGGAACGTATGGAAAGAACCTCTACATGATACATTCTAGGCAACAGTGTGCAGTAGTGATTTATATTTTATAGTAACTACCTACTGGTTAATCTTTTCTACAAGTAAAATTTTTGTATCTATAATTAGTTTGTGTTTTTATTTTTTAATAATTCATACATAAATGACAAATGTATGTACATTTTTAGTCGCCTCATTTAAAATTTAATCCCAAAACTGCCACTGCTTAACAGTCGTAAGATTTGTACTGTATTACACATGGACAATTTTTTTTTTTAGAAATTCACTTATATTTATTAATTAATACTTATTGTACACTAATTATTTAAATTATTACGAGTAAAAATAATAATAATTATCCACCGTTCAAAGTACAATACAATTGATCAAGAGATCTACTTAAAATATTTTTATTCTCATATTTTTATTTGTAGATTTTAAACCAGCATCTTTAAGCCTTTTCATTGTGTTGAAATATTTGGTATAAATTTTTCCCTTTGGTGCTTTACAAGAAAAATCCTTCAAGAAATATACATCCTATAAATTGATAAAATAATTAGTAAAATGTATCAAACTTTATTAAAGTAATACTTTAAATCAGTTAGTATTTTATAGTTTAGTAGATGGTTTATAAAGTTCTAACCTTTATTTCTGTTGGAAATGATTTAGTAATGGCATTTGATATACTATTGGTTAAATCTATTATCATGGTTCTGTTTTTTTCCATAGATCATTTATAATTATCTCTCATAATAAAGATCGAGTTGATTCATTTAATATTTTTTGTTTATAATAATAATCTATTATCATAGAACCTTGAGTGTTTTTGATTAAAATGTAGATAAAATGTTAGATCAAATCCAATTTCTGATTGGTTAGTACTTTGTAGGGTTAAATTTTGGACTGCAGTTTCAGCTATTAATTTTGATTTTAATAATAAAACATTCTGTTGTTATCCTTGATTTATCTGATACTCTTCTAAATGTTTTTCAAATTTTATTTGTATTGCAAGAGGATAGTTAGTTAATAATAGTTCTATATGTTTGTTTTTCATATATTTTAATGCATCTGTATCTATAAGTTTATCTTAAAATAAAAATAAAAATGATACATTATGTTTATTTATTACATAGTACCTACTCAAGAAATTTTTCATTAAATAAACCTATAATTATCAATTTGTGTATCATGATAAATTGATTACTTAAGTTAGCAACTTATTACTATCAAAAGTGTTAAAACTAGCAACAGTTCATATTTATTTTAATTATTGTTTTAAATTATGGATACATAATAAAATATTTTACAGTAAATATTATTGATATACTTTTATTTATAATTATTTAGTAAATCATTTATGGCTGTAAATGGTTTTTTATTTATCAGGCAACATTTTTAATTACAAATATTTTTAGTTTAAAAAAAAATTTATAAACTCAAGTATTCTTACCTATACAAGTTTGATACACACATCCTAGGTTCCAAGATTTCAGAATATTCCACATGTCTAAGATTTCATCATTTGACATGATGGGTAATGGCGAATTATTCACATTTGTCTCATCTTTTGATGCATGTAATTGGTCTTGTGATCAATGTTCACTATTCAGAACATACAAATCTTCTGTACCTATGACATTGTTTATTGGAAGTCAGATTTGTTTGTATCGTCTTCAAGATTTGAAATAAAACTATTAAAAAAAAAAAAAAAGTAATCATGGTCAAATTTAATTAATTGTATAGGTATATAAAAAATATATAATTCAATATAGGTATAGACATATGAGTAAAAATAATATTTAATAATATTCTTTCAATCTTAAAAATAAATCCCCATTTAAAAGTTCAGAAATATTTATTGGTGGTCCAGTGCAGTCTTCTAATTTTAAAACAGTTATTAAAATTGTATTTTTATCTTTATTGACATTGTATGATTTTAAATGAGGACAATAGCCATCGATTTCAATCTGATTAACTATAAGTGAACATTTAAATAATTTAAATTTATGACAATTTCCAAAATCTCATATAAACAAACTTCATCAATTAAGTTAGTTAAAAAATATCCGGTTTTGTATATTGTACCTTTATATTCTATTGGAGAGTAGCTACATAAATTAGTATCAAATGAAAAGCCATAAATTGCAATAAGTTGTGTGATTGCTAGTTATTTTATGTTTGTTCTCTAATTCTATATTATTTGTATTATTTTTATAGTTCATTATCTTATATGCATATTTATATTGACATTTTTTGGCTAATGATAATGCTATATTCTTACGAGAACTTATACTACGGGTATAATTACTTTATTTTTTGGTATATCTACTAATGCATTATTTTAATTAGGAACTCGTGTCCTAGTTTATTGTCTTTTATATATATTTACATTTATTCTTACGATTTTATTTTATATAATATATCAGTGTTTTTTTTTTATCTAATGTTCGTTCGCGTATGACGAGAGAATGTATGATGTATAATATACTTATACAATTATAATTTTAAATGCACAGAGTAGCATATATTATAATAATGATTTAATTATTTTTTCTTGTTTTATTTCGTGTAAATTCTTACTTCTAAATTTTAAACTATCATATATTTATTTATTATTTATTACTACATGATTTTTCGGCTTGTCTTTTTGATTTAATTTAATATTCTGGCGGTCTATCGACATTATCATAATAATTATATGGTAGATCAAAATTGTATCTTTTACTTCGTCATTATTGTAACTATTTAATCATGTTCACTGCTCGGTCGCTTTAAATTTTTATTATTTCTGTTATTTAAATATTCATTCCTATAACTAGATTTTTTTATTTCTAAATTAAGTTCAACTACTTTTAATTGTTGAACTACTTCAAGAGTTTTTGAATTTTGAGTTTCTACTATTATTTTTAATGAATACATTAATCCTATTGCTAACGTTTGCTTATTCCATATTTCATGTATTATTTTTATTTCTGTATCTATTCTATTAAGCGCGCTAACGGTGCACAACTTGTAATATAATTTCTCTATTCTTTGATAATATTCGTTTTCATTTTCACTGTTATGCATTTTAATATAATTCAATAGTATTTGTAAATTTAAAGCTGTAGTTAAGTTAAGCCTTCATGTGCATCTGTTAACCTTTAATAAATAATCCCACTTGGATAGATCTTTGTATCTTATTTTTTCTAACGTTTTTCCACTTATGTTAGTAATTATAAATTCAACTAACGTTGATATAAAATTTTCTTCTACCAGATTGATTACCATATGTCACATGCATTTATAAACGGACAAATATCATCTTCCTTCGTGCACAAAGGTATCAATTTATAAGCGTCTTCGAATGTTATGATTACTGCCATTTTATATCGTTATTTTATTTTCAATACTTATTCTTTTATACTTAAAACATTCCGTAATTAACTACTCAGAATTAATTTCTATGCCTGTTTCTTTTATCTGGGCTCGGATTTTACTTGGCTAGGGATTTCTATTCGGCATGGGCTTCTAATCGGTTTCTTAAATCTACAAGTGTTTTATACAATGAATTAACTACGTTTAAGGGAGATGTCTATGAATTGCCTTCACTACTCATTTAATACGTTTTTAACTCTCAATAATGTGCCTTTAATAAATGCCCTTTAATAATCAATAATAATTCAATGATTTCCCAATATAATAATAACTTCAATACAATATGCTTCAATAATCCTCATAAATAAATTCTCAATATTATTTCTCGTAAAATATAATATGCCTCAATATTCCTCAATATTCTCAAATAATTCAATATAACATGCCCTTTATAATAATCTCAATATAATAATACGTTTTACACCATTATACTTTATACTCGACTACTTAAATAATTCTTATGTTCTTTTAATTTATGTTATATACGTTTGTGTAAAAATTTTAAATAATTATTCACTTACAATTATACTGTGTTTTTTGATGCTGACAGTCTATACGGATGTGATGATTCTGCAACGTTGGTACTCTTCTTGGAGTTGTTGCCGTGGAACGTCTTTCTCGTTGACTGTAGCATTTGAATGGTTGCCTGCTTTGAAAAAAAATCCACTCCGACTGCGCCAGTGTTACGTGCTGCCCCTTCAGGGATCCAGATAGATGATTTGAAATAAAATGGTAGTCAAATTACAACAGTAAATGCAATGTTGTTTATTTGAACAGAATAAAAGTGTAATATCGTCGTTTTTCATGCAGAATATGGCCAAGTAGTGAAGTAGCGCTTGTTGACGGCTCTGGTCCAGGTATAGATATACCACTGATTATGCTCTGTCTCTAGCGTCCCTATTTACGATGTTGGCTCCTTTGATATGGTCAGCACATGGACCCATGTGCCCTTGAGGTGGATATAGCCGTTCGAAAAGTTGTTATTCTCACAGTGAATGAAATTGCCGCTGTAATTGTAATGATGATTATGTTATGCCCGCTTAGCTTGATTAGTGGTAATTGTGTATTTAAGTGGTTGGCCGAAATGTTCCTTACATGGAATATTTCGCAACTACGAGGCCGACTATCCTATGAGTAGCAATTATATATATGTAGTTTGGTGAATCATTAATCATGTGTTATATTAATGCCTAAAGACCAATTACTTTACAGAACAATTTGGTATGTCGTACGTGTGTAAGACAACAAATGTGTAATGGGTAACGTTCTCTAAATTTTATTAACTTAGTTTTTTTTCACACGGAGTTATAACGAAGTGTTTTTAGTGTGATATCAGTTATTTTTTTATGAAATAAGTCGCGATGTTATTTGACTGAATATAATAATAATAAAAATAATCCATATAGCATGCATCGTTGGCCTCCTGTTGTTATATCTTTTTTTCTAAAACTTTAATGTAAACATCTTTTCCACTACGAGGCCAGCGTTCTATACTTATAGACATATCGTTACATATAACCCATATTTTATTATTATGTTTAATAATTAATGTGTAATGGGCTTGAGACTTGAGTCATAGATGGACCGTGATAGCAAATCACAGAATTAAGAGCATCGACCCCAAACCCATGGCAACAGGTGTTGCGTATCAGTTTGCGGTTTCCGATGGGCGATAATGGTGGTATGATGATAAAGTAAATACTGTCGCGGCGATCGGTCATTAGCGATTAATAGGATAAAATGGTATGTTCTGAAGGCTGAGCCAGCTGAGCCAGCTAATTACCTCAACCCGCTGAGCCAGCTGATCCTACCGCCGTCGCAACCGCACACGTGCATGACATACGTTCTGCCGCTGTTATCATTTGTCATCAGTTATTTTTACCACCGCTCGCATACGTGTGCGACATACATTTAATCAGTATATTTTATCACATGTTATCGTATACTGTTATATTTAAATACACGCTAAATAATATACATAGAATACTATCCCATAATCAAATAAATATTCTAACAACTTATAGTTCCTTCTTATATTTTTAGAAAAATAATATATACAAAAATATAGACATCCTCACACAATGACCCTGAAAGACACTTTACCCGTATTGACAATAATAGGTATATTATCCGTATTCAATTAAATATACTACACACTGCAAAACCATTTATATTGAAAGACACTTTAGACGTATAAAAGAGACATTAGATAGGTATATTTTGGTGATGTCTCGATATTTCCTAATAGATCAATTAAGAGACAATAGGTATCCTGATTCAATTAAATGCCCATTTTAACGATAATAAAATTACCTTACAATATTTACACTTAAATATCGAAGAAGAGGCAATTCATACGACTATTATACTAATGTTTTGTACATACGTACACCAAACTATGCTGAAACAACTGGCACTTGTCTTTAGTCCGTCTACAGTCTCAAACCGTTAACTACGTTAACACTGCTCCTGGACTAAGCTTTGATGCGTGCTTGAAATTTACTTCCATAAAACTTGAACTTCTATCTGATTATGATAATTTATTGATGTGTGAAAAAGGTAAGTTTTTATAAAAAATAATATATTACATTTATTAATTAACTATTCTGTTATAGGTTTACGTGGAGGTCTTACACAAGCAAGCATGCGTTATGGAAAGGCGAATAATCTGAAAACATCTGAATACGAGTAAATCAAGACTATAATTATATATTATTTTCAAAAAATTATTATCTTTTAAACTTTTTTTTTTTTTAGGTAATAACTTGTATGGCTGGGCAGTGTCCGAGTACATACCATATGGTAGCTTTGAACAGATAGAACCTACACTTGACGGATTAGAAAATTTAAACGATATATCAGAGATAGGACGGATGTATGAGGTCGACATAGAGTATCCACAGCACCTGCATCTCATCATGCACAACGATCTATCATTCTTACCGAACGTGGATCTAAAATAAGGAAACTCGTAGCAACACTAGAATCTAAAGAACGTTATATTGTACACTACCGTAATTTGAAACAGGCGATGGCAAATGGTTTTAAAGTGAAAAAGGTAAATGTTTTTATCATATAAAAAGTATGTATAATATATAAACGATAATTTTGTTTTAGGTTAACAGGGTATTGCAGTTTAAACAGTCTAAATGGTTGGCTAAATATATTAATTTAAATTCTGGGATGAGGAAGAAGGAGATGAACCAGTTTGAGATTGATTTCTATAAACTGATGAACAATAGTGTATTTGGTATGTCACTTTATACTATATATATATAATCATTTTTACCGACATTTAATTTTTGTAAGAAAAATGATGGAATCAATGAGATCAAGGATTAAGATGGAATTTGTTTCGAGCGAACAGCGTTTACAGAAATTAATGAACCGATCGACATTTAAATACTGCACCAATTATAAACAAAAAAATATAACAGCTGTAACATTGGAAAATAAAATCATAAATTTCTTTAAACCAATTTATATTGGTAAGTGTACTTTATATTTTATGTCATACATTTATTAACACATTTATTTCTATAGGATTTGCAGTACTTGATATATCGAAAACGATGATGTATGATTATCACTATAATGTGATGAAGGCGCATTATGGTGATAACATCAAGCTGATGATACTGGTAGATATACTAAAACTAATCTCATGTATATACATAATTTATTATTCTTTTTTTCAGATTCTTTGATATATCATATCAACACCACAGACTTCTATGCACCACAACTTGTTGGATAGCTATTCGATTAAAATTTGCTCCCCCTTCTTACGGATAATTTTCTCTACTAAATAGTCATTAGGATAGTTTGTTTTCAATATTTCCTCTGAATAAAAACAACCAGCAATCGGTTTTCCAATATAATCTTGTAGCTGATAAGTAGTAGGTAATGTTTCGTTAATTTTAACAATTTTGAATATTTCTGTAGGCCAGCTCGGTATATAACCTTTTGTAAACACGCCTTTCACGCCTTTTATGCGCTTATACAGACGTTATCGCCAATGTTAAATTTCATTTTTCCATTAATAATTTTTTGTTGCTTAATTTTGACTGTCATTGGATCTGCATTAGCTTGCACTAGTGTCATTCCTATGGTCCTGTGTTTTGAGTTGTTTGCACTCGTTAATCAACGACGGTAAAATAGAAAGCCATTCATGTGAACCTAGTGCCGTAAACTCTGTAAAAATTTTGTCTTTCAATGTGCGATTGAAACGTTCTACAATATACGCTTTTGTCGTACTGTACGTAGAATATTTGTGTATATTGTATTTAGACATTAATGCATCAAATGTAGAATTGTAAAATTCTTTACCATTATCAAGCTGTTATAGTTTTGGTGTGCGTTTAATCAGTATTTTAGACATTGCGCTGAAAACTTCTTTAGCAGTTTTAGATTTTAATGCTATTGCCCATGCAAATTTAGTAAAACAGTCTATGACACATAAAATATTTTTATGGCCTTTATTTTTTTTTTGGAATATGGCATCATTTCGACCATGTCAGCTTGCCATAGATCATTTTTGCCGTAAACATTTACTCTACGCCTCGTATAATTTTTTCTTACCGGTTTGTGTAATTCGACTGCGATATCACGTTTAGACATTTGGAATATGTTTTAATAACCCTGCTCGTGCAACTCTCCGAAAATCGAGAGTATTTCGTTTGAAACACCTGTATTACCAGCTGCCTTTGACGCCAATAGTAACTGCAATCGATCGACTAGCTTATTAGGATCATTCCAGCATACTAAATTATGTTTTTGCCGTTTCAATGATAAGCCTCTACCCGATCAAAAAAAATTTTGGATTATATCATGATATTTATTACCACCTTTTTAAATTTTTTTCTCGTCTGCTGTGAGATGAGCTGATGTTTGAATCAATATAGATTTATATGCATCTAAATCATTTTTGCTATATAATTTAGGATTTTTTGAAAATATTAAATTACCAAGTTCTTGTGTTGGCAGGTATTTCTTTTTTACCTAAAACTACTCTTCTATTTTTTTGTACTTTAGGTCCATACGTTTTGTCAATATCGTAAGATTTATACCATTCGTTTATTTTAAAAGCTAGCGAAACGCCTATGTCGTTAAAATATTAAGAATCTTGAATATCAATGTCTTATATCACAGCAAGCTGTGTGGGCGGAGCTTGAAATGTTGTTTTATTAATATTTTGTTTCAGTGGTTGGATAATCGGACTTAACGTTTCTGATACTAGTGAATGAATATCTGCTTTTCCTTGTTTTAATGCGATATACTTGCGTTTAATATACCTAACCGAGTACTTCACCACTAGCAGCCATGACTGTGAATGAATCATTTCCACAATGACAACACTTTATATAACGACGAATGTGTCAAATCCATGACGATATCGTTCGTTGTCACGTTCACAGTCTTTGTTCATCACGACAAATTGAAAACTCCCAGACGCCAACGTGAAGTGCAAAAGTCTTTAAACTTTTGGAGTATGACATATCATCAGAGCAATGTTCATTATATACAAGCTTTAAATTAGTCTCATCTTGTTTGAATAATACAATAAAATTAGCGATATCACGCAAAAGTTGTTTTTGGACTTTTGAATAACTCTGAGCCAGATAAAAAACATCTACTAAATTATGACGACGGCCTCTGGAAAAGTAAGTCCTTGCAATATTTTGGTTTTCAGCGATAAAATCATCAAAAATAAATACAGAGTTTGTTAAAGCTTTCTCAGGTTCAATAACTTGCTCATTTTCATAGAACATATATAATCCAACATCAGTGCCCGATAATATATCACTTAGCATTTTATATTTGGGTTGATCCAATGTTTTTGAATATATAAATATTGTATGCGTTATGGAATCGCATTCCGTTTATTAGGGTGGTCCTTAATTTTAAACTTTCAAACTTTTTACTGAGCACCCCCCAATTTTGTTCATTACTATAAGAAAATAATTTAGGCTAAATTTGGTGATGATAACTCACCCCCTTCACGTGCCGCAAAAGGGTTGAAAAATGAATAACAAGGGTAGTTTTCCTGTTTTTTGAATTTAATCCAAAAACTATAAAATCCACAAAAAAACACATAGAACCTTAATTGTAGAACATTAAATTACCTATAAAAAATATCTTTATAACATTTCATGTCAATCCTTTATTTTCCGAGAATTTGTTAAATAACCAAATTTTATTTATATTTCGAAAATTTGATTTTTCTATGGTCATTTTAATATATTTGACGTATGGTTCAATTTACAACGAAGTCTTTTGTATAAAAAATGTTTAAAATATAGTTTTCTAAAAATAGTAAAATTTGCATTAGACCAACAACATTGTTTTTACAGTAGGATTTGTGAAATATTTTATTAAACAACTCTTTTCTACCACTACGAAGAACCAAGTACAACATAATTATTTTATTCATAAGAAAAAGATTACTTAATAATAAAGTTTGATAAGTCAAACAAATTATTTTATACTTAAATATTTATTGTATAGTAATTAAATATTATTAAGATGAATATTTGGAGATTAAGTTAATTATTGAATTATTAGGTATAGGGCGTTTTCAACTTTTCTCTGCTATTTCCTGGGTATTTACGACAATAATCTTGCACAGTCTGAAATTATTTAAAATATAATTAAAATATTAATCATATATTTAGGCACAATTTGTTATGACTATAGTAATACTTCCTACTAATACTTATTACTTATATAAACTACTAACTTTCAATAAAAATTGTTTTTGTGCTTCATCTTTTGTAATTTTTTCATTAAATTCTTCCATTAGTTTCACTCCACGTTCAGCTGTATCATTTACAACCTTAAGTGACCTAATTATTTGTTGACCTTGGATGTAGTAATTTTGTGTGTTCCATTCAGATGGATCTATTTTTAAGAAGTTAGTAGATAAACCAAATCTCTTAAACATCATCATCGATTTAGCCGAGAGTAATGATGTTGGGAGCTCATTATTTACAAAATTAGAAACTTCTTTTGATTTAAGGTAAAATTTCTTTAGTACTTCTTTTAATTCTTCTTTGTCTTCTTCCAATATTTTTTGAACCATATTACGTTTTTGTTTTACATTAATTCTGTCATTAAATAAACTGAAAGCTGCGCACTCTTCATTAAGATACCATAAATGGTTTAAAAATTTATTGAAAGCTATTTCTGCAATAATTTTATCGTCCTTTTTATAAGAATTAAGTTTTTTTATAAATATTAAATCATTAAGCGGTGCTTGCACTGCATCTGGAGTAGTAAACCACGATTCTGCATAGCATTTTACAATAAAACAGCAAATGGTTTGTAAGGCTTTTTTTTCCTACACTTAATTTAAATTGCTTCTGAAATAATATAATTTTTAGGCAATATATTCCTTTTGCCATCCATCTGGCCAAATGATAGGGTCCTGGCTGCCGAAATTTGATACCACCCGGAGGAATATCTTCTAAAAATATAACTATTAACTCAAGGAATTCTTTATAATCGTCCCGAGGAAAATCGTCTCTAAGTTTTTCATGAGCAAATATTAATATTTGTTGCCTTACGTCATTAAGAACATTACTGGTCTTAATATCCATCGACCAATTTGAAAACTGTGTTAAATCAATTGTTTTCCATTGATTTTTAAATCTTTTAAATAATGGGATATCAGGGCCTGAAGATGGAGTAAACTTAGATCCAACGAATACACTTTGGAGAATAATTTCAAAAACATGATGTCTACAAGCCAAGTATAAAATATTACTTCCAAGTTTATGTTCTAAAAGAGCACAAGCACCATTTAAACGTCCAGTATTAGATGCCGTTGTATCAAATACAAATGCTTGTACACTATCAAGAAGTAACCAATCTTCAAGAGTATCGTACACAGCAGATGAAACTTCATAACCGGTTCCAGCAGAAAGTTCGGGAACACCAAGAAGTTGTTCAGTATTTGGAGCCGTTGCAATAATATGAAGTCTATCTACTTTTGTTTTACCAGTTATATCGAGAAGAATTTTTGAATCCCAGTGTATAGTTATACATTTTAAATTTAAATCAAAAAAATTTTGTTTTATTCTAAAAGCATTTAACTCACGAAAACGTTATAGCTGAATTGAAGTTCGATTTATGACAAAATCTAATGGATTTAGAGAAGTTGCTTCCACGCAGGCTGTTAATAAATGTACAACATCTCTATCGCTGATCTTACATTTATCAAGTACAGCAGAAAGTCGAGGTGCCCTTTACTATAGTCATAACCAATTGTGCCTAAATATATGATTAATATTTTAATTATATTTTAAATAATTTCAGACTGTGCAAGATTATTGTCGTAAATAGTGTCTGATATTAAATAAGCCTGTTAATATTTGTACACAATAGTTTCTAACCATATTTTTTTCTTATTTTAGGATATCAATACTGTGGACCTGGTTCAAATTTAAAAAAACGATTAGCTCGCGGTGATTAAGGTATAAACTTACTGAACTCTGCTTGCAGGGACCACGAAATTGCGTACGATCAGACTAACTCTATCACAAATCGCAACAAAGCCGATTATATATTAGAGCAGTGAGCCTGGGATAGGTTCAAGTCTAAAGATTTTGACTTAAAATAAAAAGCTGTGGCTTGGGGTGTGACTACCGCCGTGAAAGCAAAACGAAAAGTCGGTGGTGGTTGTGGTATTAAAGCGGCACTTGAAGCCACTAAGAAAGTTTTAAAGAAAAATATCGGTAATAAAATCTTGATGAAATTAATTAAAAAATGTGCAGCTGTCGCACGATAAACATTCAAAACTAAGAAGACAGAAGTTTCACGAACAATAACGATACCAAAAAAAGGTGGTGTGTTACCACTCATTCCGATTTTTGCCTGGTTGTCAGCTCTGGGAGCACTGACTAGTGGTGTAGCCGACGTTGTGAAGGTCGTCAATGAGTTTAATAGAAACACTCCATCCCATTCGGGCAAAGGGCTATATCTCACACCGTATAAAGGCAACTCATACAAAATAAAAACACCACATAAAAGTGGTGGAGGTGTAAAAACGAAATAAAACTAATATCTACGTAACCCAGTAGAGCGTTGTGCGATTTCAAACTTATAAAAATCGCTTGTTTAATGAAAATACCTCATTTCATCGGCGTGTTTACCAGAGATAAGTTATCTACAAGTCCTAAACGACAAGAATCAGCGATTCTTAACTTGGATGCGGAAAACGGTACAGAAACGCATTGGGTAGCGTATAAAAAAATCGGAAAGAAGTCGAATATTACGACAGTTTTGAGAATTTACCTCCACAATTAGAAGTACAAAAATATTTTCACTTTTATCATGTTCACATTAACGTTAAACGGAAACTCAAGTGAGTTGTCATGCGAGATCTTTCAACCATCGGAAGTAGAAAATATTGCACTGATTTGTCTTTTGAGTTTACAGACAAATAATTCTATACCAAGCATAGAACCTGGTTGCAATACTATTGCCTTTCGTAATTTGATCAATGAAAATGAGCACGTAATTATACCTACGTTGACGTATGAGTTGGTTTATTTAGAGTCTATTATACAAAATATGATACCTGACAATGTTAGTTTGTTTGAATCAAAGCAAACATTAAAGTGTATAATATCGTGCAGCCATGACGTTGATTTAGGAATCGATAATAGCATAGCGAAATTATTGGGTTTTAGAAATGTACGATATACTACTGGTGCTACTCATGAATCTGAAAACATTGTCAACATAATGAAAATAAACTGTAGACATGTGTAGTGTAACTTTATCACCGATTCAACCTTTGACGGAGCACCGAGCCTGCTCATGCACGAGCTTTATCCTACTGCACTTGCAGGATATAAAATGGTTGAGGTACCTAGGCATCCAGTTTTTTACGGTCTCAACACGACTTCGATAACTTAAGTAAATATCGTGCTAAAAAATCAAAACGATTGTCTAATTAATCTGCGTGGTGAACCGATAACATCTTGAGGTTATCTACTTTCTGACTTAGCATCTCCGCTAGTGGTCATAACTAGCGCAAACCACAGCCCCAGCAAGTCCAACTCCAGAGGCCCGAGATGTTGTTGGGCCTCAGCACAGGGGCACTAACCTTGCGGCAGTGGGGCTCCCCGGTCCCGCTGTACGGGTTTCTGATCGTGACTGATGTTAAACCTGTCACGACCTCACCCCCAGTCGGTGATTGACTCAGGCAGCATGGGGTCGTCGGGCCCATCCCAGCCGAAGCTGGGGCCTGTGCTGACGTAGGACAATGTAGTCCTACCGAATATGTTGGGCGTCCTGTTCTGCTTCCTTACGGAGCCGAATTCTCTCTTCGAGCCGGATGTTTTCTTTTCCGACAAGGGCCTCTCTTGCGAATTTTTCAAAGGCCGACCACGATGATCAGAAAAGCAAAAAAGGCTGAGCGTTCGCACGGCCACTCCACCCCGCATCTTTGGAGTGAAACCTGGAGTCTTAGTCTGAGGTCATCAAATATTGGGCATGCGTTTAGCATGTGTTCAGCTGTCTCATCTATGTGGCCGCAGCTACATTGTGGTGAGTCGACGAGGTTAAAGAGGTTAAGTTTTACGTTAAGATCTCCGTGACCGGTAACTATCTGGGCTGTATAGTGGTCGAAGGTAATTGGAGTCTGCATCCTGGTTCTGATATCTGGCAGGAACTCATGGGTCCAACGTCCCTTGGTGGAGCCATCCCAGAGAGATTGCCATTGCTCCACTAGACTTGTTTCTGAGTCCGATTTTGGCATGCCGTTGTATACTGTAATCACAGATTCTATGTGCAGGAATATTGGTGGTGTACCCGCGAGGACCTGGAGGGCCCTATATATATTATTGTCAGTAAGAAGCACCCTTCTCTGGGTGGACTCCATCTTGTTCCTGGTGTCTGCACTTATTACGGACGGGTACCAAATCTTTGACCCATAAAGTATCCTCGGGATATAGACTGCTTTGTAAATGAGAAGTGAGAGTGCTGCTGATGCACCCCACTTTGATTTTCTGACGGACTTGAGCCGGGAGAAGACATCCGAGCTGGACTCCAGGAGCTTCATTGCGTGGCTTTGGAAGTTGAAACCTTCGCTGAGATGTAGACCGAGGTACTTAGTCTCCGGTACTGATCTTATGCGCCCGCCATCGAAGGACGCAGTGAAGCCCGGGACGAGGCCACCCTTAAGTGGGACCATCACTGATTTCTCTTTCGAGAAGTTCAATCCTCTGCGATTAGCCCAGGCCTCGATAGTATCTAGGGCCGACTCAGTCTTCCTAATGACATCCTGTTTGGTGTTTCCCGCCACCAGAAGCGCGATGCCATCGGACGGTTGGGTTTCTTTACAGAGGATTTCGGTAAAAGTTGTTCGCAGGCCGCTATTAAGCTTAGCGAGATATGTTCCGCTGAACCGTTGATGGAACTGTCGCATTATGTCGTGTTTAGCGCATCATTGACTACTTCAACAAATGATGGCTTGTTAATTTTATTATCTAAGTATCTGACATTCGGAGATATTTGTAGGACATCGACCTGGTCCGAGATAGTATAGCAGATGATCAGGTGGTCACTCGTAGTGCACCCTTTAATGACTTACCAGTCTCTTATGCTGTTCGTTATGCTTGGGGAAGCCAAAATGACGTGAACGTTGCTGCGACCCCTGGCACCTTGGAAGGTGTGTTCGTTGCAGTGTTTGTTGAGGATGACCAGACCTAGGGCAGTGATCATACTATCGACTAATCTGCCCTTTTCGTTTCGTCTGTGGTCATACCATCTAGCCGAGAACGCATTAACATCAGTAGTATAGATATACCATTCCTGGCCCACCTTCATTTTACATCAATAAAAGATCACAAAGAAAACAATGTGCAAAAAGACCATAAAATCTAAATGCAATAATAATTAAAATATTTTTCACTTAATCTAAATGCAATATTTCTTAAAATATTTTTAAGAAATACTTATGTTATAATGACACATTCCTAGTACATAGAATCAAGTCAAAATACACACGATAACAGAGGGTCGTTTTATACCCCCGCGATTCACGGGGGTTAGATAATCCTAAATCTTCAAGTGATATTTTTTTCATCTTGTTTTTTATAGCATAATATGGTAGCTACATCTTTACCTTTAAACCAAGGATTATCAGAATCTTAACACAATCAAGACTAAACAAAAAAAATCTTAAAAAATGGGTCTTCGTCCTCAATGTGTTAAAACAAAGTTATTTATCAAAGGGTAACAAAGAAACCGTGTATATAAATGAATCAGGTTCGGAATCTTGTCTTAATCCTACAAGAATATTTATTCTCAAAACTTATGTTATTAATAATTAAAATCGAAAAATCTTTGAAAACAATTTTACACTATGTTACTATGAGGGGGACTTATAAAGAATTAAAATAAAAAATTTCTGATGTAAAAATAAACATTCTAACATAAATAGAAACGGAGTTACCTATACTTAAATTAAAAATATGAAGAAGGGGGTAAACTTTTAATATGTAGTGTAAATAATCATATAAAACATATCTGTGTTGTTCCGAATTGTTAATAACAAATATTAAATGAAATATAGGACTTGTAATATTTAACTCTGTCGAATTATACGAACTCGTTATTAATAAATTAATTCGAAAAAAAAAAATGCAAAAAATCTGCAAAATATCTGTGTTGTACAGACATCCAGAACGGTGGCCACCTCTCACACATTTTTTATTTATTTATTTATTTTTTTTTTTTAAACTGGATATCTGTACAACAGAAATACTTTTTTTTTTTTATCTAAACATTGTGGCGTGGTGGGTTAGACATGTATTTATTTATAGAATTTAAAGATCAGAGATGGATATTATATACGTCAGCCTTTGAACAAGACTGAGGTAGATACAAATTAAGGTGATTATGTAGGCCGCACCACGTGACAACTTACATTCACATGTAAATCACCAATCGTCCGAAGCACTACAATTACCGGCTCTATAATATCCCCACCTAAATTCAAATCCCACTACGAGAGCAAACACAGTAGAAACAAATCACATAACAATTAATGCAGCGCTACAAAAATTATTTGAACCCAGTGTGGTTGCTCTCAAAGCACACGCCTTAACCCACCACACAACAATGCTTAGACATGTGATGTATACTAATTAACACTATTTAAATAAAATTAAACTAGTATAATTATACCACACTGTATACTATAATATATAATACTTCGTAAATATTATATTCACACTGTATAGTAGTCAGCAGATAACATTCCTCAACAGGATGTTAAAAAATAATCAGTCTAGCTACTCAAACGTCATCATACATATTATTATTATCATTATTATATTTAAATATTATTATTCATGATAATAAAATCTAAAGTCGAACGTAAACATCGAACGTCTAAAGTAGTAGTCTTATGTAGCTATGAGCACAGTCGGTCAGTCTAGGTTTTTTTACATCCTCAAAAATCACCTTAAAATTAGCTTATTTTAACATTTTTTACATAAAATTTTAGTTACTTTTTTGTATACAAATTGTATACAATTACATCGATATTTTATATAAAATTACATATATTTTACACCACATAAAGTTATCAATTTTCAATTACAATTATACATTTTTCAATACATATCATAAATAAATTGCAAGCAAATAACAACCTAAACAGCATTTTACTATCTCATCTATATAAGATAGGTAAGATGTGCCTTTGTAAGTTTGATTGTTTATTACCATGTATTAAAGGCCTTTTTTCAAAAAGTCCGTCTTTCATTTTAGGACAATGGTAATATTTAGTAATATTTCGTAATACTAAGTTTTAAACATCAAATAGAACATTCTAGAAGATTTTTTTCTCTAGATTTGTACACCTTGTTTCCAAATTATGTAATTATTATGTAATATTGCATCATGTTTTTCGGGGGCTATAAGTACAACCCACGAGTGAATTTTAAGTCATTCGTTGGTGTACAGTAGCCGTTTTTAGTCGTCCAAATTGCTCTATAAGTCTATATATATATATATATATACAGATATATAGAACAATTTTTTCAACAAAAATCACTCAAGTACCATTTGTTTACAATTTAAATATTTACAAATAAAATGTTGAATTGAAACTCCAGTTTTATTGGTTTGAGATGTTGAATTGAAATCCCAGTATTTGTAGATGTTGAATTGAAACTCCGATTTTTTATAGATGTTGGTTTGTAATGAATTTAGTAGAAACGAAAAATGGTGTAAAAGTTGTATGAAAGACAATGTTAGCATGATTTGAAAAAATGTAATTAAAAAATGTTGTATATAAATGAATCGAAATAATAAAATTATCAATCTTTATGAGAAGATAAATAAGAATGAGGTATTATTGCAGTCTTTGAGAGCAGGAGATGTATATTTATGTTCAAAATGTCAAGATTTCAAGAGTGTTAATGAATTTAATAAAAACCAAATATGGTGTAAAAGTTGTAAGAAAACCAAAGTTAGCACTGAATTAACAATATGTGAATGTGGTCAAGTAATGTTTTTAGTAGCCCACAAGAGGCATTTGTCAACTAAATCTCATTCAAAAAGGATGGATAATATGAGTAAGGAAAATATTCCTCAAGAATAATTTTTGTTATTAAAAAATTTACTTATTAAATAAGAATAAAAATTTCTATTTAAAAAAAGAAAATAATAAATAAACTGTATTAATATATTTATATTAAATGGATAATCTGGTTTCAATAAGATTTATAAAAACCAAGGAGAAAAGTAAAGACATAGATGTTTCAAAATGGTTTAAGTTTTTTCAAGCACATAATAAATATTTAAATAAAAGTGATAAACAGATAGAGCATTTTTTAAGAAACTATACATTTTGCATACAGTATGAAAGGAAAATTATTACTCAAAATTTGGAAAGATTGTATAAAATTTTAATTGAGAAAATCAAGCATTCAGTATATAATGATAGTAGATTAGAGATTGTTTTTAAATTAACTGATGAAGAAGAAAATTATTGGTTAACTGGTTTTCCATTTCAATTTCATGAAGACTTAATAGAGCCACCCAAAAAGGAAAAATCAATTTACAAACCTAGATTTTATGAAGAAAATTTTGAAAGCAGACATACTCAATTTGAAATTGGAAATATAACTGGAATTAAAAATTTACCGGATTTTATAGATAGTACAAAGAAATCTACTGTTGGTCTTATTAAGAAATGGCGAACTAAACATAAGGCAGTAAAAGCTAATTTATGTGTTATTTGTACTTATGAAAAAGGTGGTATTATAGACGATGTAGAGGGAGCAGATAAATATTTGCAAACATCAAATTATGATATTTTTCCAGAAACGAATTTAGATGAAATATATAAAGAAATGAAAAATAAGATTTTGTATGAACATGAACGTGTTTCAGATAATTTAAGAGGATCACAGTGGGTGTTAGTTTCAATTAATACTCTTAATGTAGCCATAAATAAATATGCTCCTATAAAGGGTAGCTCCTAAGTAGTATAGGGGTCACTATGGTACACTTTCATAATTATCAGAATAACATCAGAAATTAAATAATTAATATTAGTTCAGAAAAACATCAGAAATAAAATAACTTATATAAGTTCAGAATAACATCAGAAATTAAATAATTAATATTAGTTCAGAAAAACATCAGAAATAAAATAACTTATATAAGTTCAGAAAAACATCAGAAATACAATAACTTATATAAGTTCAGAATAACATCAGAAATAAAATAACTTATTTAAGTTCAGAATAACATCAGAAATTAAATAATAAATATAACATCAATAAAAGATCACAAATAAAACAATGTGCCAAAAGATCAGAAAATCTAAATGCAATAATAATTAAAATATTTTTTGCAAAATGTATGATATTAAAAATTAAAAAAATATTTTTCATAGAAATTGAAATGCAAAAATCCTTTAATTATTTTGCAAATCGTGAAACGCAATAATTATAAAAATATTTTTCATAGAAATTGAAATGCAAAAATACTAAAAAAATAATTTCCTATGGGGGGCTTCAGCACACGTGACATTTAAATGCAATAATTATAAAAATATTTTTCAAAAATCTGAAATGCAAAATCCCCAAAACATTTTTTAATATAATTGTTCTATTAAAAATAAAAATCTAAATGCAAAAATGTATTAAAAAGAAATTGAAAAATTGAATTTAAAAATTAAAAATATAATAAATAATAAAATAATGGAAACAACTATCAAAGATTTTAATAAATTACAAGAAATTGAAATGCAAAACGAAATAGAAAACTCTATATTAAATAATGAAATCTTTGTTAAGTTTTGTAAATATGAATACTATAATACTAATAATAATAAAAATATTAAAATTATGAAATATAATCTAAATAAAATTCCAATTAAAGGAAATATTTTAATTGTCGATTATGGACACAATATTTCTGGAAATGTAAAGCCTTATGCTTCTAAAATACTAAAATCACCAACATGGCTTGAAATTTGTAAAATTGCTAATGATTTAATAAATACAACCGGTACTTATTTTTTCAAATATCTCCATGATATTTGTGTTGTTCAAGATTTAGGAAATATTAAAATATGTAGCCTTGGTATGGGAGGTACAGACACTGAAAGCAAAATGCTTAGAATATAACTATATTATTAATTTAATTTTTTAATAGAATTGTTCTATTAAAAAAATTTTCAATATTTAACGCATGTCCCATTCGGACACGCGTTATTAAAATCCAAAAATCTTTGAAAACGATTTTACACTATGATACTATGAGGGGGACTTATAAAGAATTAAAATCAAAAATGTTTAATGTAAAAATGAACATTCTAACATAAATAGCAACAGAGTTATACTTAAATGAAAAATATGAAGCGGAGGGTAAACTTTTAATATGTAGTGTAGATAAGCATATAAATCATATCTGTGTTGTTCCGACTTGATAATATCAAATATCAAATGAAATATAGGACTTGTAATTTTTAACGAGGTCAAATTATACGACCGCGTTAATAATAATTTAAATCGAAAAAAAAAAATGGAAAAAAATTGCAAAAGTAGTCCCCATTGTACAGACATCGATTTTTTTATTTTTTATATTTTTTTTATATTTTTTTTTTTTTTGTTGACATCTGTACAACTCGACTACTAAGTTATATAGCCGTCGTCGTATCACAGCACAATGAGGAGACGTTATTTGTAGACTCCAGGGACCAGTGAGGAGAACCTTAGCTATGATAACACAAGTCACACTAGTGTCTTAAATCCGACTATATTCAACATATAATCGAACAAGCCACGTTTCGTGTAGAGTTGTTAAAATACCACAAATAAAATCCCTCCCAGCCAGTATCGAACCTACTATGTATGCATACAAAGCCTAACGTGTTCCCCACTACGCCACGACACTCGGGCATGTAAAATAGTATAACAAACATTATTTAAATAGTATTAAAATAGTATAATTATACCACACTGTATACTATTCACACTGTATAGTAGTCAGCAGATAACATTCCACAACAGGATGTTAAAAAATAATCAGTCTAGCTCCATATTATTATTATTATTCGAATCTTGTATTATTTTACGTAGTTCGTTTAGTGAAACTTTAATTTTATTATAATATTTGTTTTTAATAAAACTTAAAATATTTTCAGCCCATAACATATTATCTTCATAATCAATATCATCAATATATGTATTTATATATGTTTATATGATATTATGTTGTTGTTCAATCAAATTTAAAAGTGATTCCATTTTTTTATTTACCATTTCTTTTATTTATTATAAAAAATAAAAAAAAATTTTTTTAAACGCGTATTTAAAAATAACATAACAACATACTATATTTACGTTAGATGTACGATGTTAACGTTAGACGTTCGATTTTTATGTTTTTTAATTCTTTCTAGTCGTTAATTGTTCATTAAGTGTTTTGCAATGCATAAATTTTATAATATTTACGAAACAACATTTATTTATTACATGGTTTTGTAGTCTTTCTAATTGATTATGTTTTTTATATTGAACATATCTTATAGCATTTTCATAACAACATTCATTTTCATAATAAAAATATTTCTCATCATCACGGTTTTTAACAGGATCATTCATAGGTTGTTGTAGTTCATTTTTAATTTCATTAACGATATTAAAATATGTTAGATTTTGATTAAGTTTAATTTCCATTATTTATTATAATAGAAATATATTTTTTTTAACATCGAATTATTAAAACATACATATGAGTACATCAACGATTTGTTAAAAACAACGTCAACGTAAAAAAAAAACGTCAACGTTAACATAAAAAAACAACGACTCGTTGACTCGTTGTTAAATATATACAGGGCCGGCGAGAGGGTGGGGCAGTAGGGGCCAGAGCCCCGGGGCCCGGACCTCCGGGAGGGCCCGTTGTCCGAGGCGTATTTAGGCATAGCCGCACAGGCCCTGTAGACCCGGGCCATATTATCGTCCGTTTGCTCAAAATTAAGCAACTATCTATAATATATACCTACTATATTGTACACAATACGCAACACAGAACGCACATAGATAACAAAACAAACGCGCATTCAATGCGGGTCCGATCGGTATAATCGCGTAGTTGGTTTTTATAAATTGTGTGCTATTAATAATATGGTTAATATATATATAATAGGTATAGTCGTAAATTCCTAAATACGACCGTCGACCGACGACCGATAACGACCGACTGTATCAAATAATAATAATATGTTCGATCATATTTCCACGTATTAGTTGTAATGATGCGTTTACATAATATACATCGCGTTCTAAAATTATCGTTTTTGCTTTTTTTTATAATTTTGATATTACGATTTACGGAATACGCGAATTGTGTGTAATTTTGTGTTTTGCTAGTACATATTTGAGTACCTAGTTATATAATTTTATTATAATGAGTTATAAACACAAATCTGGTGCGCAAAAAAGAAAAGAAAAGGATTACAGAGACAATGAAGCAAAAAAAGGACAGCTATCACTCGGGCAATATATTAAACCTTCCACAGCTTCGACTGAGTTACCTATACGGTCTATTGTAAAATCAAGCCCAGTACAAAGTGAATTGGAAGGTAAGGGTAACAATGTAATTATAATTGATAGTAATAGCACTAATTTAAGTACAGTTATTCATATAAATGAGGATATAACAACTGAAACCGATAATGTTACTGAAAAATCGGTTTCTTCGCCGCGGCTACAGACATTATATAAATATTTTGATATTGGTGATCCCAATTTTGACATAGATTGTGACTTGAAGTATCCCCATATTCCAAATCCAGAAAGCTTTCCTGTGGATTCTGAAGGTTTTAGTGTGCCAACATCGATATTTAAAAAGAAACTTACCAATAATGAAATGATTACGAGAGATTGGCTAGTTTGGAGTAAAGTGAAGCAAGCATTTTACTGTTTACCTTGTAAACTATTTAGCACATTGCCTCAGTCACAGCGTTCCGCGTTGGCACTTCCTGAAGGATTTTCTACAGCGAAACGTTGGAAAAAGCTGCATGATAAGGTCCCTGAACACGAAAATAGTTCAGTACATAAAAAAAGCTACGTTCAATGGAAATCAGAGATCTTTAAAATAAAGAAAGACAAATCCTTGTCAGGTATTTTATTAAAATCGATCAACAGTGATTAAGAAAAGTGGCGTGAGCTCTTAAAGCGTTTAATTAAGGTCACTTTGTTTCTGGCCGAAAGAGGGCTGGCTTTTCGAGGGGATTCTGAAAAAATCGGTGAATCATCTAATGGGAATTTCTTGGGCATCTTAGAACTACTCGCTAATTATGACCCAGTTTTGAATGAACATTTAAATAAAATTCGCCACTTTCAAGAAAAGGGAGATAGAATGCAAGTGCATTACCTGTCCCATGACATTCAAAACGAATTCATAAGTTTATGTGCTGCTGAAGTAACAAAAAAAATTCTTGAAGAAAGAGAAAAAGCGAGGTACTACTCTGTAATTGTTGACGCGACACCTGATTCTGCTCATGTAGAACAGACTGTTATACTAATAAGATATGTTAATTTAACTGAACAGGTAGAAAATCAACAATACCAAGTGGAAGAACGACTACTATGCTTTGTAGATTGTTCCAATAAAAGTGGAAAAGCTATAGCAGACCTCATTATGAGTAAATTGAAAATATTTAAAATTCCATTAGAAGACTGTAAGGGCCAAGGGTATGATAATGGTAGTAATATGAAAGGTGTATACAAAGGAGCTCAAGCTATTATACTCAGAGCTAATAACGAGGCTATTTACTCAGCTTGTACTTGTCACTCTTTAAATCTATGTGGGGAACAAGCAGCAGAGAGCTGTCCAGCGGCTATTACTTTTTTTGGAGCCATCCAAAAATTATACAATATCTTTAGTTCAAGCCCCCAAAGATGGGAAATCTTAAAAAAAAAAATACCTTCCTCTCTTCATTCAATGTCAAGAACACGATGGTCAGCAAGAGTTGATAGTGTAAAACCAGTCGCTGCACATCTTCCAGCTATATTAGAAGCCCTTGAAGATTTGAAGCTACTAAGCTTGACATCAGAATGTCGTCGAGACATACAGGGATTAGAAAAGTACTTCAAAACTTTTAACTGCCTTCTCCTAGTTTCTATTTGGTTCAAGATCCTAAAGTCAATAGACATTGTAAACCGTGTATTACAATGTAAAAGTGGTACTTTGGATGTTGCCTCGAAAAATTTGAGTTCATTGATCGAAGACTTGCACAAAATACGGAATGAGGGCTATGATAATATACTTAATGAAACTCTAATAGTGGCTAAAAATATAGGTTGGCCTCAATATTTCGAAGAAGAATTAAAAAGAACTCGGAAACGAAAAAGACATACAGATGAAGATGACGAAAACGAAAATGCAGATGATGATCAAAGAACTAAATTCAAGAATGATGTTTTCAATATTATCCTAGATAGTGTTATAGGAGATATGACAGTTAGGTTCGAATCAGTACATTCTCTGTGTGAAAGATTTTCCGTGCTATGGTTGAATAAAGAAATGACCATAGACCAGATTCAAGAAAAAACTACTAGGCTGGTAAAACAATATCCAAAGGATTTAGGAGATGAGCTTATAGATGAACTTCAAAGTTTAAAACTTATATATTCAGCCAACTTTGGTGAAAAGACACTCTCACCTTGGGATCTTCTCAATGCTATAAAAACTTCAAATCTGGAAAATTTATTTCCTAACCTTACTGTGGCTCTAAGGATATTTATCACAATTCCTGCTACAGTAGCAAGTGCAGAACGCTCTTTCTCTGTATTAAAAAGAGTAAAAAATGTTTTACGTGCGACCATGTGTCAAAACAGGCTATCAAGCTTAGGAGTCTTGGCAGTGGAAAAAGAACTGGCTAAAAACACCAACTTGGATGCTGTTATCGATGATTTTGCTTTGAAAAAGGCCAGAAGGGGAACATTTCATCCAACTTAAATATTAAGTACCGCTACTGTATTAAAATGCTATACAGCTATATAAATCTCAGTAAAATAAGTATATATAAGTGACGGGGCCCGGAAATAATCAGCCCTGGGGCCCATCAAAGCTCTCGCCGGCCCTGAATATATATTGTTATGTTATTTAGAAATAAATATAATTTGAAACATATTAAACGAGTTGTTATTTTTTAATAGAAATATTTCTATTAAAAAAATATGATATTTAAATAAATTTTTTATAATTTTCAATAAATTCTAAACATAAATGACCACATATAGGTGGGTCATTATAGTATTGAAATTGGGAAACAGTATAAAAAAGATTATCTTTACCCAAATATTTTAAAAGTTCTTTTGGCGGCTCACCAACTATATGACCAAATGGATCAAAATATATTTTAAATGTATTGTTTATTTTTTTCCATGCAACCCAATGAGAACCATTTTGAGTAGAATCATTTAAATTAAATACTCCACATTCATTTTTCCATGGTATTGTAGGTAATTCATTTAACATAAAACACCCTCTATAATTTTTTATTTTATTTCCAAAATAATTTATATCTATATTACTTAATGGACCAATTTTTACATTATTTTCTTTAATCCAAAAGCGTGTATAAATACCTTCAAATTTTTCAATATTATTTCTAAATGTTTTTATTTCAAATTTATTCATTTTTTCAATATTTTTTTTTTTTTTTCAAGCCAGAACCTTGTGATCTAATTTTTTCCATCTCTTTATTATGTCGAATTGTTTCTTGTTCCATTTTTTTTTATGTTTAGCATCAGTTACTGCAGTATAAAGTGCACTTGCACCTGCAGCCAAAGCACTTACACCTTCGACCACAGCAATAGCTATTGGTAAAAATCCACCTTTTTTAATTTGAACATGTTTAAGTTCTAATCTTGATCTGGTATTATTTTTTTTAGCGTTTTTTAATTTTCTTATTTGTTCTGGCTCAAGAATAAATTTATGTTTTCCACTATCAATTTGATTATTTTCAATTAGAATTGATACATCTTTCTTACTATTATGAGCTTCCAATATTTTATTAAATTGTTTTTTATTTAAATTTAGATTCATTTTATAATACAAAAAATTAAATTAAATTAAATTAAATTAAATTCATTCCAAATCGTCTTTTAACATTCATTACATTTGCTGTAAAAATGGCTGCAGTTTTTTCACCTATAGAACTATGAGGATCATAAAATCTTTCCATTGCTTTTTGTTCTAAAATTTTATCAGCAATATGTCTTGTTTTAGTATCTTTATTATCTTCATAAAAATAATCATGTTCTCTCGCAGCTTCATCTAATTTGTTTTTAGGTTTTTTATTTTTTTCTAACTTTGTTCCCGGTCCTAAATAATTATAACCAGGCCAATGTATTTGAGGTAAACTTGAACAATTCAAAAGAAAATTAACAATTCCTGAACCTGTAATAATTTTTTTGGTAAACATGAAACATATGATGATAAATAATCTGCACCTTTAATAGGTATATCAATTAATTTTTCCATTTCTCTAATACAAATATTAAGAATATCAAATTTTTCATCATGGTAAATATTATTTCCTATACTTCTTCAACTGATATATAATGTATACGTTTAATTATTTTTTCTTTTGATATTTTCACTTCCTTTGGTAAACAAGTTACATATTTTAGTAAATATTCAATACCTTCAGGAGTATCAATAAGGTTTTCCATAATTATTTTAAACAAATGAAGAATACCAAGTTTTTCGTTTTTAAAATTATTATTTCCAGCTCTTTCCTCTGCAGAAATAAACTGTAAATTATCTATCACTTGGTTTACATTACTAATATAACGATATTCAATACGATTTTCTGTGTATTTCTTTAAACCCTCCCCTATTTGATTATCTTCAGCTAACATTTCATTATTTTCTTCCTTTTCATTAATTTCATTATCTTCATTATTTTCTTTCTTTTTATTATTTTTTTTATTATTTTTTTTATTATCAGTAGTTTCTTTCTTTTTATTATCCATAGTTTCTTCATTATTTTCATTCGTTTTAATTCCATTCATTTCTCTCCAAATGTTTTTAATCATATCATTATATTTTTCACCACGACTTGATTTAGCTCTTTTCGTTGAAGGATCATTGTTTTGATATATAGAATTAGTTTCAATTAATATATTTTTATAAATATTAAAATCGTCATCTGTATAAAATTTCGGATTGGTAGTATCTACATGAGTTAATAATCTCCACAAACCTAGAGTTCCTGTATATGTTTTTCCATTTAAAATTATATTATCATTTTCAAAATTTATTTTATCTTTTCCAATCATATGAATATCATCTTTATAATATATTCCAAAAGAATTAGTATCTTTTACAGTTGGTAAATATCTTGTCGCAATAGCACCTAAGTTTATAACATTTTTAGGTAATGGAGAATTACTTGTTGATTTTTGACTAGAATATTTTGGAGTTCCAAAAGTCTCTTCTGAACTTGTTAATCGTTTTAATTCTGGATTTCTATGTTGATAATAATATGGTTTATTTAATTTTTGAATATCTCCTTCAGTTTTAATAGCAACATCTTTAACTGCATTCATCGTTGTATTAACATTTGTTAATGCGTTTATTATTGGTCCAAACTTTTTTTGTTGTTCTTCAATTACATGTTTTTGTTTTACAACTGTATTTCTAAATCTATCCTGTAAATCTTTTTTAAGATTAATTATTTTATTTACATCTGTAGATTTATATTGTTTTTTTCTTTTTTAATATTATCTTCATCTTCATCATCTTTTTTTATAATAACAGTCTCTTTTTCATTAGGTTTTAATAATACATCTTTAAACCTATTTTGTAATTTTTTTTTAGTATTAATTATTGTCTGAATCTTTACATCTGATGTGTTTTTTAAACTATTTCCTACCTTGGAATTGTTTTGTGTTTGATCTTCAAATGTAACATTTTTTTAATTTTTTTATTTAATTCTTTTTGAATTTGTTTAATATCCATTTATTATACAAAATTAAAATTAAAACATAATTATTCATCGATATATAAAATCTTATTACCTTTATTGTCATAGATTACATTTTTTATCAAGTCTATTGTTATGAAACCATATGTTTTTATTTTACTTTTTTTATCATATTTTTTACAATAAGTTCTATTAATTTCTTTAAATTTTTCTAAAGCTACATCTTCACTAATCAAATCGGACCATATTTTTTCAATATAATAATTTGATTGATTAAAAACAATTAAAACATTCAAATTATTTCTTATTGTTTTTATATCTACTGAAGTATAACTTTGTGTTAAATAAATAACACTAATATTCTTTGATCTTGATCTTATAAAATATTCAATTATCATGTCTTGTTTTTCTTTTAGAAAATCATCAAAAATCACAAAACTATTTGGTTCACAATCATCTACAGATATTATTTCATCATTGGAAAAATGTGTGTTTATAGAAGGTATATCATCAAATATTTTTTATTTTTTTATAGACTGGTTGCTCAATATTTTTTGTAAAAATATATAGATTTAAATATGGAATCCAATAATTTATAATCAGATTATACAACAAGGTTGTTTTACCACAACCAGATGGTCCTATAATTAAAACACGTGAAGGTAATTCAATTAAAGATTTTTTTTTATTTTCATCTTCAATAAAAAATTTTACTTTTACTTTATCCATTTATTTGAAAAAAAAATATATATTTAGTAATATAAATAAGAAATGGATAATATTTTAAATAAATATGATAATTATATAATAAATAGCCAATATGAAAGTTATATACCTCAAATCACAACATAATTAAATAAACCTAACCGAAATACAATAGTTATAGTAGATGGTAAAGATAAATTTCTGAATATTAAAAATTCAAAACTTTATTTATTATTTGAATATGTACAAGAAGATGGTACTAAATATCCAGCAAAATCTAATGTTATGATATCTGATAATGCTGGAGCATTTTTGTATCAAAAAGTTACAATTAAATTAATAATAAAATTATAGATGAAAGTGAGAATACCGGAAGAGTAAGTACAGTAAAAGGTTATATGAGTTATGCTGTTGATGGAAATGGTCCTACACAAAATTCAGGATTTCAATCTACATCTGAAGGGGAGGAAGTGTCGAGCTCATCATTCCTTTATCACATTTAGGTTTAGGATCAATGAAAGATATAAAAAGTCCTCCTTACAATGCTAGATTTGAAATAATTTTTACAAGAAACACTGATGATGATGCATTGATTCTAGAAACAAACACTGAAGCTACAGCAGATACAAAAAATATTAAAGCAAAACGTGGTAAAATTTATATTTTAGAATTAAAAGTTCAAATGCAAACAATAGAATATGATGAAATAACAAAAATTCAAATAGTTGATGAATTAATTAAGAATCCATGTATTTTAGCTTTTAAAAAATGGCTTTGTATTGAAGTCAGAAATCTTACTGGAAAAAAGATAAGATTCGATTTAACAAATAATTATCGAAATAATGAACATCCATTGTTTGGTGTTGTTTTTTTTCAAAAAAACAGATTAGACAATCAAGATAGTAATGCTGCTTTTTGATGATTGTGATGTTGTAAATTATTCTTTTAAAAGTAAATGGAAAAAAATACCCTAATGAATTGCAAAATCAAGATTTTAATGACTAAAATGTTGTCAATCATATGAAGATCATATGAGTTATAAAAAAACCTATTATAAATCACATGAAGAAAATCCATTAATGTATTTAGATAAATTACAATTTAGAAAAAATAGACCATTTTTTGTTGTTAACATGACTAGACACCTCAATCAAATTGCCATCTCCAACTCTACAGTAATTTTAAACGTAGATTTCAGTCAAAATTTACCTGATAAAACAATTTGTTATATTTGTTTAATTTCTAGTTCAGTGTATACGTTTGATATTGAAAGAGGAATAGTTGATGAAAGTTTTTAATATATTAAAATTAAGTAAAAATCGTTCCCTACTTTAATTTTTCAAGATATTTTATCTTGAAAAAAATTTTTTTTAATATTTATTTTTTTATTAGATCAAGAACACCAATAAATTCTTGATCAAAATTAACAATATTACCTTTCAAATCTAAAATATAAATTTCTATTTTTTGATACCGATTTTTACTCACTGGTCTATATATCATTTTATGAGGTTTAATCAAAGCACTATTAGAATTATATTGAAATAAAAATAAAACTTCATCATAATGAGATACCTCATCAATATCATGTGTAATAGATTCTTCAATTATATTACAATGTACTTCTAATATTTTGTTGTTATTATTTAATGATGAATTTTCTCCATAATGTGTATGTATTGTATCAATCACTCCTAAACTTAAATTTAAATCTTTATCAAATGAAAAATAATCTTTTGTTGTTATTTTAATGTAATCACCATTATTTTCAAACTTCATAATCGAATTGAATAAGCTATTTAAATGATTAATTGAATAATTTCCTTTTAATTCTGTTTTACTATTTTCATTAGAAATAATGCCTTTAATATTTTTTATAAAACTTTGTGTATAAATCATTACTTCCTTTGTACCTATTATTTTATAAAAAATATCTGGTGCTACTTCGTATGAAGCAGGCCATGTTTTATTTATAGGGTTTGCTTCTGTTATAAAATCTCCAATATAGTCAATACCTAAACATTTTGACAAATATTCATCAAAACATAGACCTATTGAGGCTGAAATATTAATAAAACCATCAATTAATTCAAGAGTTATTTTAGGAAAATCGTAACAATTCAATAAATTTTCAATTTCATTTATTGTGTATATTCCTTTAAAAATTGTGTCCATTGGTATTTCACCATTTCTACCTAATCTAAATCTACAATCTTGTTCTATATTTATATAATTTTCATTAGAATTAGGATGATAAATTATTGGTTTACTACTAACTATTGAAAAATCAAATTCACTGTTTTCGAAACCTAAATATTTTTTAATTTTTCATCTAAATTATAATAACAAGGAGATTTAATTGTAATTCTATTAGTTTCATCAGAAAATGATATAATAAGTGGTTCTATTTCTTTGTTCAATTGTTCAATACTAATCTACCTGTTTTTATATTTATTTTATTCTGTTTAATTTTATATAACAGTCTGATTCAATATTAATAAAATTGTTGCCTTTCAAAACTATTGAATAGAGACCTAAAAGATGATCACCATCATCATTGTGAATAGGTTTGTTTAAATGAATACAACCCTTTTTAACTTTTATAAATACCATTTATAAAAGTAAATTTATTTTTTATTTAAAATTAAAATCATGTCTTGTTTTACCATTTTTTAACATTTTTTCACAATTATAAATAAGATTCAATCTAGTTTCCGAACTTGTATTATACCATGTTATTTTGTTTTCTGTAAATTCATTTGTATATCTATCTGGTAAATTTAACATAAATTCATCGTTTAATACAACTGTTAATCTTTTTCCAAACTTTGTATCAATCATTATGAACTTATTTACTTTGTATGGTTTTCCTTGTTCCAAATCATTAAATTTTATAAATGTATATCCATTGTTCATTTTATTTAAAACATTTTTAAAGTTTTCCATTTCCATTTCTTATTTATATTAGAAAATATAAATTTTTTTTATTTTCAATAATTTTTTTCAATATAAATATAAAAAATGAACGAAACTATATTTTGTCTTAAATGTAAAATTCAAACAAAAAATATTAATACAACTAAAATTCAAACAGTTAATGGTAGATGGAGAATTTCATCAAAATGTTTTAAATGTAACACAAATAAAAGTAAATTTATAAAAAATCCTACAGTTGGACATAATATTTCCAATAAAAAATTAAATGATACAGATAAAATGATATTAGCTAAAGAACTTCATAAACCAGTTAGAAAAAATTTCCTAAACGAAGAAATTTTACTAAAGGTATTGATGATTTATGGGCTGCTGATTTAGTTATAATGAGAAATTATTCTGATGAAAATAAGGGTTATTCTTATATAATAACTGTTATAGATACGTTTTCAAAATTTTCTTGGGCTTTAGAACTCAAAAAGAAAGATGGAATTAGTGTTTCAGAAGCATTTAAAAAATAATAGAACAAGCTATATCACAAAATCATCATGCAACCAAAATTACTTCACACAGATAAAGGTTTGGAATTTGAAAATAAACATTTTAAAAAAATTTTGCAAAAATATGGAATTAAAATGTATCACACCCAAAATGAAGAAAAATCGTCAATTATTGAAAGATTTAATAGGACATTAAACAGTAAAATGAGATTACATTTTGAAGTTACAAATTCTAAAAAATGGATTAAAATTTTAAAAAGTTTAATATATGAATATAATTTTGAAGACATACATCGATCTATTGGTATGAGACCTTGTGAAGTAAATAAATCTAACGAAGATGTTGTTTTTCTCAAATTATTTTCTACAAAAAACAAACCTAAACCAAAAATTAAATTTAGTGTAGGTGATAGAGTAAGAATAACAGCTTTTAAAAAAACATTTGGTAATAAATATAGTAGTAATTGGAAAGAAGAAATATTTATAGTTAATGAAATTTTAAACACAAATCCTATTACCTACAAAATTATAGATTTAAACAATAAGAGATTATAGGGAGTTTTTTATAACCAAGAGTTACAAAAAACAAAATTTTAAATGATATCTATAATAGAATCTTATATTTCTTTGAAATATAAGAAGGAAAATATACTATAAAATATTTACGGTTTCAAGCCCATGATTATGAAATTATAAAGTTGGGAGACACGGTGTCTCCCAACTCATTAGGATATCATATTCTAGTAACCGTATGGTATTGTATCATAATCTGGTAATATTATTCTTTTATCATAACCAAACGAGAATTTTTTTGTAACTTTCTTATTAACTATATTTTTAGTAAGTGTATCGCGTGTTATTTGATTATATTCTAGTTCTATATTACTATCTTTATTTTTTTGTTCAATTAATTTTATCATTGATTCACCGTTAAGTTTTAACAAATTTTGATAATTCAAAGTAAATCCCTTTATAACCGTTTGATGTTTATTATCGTTTGTTTTATAATAATAACTTTTAGGACCTGTAGATGCCCAATCTGTAATATGTACATTTTCACCTAATTCATCAGTCCATTCTCCCAACATTGTTCCTGTTTTAATTTTATGAATACTGTTATCTATATAGAAAATAGAATCGGTATCAAAATAAGCTACAGCTCTACCTAATTTATCTAACATTTCATATAATCTTAATCTTGCACTAGATGTTGTAAATAAAGCTATTAATATATTTGTATTATGAAAATTCTCAACGTAATAATCTTTATAATTATAACACATTTGTATCATATTGTCGTTTAATATTTTTATATTGATATTTTCTAATCTATCATATAATAATATTTTATAGAGTTGTTGTGGATCTGTAACAAACTCAGTTTTTTTCTTGTTTTGTCGTTGTCCAAATTTTCCCCATAAACTATTTAAACACAGCTTTGCTACAGCTCTCCTACCTGGATTATCACCTAATTTTAATTCATCTAATAAAATGCCCATTTTATCGAAAATTGTTTTATATACTCATCATTACAACTATAATTATGTTTTGAACTTTCTAATTTTATTTTTATAAATTATCTACATAATCTTTAAATAAATCTGTTGATTTCTCTTCAAAATGCCACACTTCATAAATTTTTGTTATAATATATCCTTTTTCCAAAGCTTTATTAACTTCATCTGTTGTCCATGTTCCTATAATTTGTCTTTCATTTTTAGAATGATCACATCTTTGATTTTGGTCTACAGCACATTTATAACACAAAGGAAATAATAACTTTTCACTTTTTTCCATTTTTATTTTAACTGGAAGTACAGGATGATAAAGATTTCTTGGAGGTATAATTTTACATTTAATTAAACCAAACCAGTTTTTATCATATTTTTTTGGATTAAATATTTTTACGGGATGTCCTTCAGGATAATAATCATAATAATTCACAGTTGGATATAAACTACATACATCAATGTAATGCATCTTTGTATTTTTTACCCTTAATTTTGTCGCATTTGTTCTACCTCCAAAGAAAGCATCTCTAGGATTAATAGGGTCAGCTATATCAGCTTTTTTCATTTTTTTGTATGTAGTGCTATTCATCCAATCACATTCCCATTGCTCAACAAGATTATAATCAGCTTTTTTTATTGCTGTACTTCTTTCAATTGTTTTTGATACAAATCATCCATTGTTTTATGATTTATATTATTTATAGTTCTCGATCTTTATAACATTTAGTACAACCGTGCCAAAAACATCCATGATATTGATAAACCGTTTTTGATTTATTATCAAATCCATCTACTTTAGCTCCTGCTATTATTATTTCGTTCCCATTTAATGCATGTGAGATATTTTTATTATTAAAATGTTGTAACCACGTTATCGATTGTTTTGAATAATTTTCATTTTTTTCTTTATCTAAAACAGCTATTGTATCTTCTAACAAGTATTTTGATCTGTAAATACTCATACAAACGCCCGCTATAGTTGTATAGCAAAAAGGATCAATGCTAGCTATATCCAAAAATTGTTTTCTTAATTCTAAACATCCTCTTCGTAAAATATCTACATCTGAATTACAGTAAGCCTCTAATTCTTCTTTAAAATTAAATATATAATTTTCATTAATTTTATCATTATGCCATTTTTCAAATTCTAGTTTATTCTCTGGTTTCATTGTTTCAAATCCATAATATTTTTTATCAGGTAATATACCAATATAATTTTGATTTTCTACTGTATTAAAGAAATGCGGAAAGTAACCTTTTTTCAGTTCTTTGAGGCGAAACGTCTTGGGAAAACTACTGAGAGGGCCTTGAATAAAATTAGAACTATCTATTATTCTTATTTTTAAATATTTAATTTTTAATAACATTAATTTTGTACCATTATAAATTGTAAATGGTTTCAGAGTGTTATCGACCAAGTATTTTAATATAAATTGTGAATTGTATCCTTTTGCATAATGTGCTATAAATGTATAACCCCTATATTCCTCGGATATTACATGTTTACAAAATTCTTCATTTGTATCAAACATAATTTTATTTCCTTCAAAATCATGAGCAATTATTTTATTTGCGATATGAGTTCCTGTTTCTTGTTGAGCTTCATAATCAAAAAACAAATATTTTTCTGTATAAGTACATTTAAATGGTTTATTTGTACCTCCACAATTTGTACATCCTGCTAAGCATTTACCTCCTTTTGCTAATCTACGTTGCATATAACATTGATGTTCATTTATTTTCACTTCTTCTAGACAATTTCTACATTCACTATAACCACAATTATGTTCCCTATCTCTAAACAATATGCTATTACAATCAATACATTTATATACATAGGCACATACATATTCGTGATTATCTAAACATTCTTGATTATAACAATATCTATTACATTTTTCACAATATATTTTATTTTTTGTACTAATTGAATGTTCAAATCTCTCACCATAATATGTACACAATTTACATATATTTTTATTTTTATTTTTATTTTTACCACATTTATGTTTATCTTTATTTTGATATGGTTTATCGCACTTATTACAATAATAACACGATCCGTAGAAAGCTTTAGCTGATTTAATAACATCAAAATGATTACCATTTTTATACAAATAAATTTTAGTTTCTTTATCCTCACCCTTATAAATTAAAGTATTTAAATTTTCAGCACAAATAACATTTATTTGAATATCTAGTGCAAGTTCCACATTCTTAATATCATTCAATGTAAATCCTTCTTCGTTATATTCTGGTAACATATTACATAATTCTAAAGCTAAATCTGTTTGAATTTTTCTACCTATCTTCAATTGTTTAATTTTATTGGGATCTAATTCATGACCTAAAATATTGTTTGTCTGAGAAGATAATGCAACAACAATAGCTCTCGGACAACATAAATTATCATCGTTATTAATCTCAATAATACTTCTTTTTGTTTTTATATTTTCTGATAAATTAATTATTTTAGTTCTCCTTGAACCTCTTGGTATTTTCACTAATTGAACTTGAAAAGTAGTTTCTGTTATATCAATTGTTTCAGCTGAAGTTAATATGTTAACAATAATTGATTTTAAGTTTGTTAAAAAATTATCAGATTTCATGCCAGTAGATATAGTATTTTTTAAATTTGGATTCATCACTATAATATTTATTTGATCACCTTTTTCATAACTTGAATTTTTTGGACAAGTTTTAACATGGAATCTAGAGCTTTATGTACATAATCAATTTTGTATTTTGCATTACATAGTTTTAGATCTTTACTAAAGCTTCTCTAAACCGAATTTTATATTCAGCTTCATGTATTTTAAATTTCTTTTGGATTTGTTTATTCATTTGAATTATATCTATCAAATCATAAACATCTGATGTTTTTTCTAATGAACTATTAAAATAATTTTCTTCAGTGAAAATTGTTTTTTCTAACTTCTGAAATGGATTATTGTTTAATGAACTATTAAAAACTTCATCCTTGAATATATCTTCTTGAAATTTACGAAAAGGTTGTTGCTTTCTTGTTAATTTAATTTTTTTTATTAAACATTCTTTATTAAGTTTGTAAATTTGTTTTATATCAAAACTTCTAGCTATTGACTTAAGCTCAGAAGTTGTTAAATCGCGAATTGTATGACCTCTCCTAATTCTTGATATAAGATCATTTTTTCAAGGGTACTATAACCCTTAAGTTTAGCCTCTTTTGCTATTGACTTAAGCTCAGAGACTTTCATATTTTCTAATATGCTTATAGAATTTATATTTGCCATTATTTTATTATTTATTATATTTTTAATTTTTAAATTCAATTTCTTTTTAATACATTTTTGCATTTAGATTTTTATTTTTAATAGAACAATTATATTAAAAAATGTTTTGGGGATTTTGCATTTCAGATTTTTGAAAAATATTTTTATAATTATTGCATTTAAATGTCACGTGTGCTGAAGCCCCCCATAGGAAATTATTTTTTTAGTATTTTTGCATTTCAATTTCTATGAAAAATATTTTTTTAATTTTTAATATCATACATTTTGCAAAAAATATTTTAATTATTATTGCATTTAGATTTTCTGATCTTTTCGCACATTGTTTTATTTGTGATCTTTTATTGATGTTATATTTATTATTTAATTTCTGATGTTATTCTGAACTTAAATAAGTTATTTTATTTCTGATGTTATTCTGAACTTATATAAGTTATTGTATTTCTGATGTTTTTCTGAACTTATATAAGTTATTTTATTTCTGATGTTTTTCTGAACTAATATTAATTATTTAATTTCTGATGTTATTCTGAACTTATATAAGTTATTTTATTTCTGATGTTTTTCTGAACTAATATTAATTATTTAATTTCTGATGTTATTCTGATAATTATGAAAGTGTACCATAGTGACCCCTATACTACTCTCCTATATACCAACTCCAGAAAATATAGTTAAAAGGAAATCAGTTATAAATGTAAAAAATGAATATGATGATCAATGTTTTTTATGGTCAATTTTAGCTCATTTATATCCAGTTGATGAAAATCCGCAAAGAGTAACAAAATATAGAAAATATGAAAATTTGTTTTTTAATGCAGATATTGAGTATCCGATGGAAGTTAGTAAGATTCCTAGTTTTTTAAACAGTGTTAATAAAATAGATTTGATTGAAGGTGGATTATCTATTAATGTTTATTATCATGTTGAGAAATATAATATAAGCCCCCTATATGTAACGAAAGATGAGAAAAAAACACATATTGATTTATTACTTTTGAAAGACGGAGATAATACACATTATTGTTTAATAAGAAATTTATGGGGGTTAGTTAGGGGTCAAATTACAAAAAATCGTAATAAGAGATATCTTTGCAGAATGTGTTTAAGTAGTTTTCAAACTGTTAGAAAATTGTTAGATCATAAGAGTTACTGTACATTAAATAAGACATCACGGTTGAGAATGCCGAATTTTTTTAATAATATTGTTGAATTTTATAATTTTAATCATCAAATGAAAGTGCCTTTTGTTATTTATTCAGATTTTGAAAGTGTTATAAAACAGATAAATGAGAGAAAGAAAAATTGTAGTACAGTTAAAATTCAGAAACATATTGCAATAAGTTTTGTCTATATTATTGTATATGCCAATGGAGATTTTGAAAGAGAAATTTTTGAGTATTTTGGTGTAGATGCTCCAAAAGTAATATATAAAAAATTAAGAGAAGATGCTATATATATAGCTGAAAATTATTTAGATAATGTTAAGAAAATGAATGAGTTAACCAAGATACAGAAAAAAGAGTATAAAAATGCAACAATTTGTCATATTTGTAAAGAAAAATTAACTAGTGTGCCTAGCAATATATTAACTTGGTTAAAAAAGAAACATACTAAGAATATTGATATAGCTATCTATAAAACAAAGAATCTATATAAAGTTCGAGATCATGATCATTTAACAGGTCTATATAGGGGGCCTGCTCATAAATATTGTAATTTAACTTTTCAAGTTCCAAGATTTATTCCTGTTTTCTTTCATAATTTTTCAGGTTATGATTCACATTTATTAGTTAAAGAATTAGGAGGGGATACTGATGATATATTTCTTATTCCCACAAGCGAAGAAAAATATATTTCATTTTCTAAGAGAGTAAGATATTCTCAATATTTTAACATTGAGCTTAGGTTTCTAGATTCTTATAGATTCCAACCTAGTTCTTTGTCTGAATTAGCTAATAGTATGAATTTAGGTAATTTTAAAATTTTAAAGAGATGGTTTGAAAAAACTGTTCCTGATAATTTAAGTGAATTAGAAAGAAAGTATTTATTTAGATTATTAACAAAAAAATTAGCTTTTCCATATGATTATATGTCCTCATTAGATAAATATAAAGAGACAAAATTACCTCCAAAAGAGTCTTTTTATAATACATTAAACAGTGAAAAGTCTAGGTTTTATTTATAGGAATCATATTTTTAATAAAATCTCCAATGTAATCAAAACCTAAACAATTTGATAAATATTCATCAAAACACAGACCAACTGAAGCAGTTATTTTTAATACATTTTTATTTATTTCAAGACTTATTTTAGGAAAATTAGCCACAAATTCAGCTCCGAATGAATTAAATAAATTTTCAATTTCACTTATTGAATATACACCTATAAATATTGTACCTAACGGGATTTGACCATTTCGACCTAATCTAAATTCACATTCTTTTTCAATATTTATATATTTTCATCTGGAGTAGGATAGTAAATCATTATTTTGTTACTTGTTCTTATAAATTCAATATCTTTGAAACCCAGATTTTTTTAAGTTTTCATCTAGATTATAGTAACACGAGGATTCAATTTTAACCTTTTTATCAATAAAATATATAACTAAGGGACTGATTAATTTATTTAGTTGTTCTTTAGTATATTGGCCTTTTTTGATGCTAATTGCGTCATTGTTAATTGTTATTTGGCAATCTTTTTCTATTTTAATTATATTATCAGATTTGCTAAAAGACAAAGCATATAGTCCAATGGACATATTTTGGTTTTCATTATGCATATAATGTTCTAAATGAATAGATCCATTTTTTATTTTAAATAACATCATTTATATTAAAAAAATTTTTAATAAGTTATTCAAATTCTATGATATGAAATGTTTTTTCGTTATCAATATTTTTTTTACCTTTATGGATCAAAGACATTTCCTTAAAATTATTGTTATAATTATCTATATCTTGTTGAGAGATAATATTGTTAAATCTATGGGGTAGAATTAATTTATATTTATTATTTAATATGACAGAAATCTGATTGCAATATTTAGTGGTAATCATTTTAAATGTATTTATCTTATACGCTTCATTAATATTTAAATCGGATAAATTTATATATTCATATTCAAAACCTTGTGAATTTAATTGTAACAACAAGTTTTTCCTGTTTAGTGAATTTGATTGAAATTCAATAAAGTAATATATAAATCCATTATCAAGTATTTTATTTCCTTTACATTGTATATACCACTCATCTAGATTCCATTTATCTAAACTCATTTCATATAAATTTTCAGAAATAGTTTTAATTAATCTATTAGGTAAAAATAAGTTATATTTATTATTTAGTATAACAGATACTCTGTTACCGTGTATTTAGTGTTAATAATTTCGAAATTAGTGGCTTTATACTTCTCATCAATTATTAGGTCTGATAGTTTGATATATTCATATTTGTAACCTTGTTTATTTAATCGTGTTATTAAATCCATTTTTATTTTTATATATTTATATATTTAATAAGAGAAAAATTTAATAGAAAAAATTTTTTATAAGAAGGTTATTTAATTTTCTTATATTAAATGGATAATTATGTAGTTACATATGAATTTGAAAGAGATAATAGATCAATTTACTTTTTCCAGAACCTGTAAGATGTTTAATTATAGGCCCATCTGGATCAGGAAAAACTAATTTAATATTTAATATTGTTACTAAATATTGGATTCATTATGATAATCTTTATGTTTTTACAAAAAATATTAATCAACCTGTTTATGAAAAAATGAAAGAAGTATTTACTTATGTTAACAAAATTGAAACATTTATTACTAATGAGGATATAATATCTGTTGATGACTGTAAATCAAATAGTTTAGTTATTTTTGATGATTATATTTTAGATAAACAGGATATGATGAAAGACTATTTTATAAGATCTAGGTCAAAAAATATTTCATGTATTTATATAAGTCAGAATTATGGTTTACTAGATTTAAAGACAATCAGACAAAATTGTAATTTTTTAATTATTTTCAAACAGTTAGATTTTTATACTAAGAAAATTTGGAAGGATTTAATAAGTAATGTTATTGAATTTGATAAATTTAAATCTTTATGCTTAGCTTGTTGGAAGCTAGAATTTGGGTTTATATCCATAAATTTAACGAACAATAAAATTTATAATAAATTTAAGTTAATAAAATGAAACGAAACGTGAAACGTCGAACGCTAATATTTGAATGTCCAACGTCGAACGCCAATATTTGAATGTCGAACGTCGATATTTGAACGTCGAACGCCAATATTTGAACGTCGAACGTCGATATTTGAACGTCGAACGCCAATATTTGAATATCAAACTCAAATTTTTTAGATGTTTAATAAAAATTTTTTCATACTAAATGGATACAAAAAAAATAGTATATAATCTTTTTAAAGAGATAAAAAAATTAAAATTAATTAATAAAAAAGGAGGTAATATAATGACAGTTAAGGAAGCAGACGAAATAATTAAGCTTAAAGATAGCCTGAAGAAGCAATATAAAAATGCAGCTTTAAGGAACATATATATTGAAGAGGGAAAAAGAGAAATCATTTGGACCTGTAACAAATGAATTGAAAAATATTGTAAATGCAGTTAATGAAGTTAAAGAAATAAATATTAAAACTGATGAAGATATTCAAAAAATGTTAGTACCTTTAAGAAGACCTGAAATATTAAGGTTGAAAACTACTCCAATTAAGCCAACTTTAGATACTAAATCACCTCTAGAAATTAGATCACCAATTAGAAAAAATTTGTCACCAAAACCAAAAAATGTAATAACTTTAGGCCCAAATACAACCAAATATCTACCTCGTGCTAAAGATAGCCATTTTGGTATATATAATAATGAAGTTAATAATAATTATATGATTGGGAAAGATGTAGTAAATTTTAAAGATGATAATATAATTGTAAATGAAAAAACATATGAAGGAACAGACGGATTATTTAGATTATTATGCTATTCTATATATGCTTCACCAGAGTTTTACACACCAAAAGATTTAAATAATTATAAAGAAATATTAATTAGTACTGATTCATTATATCAAAACAATGATAGAGATACAGGAAGAGTTAAGTCAAGTAAAGGGGAAAAATATCTTAAAATGATTTCTCCTATCTGGAAAGAAATGAAAACCAAGAGAGAAGAAACAGAAGGAGGTGGTTTAAAAAAATATTCAGAAAATCCTATTGAGTATAAATATATACATAATTTAATTGAATTATTAAAGAGATTATATTTTATTGCCAGTGAAGAAAAAGCAGGTAATAATAATTTTGATAATGAAAAATTGGTATTGTACATTTTTTTACTTCAGAATTGGAGAAATTAGCAGTTACTCCTAGAGGGGTTGAATTTTTAATATCTTATGTAACTAGTTTACCTGAAAAAATAGTGGAAGGTTCAAGTTTGATGAATAATCTATTAAATAGTACATTTTTGCCAGAAATACATTGGCCTGGATATAATTATCTTGGTCCATTTACTGATTTAGAAAAAAATAGAAAACCAATAAATGAATTAGATAAAGCTGCAATGGAACATGATTATTTTTATAAAGAACATAAAGATATTAAAACAAGACATATTGGAGATAAGATTTTGGAAAATAAAGCATGGGATAGACTTTTAAATCCAGATGCATCTTTAGGTGAAAAAACAGCTGCTTTAATAACCGCTAATACAATGAAAGCAAAGAGATATTTTGGTATGGGATTTATTTAATTTTTAATAAATTTTATTTGTATTAAATGAATTTAGATTTGAATGATTCTCAAGTAAAAAAGCTTGTAAAAGCTTATGAAAACAAGATTGATGTAGTTATTCAATTAAAGCACACACAGATTGGTAATGGAAAAAACAAATTTAATTTAACTGATCGACAAAAAAGTAAGCTAACTAAAGCTAAGAAAGACAAAAAAGGTGTGAGATTAAAAATTACAAAATCTCAATTTGGAAATAAAGATAAAGTAGGTGGTTTTTTACCTCTTATCATAGCAGGTATAGGTGCTCTTAGTGCATTAGCTGGAGGTGCTAGTGCTATTGCAAATACTGTTATTGATGCAAAAGATAAGAGATTAAAACTAGATGAGGCAAAAAGACATAATAAAGTTATGGAAGAAAATGTTAAAAATATTAAGACTTTACAGATTGGTTCAGGATTAAAAAAAAAAATTAATTAAACCATTAACTAATTATGATATTATTAATGCAGGAAAAAATATTAAGAATTTTAGAGGTTGTTTTATGAAAAATGAATTACCAACAGTATCTTGGAAAAATGAATGTGGAATATTAAATTTAAATAATTCTAATCAACCTGGTTCACATTGGGTGGCCTGGTTAAAAAATGATAATAAAAAAGTATATTTTGACTCTTTTGGAGATTCCCCTCCACCTAAAGAAGTTGTAAATTATTTAGGAAAAGATAATTTATATTATACCACTGAACATCTTCAAAATTATACTGATTCACCTATATGTGGTCATTTATGTTTAGATTTTATTCAGAATTATAAATTATAAAAGTTTATTAAATTTTTTTCCTTATAAATGGAAAATATTTTTAACAAATATGATCATGCTATTACCCGTGAACAAGATAAGATATATATTCCTATATCTTTATCAAATATTAATTCTGTTAATCAAATAACAACTTTTATTATAGGAGAGGAAAATGGTTTTTTAAATATTAAAAAAGCAAAATATCAAATTTCTGGCAAGGTTGTACAAGCTGATGGTACTGATTATCCTAAAGGTACAAATATATTATTAATTGATAATTATGTTGGATATATCTTTAAACGGATTTTGCTTAAAAAGCATAGTAGACAATTAGATATGATTGATAATGTTGGTCCATGTAGTTTAATTAAAGGTACAGTTAGTTATTCTGCAGATCTTAGTGGGCCCACTATAAATAGTGGATATCAGTCAAAATGTACGGGTGGTGGTAGTTTTAATGCAGTTGGTAAATTATCTAATTTATGTTTAGGATTTTTTAAAGATATAACATGTCCAGTTTATAAAGGAGGTTTTGAATTAAATTTTTTAAGAAATTGAGATAATGATGCTTTATTTAGAGATAAAAATGATAAAATGAATTGGCGGGTGTAGGAAAAATATTATTGAAGAGTTTATTATTAGAATTCCATATGTGAATTATGATGATATGAATAAAGTTAAGTTAATAAATGAATTAACTTTATTGTCCCAGAAAAATGAATATATGTTTAGATTCAAATCATGGCAATGTATAGAAGATCGTAATCTTTCTGGTAATACATATACCAAAGACATAACAAATATGTATAGGAATGTCCATAATCCTGTGTTTGCTATTATAGCTTTCCAAACAGATAAACTAGATAATCAACTGAAAGATCCAATACAGTTTAATCATTGTAATTAAAAAATATTTGGTTGGATGTTGACAGTCTTAGGTATCCAGAAGAATTAATGAATTTAGATTTTAAAAAAGAAAAATTTAGTATTGCTTATGATATGTTAATGGATTATAAGAATGTTTAATAAAATCACATAGAGATTTATCATTAATGTATATAACTCCACAACAATTTAAAAATACCAGACCATTTTTTGTAATTAATATGAGCAGGCAACCATCACAGATTTCTGGATCTAAAACAAGTATTATCTTACATGCAGATTTCAACGAAGATGTGCCTGCTAATACCATTTGTTATATTTGTTTAGTATCTGGTACTGAATTTTTTATGATCTTGCTAATAATACAATTAGAGAAAATATATAAATAAATGTAGTTAAATATATCTTAAATAAATGGATTATTGTAGAAAATGTAAATCTCAAACTAGAAGTATAGGTATTCCTGAATTTATTAAAAAGAATAATAAATATAGACGTTTATCAGTATGCAGAAAATGTAACACAAACAAAAATAATATATCAAAGTCACCAGAACTTATAGAAGCTTATGAATTATTTAAACCAGCTAGAAAAAATTTTGAAACAAGACATTTTATACAAAGAGGCATAAATGATACTTGGCAAGCTGATTTGTACTGTTTTTATAGACCGAAATCTAAAAATAGTGATCCCAATTATAATTTAAGGAATAAACATAATGAAATTAAAGTTAATGATAATCATAAGACATTGTATAAGGCTAATAATGGTTTTAAATATATATTAATGTTATCGATACCTTTTCTAAATATGTTTATTCAATACCTTTGAAATCAAAGTCAGGGTTGGAGGTATCAGAAGCATTTTCTCAAATATTTAAACATAATGTACCTAAAAAATTACATGTAGATAAGGGTAAGGAATTCTGTAATAAAGATTTAAAGCAAATACTAAATAAATATAACATAACAATGTATAGCACAGGTACCGATAAAAAGGCATCTATAATAGAACGTTTTAACAGAACATTAGGTGATAAGTTAAAAAAAGTACTTTACTTAAGCAATGTGTGGATTACTGAATTACCAAAGATTATTAAGACATATAATAATACATGCCATAGAACAATAAAAATGAAACCTGCTGATGTAAGTAAGAAAAATGAAAATGATCTACTGTCTACTGTTTATAACTATGATATTAGTAATTCTAAGCCTAAATTTGAAATAAATGATAGGGTTAGATTATCTTCAATAAATGATGTATATAGAAATAAATTGAAAACAAATTGGTGTAAAGAAATATTTACAGTTGAAAAAGTTTTTAAGTCAAATGTTAATTTTTATAAAATTTATGATATCAATGGCACTGTATACGAACAGGAAATTTTGTTATCATTATTATAACCTCAAAAAATAAATATTATCACTATTATGCTTGCTATTTTGCAAGCTGATCTTGCGATTATCACCAAGTATTGATAGTATATATTTTTTTTTTCTTTATAAATGAATAAGCTATATTGTCTTCAGTGTAAACAAAAAACAGAAAATGTTAACCGTCATATAATAATAACTAAGAATAATAGGAAAAGACTGTCTGCAAAATGTAAGATATGTAAAACATTAAAGTCAGGATTTATTAAGTGAGTAAATTTAGTATTTAAATATTTCATAATAATCTAGGATTCGATAATACAAATTATGATATTCCTTTTTTAACCTATGCATTAGTAAGTCATGCACGGGTCCTATATCTTCAATTTTGAATTTAGTAGTGATATTATTTACTATATCTTGAAGTTTATTTAATTTGTCTTTTTCCCCCCAGATACTTATTGCATATTGTAAGTTAGATTGAATTAATGCTGAGTATATATTGATTTTTTGAAACTTTTTTCTTTTAATATATAGAATATTGATAAGTTCTTTTTGTTATTTATTTTATTAACTATTTCATTAAATTGAGTGTCAAATGTTAGTTTTTGATCAATTATACATCCTAAATATTTATATTCATACACCTTTTCTAATTTAGGACAACAACATTCATTAACATTTGTACACAGAAAGTTATGAATAATTAATTCATTTATGAGTTCGCTTCAGAAAAATCAATATATTGTGTTTTAGAGATATTTAAAGACAATTTATTTTCAATAAGCCAATTTCTGATTTTAATTAAATCTTCATCAGCTTTTTGATATAATTCAGTATGGTTATCAGCTTCAACAACCAATGCTGTATCGTCTGCAAATAATACTAATTCACCATTGACTTTAATTTCAGGTAAACTATTAATATAAGTGTTAAACAACAAAGGACCTAGAGAGGTCCCTTGGGGTACTCCATAATTAATAGTTTTGGTTTCAGATAATTTTGATTTAATTTTTGTACAACATGTTCTATTTTTAAGATATGATTTCAATAGTTCCAAGGTGTTTCCTCTTATACCCATATTATCCAATTTCCTTATTAATATATTATGGTCTACTGTGTCGAAAGCTTTTTTTAAGTCAAAAAAAATTACCATTTTACATTTTTTTTCTGTTTTAAGTAGCGATATTAATTTTGAAATTGCTTTTTCTGTATTTTTACCTTCTCTGAAACTAAATTGTGATTTAGAAAGCATTTTATTTTTTTCAATAAAGTTAACTATCCTTGAATAAATACATTTTTCAAAAATTTTAGAGACATTTGAAATTAAAGAAATTGGACGATAATTATTGACATCTTCTTTTGGTCCATTTTTTTTATATATAGGAATTGTTATTGCGTGTTTTAATTGTTGAGGAAAATAATTTGTATTAATAAATAGATTAAATAATTCTGCCATTGAAGAGGCTATTGAGTCTTTATCATCTTTTAAACTTTTAACATCTACATTATCTGAGCCTGGTGATGTTCTATTTTTTAATGAACTAATTTTAAATTTTATTTCTTCATCACAAATTGGTTCAAAGAAGATAGAATTATGATTAATATTAGTTTTTGACTTGGTTTTTGAAAAAGGTATTTTTGAAGCTAAATCACTACCAATATTAACGAAATGGTCATTTAATTCATTACACTCAATTTCGACATCATCTTTATATTTATTAATTTTTAAGAAATAATATAACATAATATTTTTTAATTTTTTTTTAAATAGACTATTTCTGACTTTAATAGACTCAATAATACCTAGAGTAATCCACGGATTTCTACTTCTCGCCGGAATAAAATAATAATCAGATTTATTTAATACTTTACATATATATTCACAACATTTTTCATCTACGTATTCATATTCAGCAGCTTTTGGTGTTGAAACCGCCATATTTGATTCATTGATTGTAGTCGAAATTTTGTCCATAAGTTCTTCAGCATCAATTCACTGTCATGTCAATTTGGACGACTAAATACGGCTACTGTCCACCAACGAATGACTTAAAATTCACTCGTGGGTTGTACTTATAGCCCCCGAAAAACATGATGCAATATTACATAATAATTACATCATTTGGAAACAAGGTGTACAAATCTAGAGAAAAAAATCTTCTAGAATGTTCTATTTGATGTTTAAAACTTAGTATTACGAAATATTACTAAATATTACCATTGTCCTAAAATGAAAGACGGACTTTTTGAAAAAAGGCCTTTAATACATGGTAATAAACAATCAAACTTACAAAGGCACATCTTACCTATCTTATATAGATAAGATAGTAAAATGCTGTTTAGGTTGTAGAAAATGAAAATACTTTGGTTGTTATTTGCTTGCAATTTATTTATGATATGTATTGAAAAATGTATAATTGTAATTGAAAATTGATAACTTTATGTGGTGTAAAATATATGTAATTTTATATAAAATATCGATGTAATTGTATAAAATTTGTATACAAAAAAGTAACTAAAATTTTATGTAAAAAATGTTAAAATAAGCTAATTTTAAGGTGATTTTTGAGGATGTAATAAAACCTAGACTGACCGACTGTGCTCATAGCTACATAAGACTACTACTGTCTAACGTAAATAAAGTATGTTGTTATGTTATTATGTTGTATAATATATATAACAAACGTTTTGATGTATGTTTTAAATTTTCGATGTTTGAAAAAATATGTTTTTATTATTATAAATAATGGAAAATTTGAAAACACTTTTAAATAAATGCAATGAAAAATATGAGTTTGTAAAAGCATGTGATTTAGAAAAAGGAAAAAAATAAGAGGTTACTCGTTTCAAACATATTTGTACAATTAATGGTAAGATGTTAGTTGTTTTATTAGATAAAAAGTTACATGTATTTTTACCAGATAGATTTTCAAAGATGTTTACAAATGAACAAATTACATTATACAATCAAAATTCAGAAACTAAATTCTATCTTGTTTATAATGGATCACAACATTTAAATAATGGAAATACAATGCATTTGATTGAATTTGAATAAAAAATATAATTACTTTTATAAATGGTATTTATAAAAATTAAAAATGGTAGTATTCATTTAACAGAAAAATATAATAATAATAATAATTATAAAATAGGACTGGATTCTATATTTTTAAAAGGTTTAAATTTAATAAATATTGAAACAGATTGTAAAATACAAATTCTTGATCAAATTATACAAATTAAAAAAGGAGAATCAAACAAACTAATTAATCCTATAGTGTTAACTTATGTTAATAAAAAAATTGAAATAATATCTCCTTGTTATTATAATTTAGATGCAAATTTAAAAAATATTTAAGCTTTCAAAAACTGAATTTGATTTCTCAATAGTTAGTAGTAATCCATTAATTTATTATCCTAATTCTAATGAAAATTATATAAATGTAGAACAAGATTAGGTAGAAATGGTGAAATACCAATGGACACAATTTTTAAAGGAATATACACAATAAACGAAATTGAAAATTTATTGAATTGTTACGATTTTCCTAAAATAAGTCTTGAATTAATTGATGGTTTTATAAATATTTCAGCCTCAATCGGTCTATGTTTTGATGAATATTTAACAAAATGTTTAGGTTTTGATTATATTGGAGATTTTATAATAGATGCAATCCCTATAAATAAAAGATGGCCTGTTTCATACGGACTAAAACCAGATATTTTTTATAAAATAAAAGATACAAAGAAAGTAATGTTTTATACACAAGGTTTTATAAAAAATATTAAAGGTATTATTTCTACTAAAAATAATAAAACTGAATTAAAAGGAAATTATTCAATTGTGCATTTAAATAGTTTATCCTCTTCAATTATGAAGTTTGAAAATAATGGTAATTACATTAAAGTAACAACAAAAGATTATTTTACATTGGATAAAAATTTAAAATTAAGTTTAGGGATTGACACTATAAATTATTTATATAAACACATTGGAGAAATCTTAAATATTAATATTAATAAACGATTATTAGATGCACATTGCAACATAATTAAAAAATCTTTTTCATCTGTTAATAATGTTAATCACATCGAGGAAGATCTTTTATATAATTTTTATTATGATGATGTTAATCCATACATAAAAACTAATCCAATAATGTACATACCAGTTAAAGGAAATTATCAAACTATAGAAATACATATTATAGACCAAAATGGTAAAAAATATTATTTTGATGATGATGAATTCATTGTTTATCTTGATTTAATTAAAGAATAAATATTAAATTAGTTTTCAAGAGAAATATTCTCTTGAAAACAAACATATATTTTAACCACTAAAAGTTTACTCAATAGTACCTTTTTCAATGTCAAACAAAAATTCATCTTCTCTTATGAAAAAAATATAACAAATTGTATCTTTAGGTAAATCTTCATGTAACTCAATATGTATAATTATACTTATTTAGTTGCAGAAATATTCATTGGTTGGTAAACTGTTTTAATTAATAAAACCGGTTTTAATAAAACCGAAATCAAGTAAAGGTGACAAACATATTAAAATGATTAGTCCTATTTGGAAAAAAATGAATTCAAATAAAACACCAACAATACCAAAAGAAAATTTAAATCCTACAATACCAACAACAGAAATTTTAAACCTTACAAAAGCAACAGAAAATAAAGGAGCGGGTTTAATGAATTATACAAATAACGAAATTGAATTTCATTGGATTGACAATATGAAACAATTAAATGAAAGATGTCATTTAATAGCAGCTGAAGAAAAAGCAGGAAATTATGGTTTTCATAATGAAAAACTTGGTATTCTTAAATTATTTAAAATAAAAATGGAGCATCTAATAGATGACCGTAAAGGTATTGAATATTTACTACAATATGTTAATAAATTACCAAATGAAATTACAAATGACATAGAATATAATATAAAACAATTAAGAGAAAAAATATATTTTATATACAGGGTGATTGATTAAGCGTAAAACACTCATTATCTCAAAAAGTATTCACTTTTTTCAAATTTTTTTTTTTTCAAAATTTTAGATTTACGCTGATCTAGAATTATATAATTTTTTAATATTTTCACCCTTATATTTATAAGGAAAACCACCATCAACTTTGATTTTCAAATAGCAACCCATACTAAAAATTTCATAATTTAGTAAAGCTTTTTTTCTTATGAATTATCACGTTTAAATTTTCATTTTTCGTTAATCCGTTGACGAGATATAACTCCTCAAAGTTGGGGTGTTTTGGGAGGTGTTTGTGTGTAAATGTGTTATACACTTATACCTACCGCGAAAATTAGAATTTGTATGCGCTAGGGTAAAAAATATTACATTATTCAGATCAATTCAGTAAGTACCTACTGTAAACGTAAGTTGGGCCCCTAAATGTATTTTATAATGCCGATTTATCAGGTTTCGCATTTATTATGTAGATCACCCCATTGAAGGTGTTTGCGGCACTGGTCATAATAATACTTATCAGTTACAAAGACCAGAAGCTATAAGTAATAAATTCGATATTGCTCAACCACAAGGTATATCGGTGATAAATGATAATCTTTGTACCTACTCACTACAATGACGTATTTTCATATCATATTATAAGACTATTAATAACTGTATTAGGTATTTTCACATCAGCTGTTATTTGTATTGTTCTGTGCACGATTACAGATATCATTGTTCATGGTTACATGATATGGAGTATACCCATACTTGGTTATCGTGAAGCACATGGCCATACGTTGAATATCCGATAAACGGTTATGTTATAAACTTATAAGATTATAAGCACGATGTGATTATAAGATTGAATAATTATTGAATTGGCTCGAATCGAGTCGTTAATGTTAATAAAGTTTTACTTTTTAATATTTATCATTTTTAAGTGTTTAAATTTTAATAATGCACTTATTATGTTATAATAAAGTTCAAGTTTAATACACATATACATTATACAAAGTTCTTGAATATATGTTTTCTTATTTACCACATATTGTATTTTATTTAATAATTTAATCAAATAAGAAAGTACCTAAATTGTTAAATCACATGACAATTGGATACTTGGCGAGTCGGTACATAATATAAATAATATTATGTACAATTTGTTGGTAAGTTTTACTAGTTAGTAGTTTCTTCAATTAAATAAATAATACAATATATCATTAAGTTAAAACATTTTGATTTCAGTTTAATCATTTATACATCTACAATTATTGTTTAAATGTATAGCATATGGTTCGCTATTACCTAGTGGATAGTAAATGCCTTGTTATATAATCAAGTAGCATAGCACTACATAGAAATATTACTAACAACTAAGATGTTTCAGCCAGTTATTGAGTTTTGTTGTTTCGTTATTTCAATTTGGCACATAGATAGTCCTAGATTATTTATATTCACTACAAACATACAAACTACACATAATGTTAATTCATAACAAAAAGTGATTATAAAATGATTCCAAATCGCAATTTGAATATACCATAGTGAAATCTACTATCACATATAATTTGGAAGATCCTCTATGTTAAAATGATATTCATACTACAGACTATTTCCAATTACATTTAAAAATACCAATAATATTTTGGTAACAGTGAAAAATAAAATATTGCTTCACATATTGGATTTAAATATGACTACAAAATAAATTAAGTAAGTATACATTTGTTTAACTGTAATATTATTTAATTATTATAATGACAAACCAATTTTTTAGATAATCAAGTTATAATTGCAAAGAAGTGGAAAAAAATTTATGAGGACTAACTGCACATTATAACTTACACATAATATATTATGATTCCAAATCAGAGAATTTGAATATGCCATAGTGAAATTTACTATCACATACAAGTTGGAATATCCTCAATGTTAAAATGATATTCATACTACAGACTATTTCCAATTACATTTAAAAATACCAATAATATTTTGGTAACAGTGAAAAATAAAATATTGCTTCACATATTGGATTTAAATATGACTACAAAATAAATTAAGTAAGTATTAATTTGTTTAACTGTAATATTATGTAATTATTATAATGACAAATACATTTTTTAGGTGTTATCAAGTTAATAATTGCAAGAAGTGGGAAAAAAATCTATTTGGACAACTATAACTGCACATAACCAATGATATTTATTGAAAACTAAAAATTTTGCTAGTGTTAATGTTTTATAATTTGTATTTTATTTTATAATTAATTTAAGTGAGGTGACTACATCAATCATTACAACTTAAAAGATAAATGTATGTTGTGTTTAATACACATACCTACACATATTGTGTAAATTGCGTAAAGCAAATAAAAAATTAAAAAAATAGTAAGTAGGTATGTGATTAATTATTATTATACATATTATATAAATGACTACTAAGTAATTGCTCAATATAAATTTTTTCTGTCAATGATTGGTGTTGTCATTAAATAGTAATTTGTACTAAATTCGAGTTAAAATATTATTAACAGCATTTTAAAAATTTTACTTTTGTTTTAAGTCTGGGGTTATTGGAAAGTTGGTTTCAATTTTTGAATACATGTTATATCTTTACTCATATTTTGCAAAACTGCAAAACGACAATTTTGATTTAACTGTATCATCATTTTGGAATAGATTTTTCATAGTCCTGGCTGATAAATGAAAGTACAATTTTATAATGGTTCATAATATTAACAGTGACGCTGAAGTCCTAAAATTAGCATTAAGATAATTAATACTAATGATGGGAATAATCAAATGAAATAATCGAATCATTCGATTATTTTAAAAATTGTTCGAATAATAAAATAATCTTATAGATTTTCTGTCCAAATAAGGGAATTTATAATTTATTTTTATAGATAAAAATAATATAATTTATAGGTAATACACTCCAACTGAGTATTACCTAATTGTATTATTATTTATTGATATAGGTATTAGCCATTAGGTACACTAAATAGTAAATTCTATACCAATGAGTAATGACTATTGGCTATATTTATAAAACCAAATACTATAAAATATAAAGTAGTCAGTAGTATAGGGTAGTGACTAGTGAGGTAAAAAAGCATTAGATTATTGTATCATTCGAGTGAAAAATTCATTCAAATGATTCATTCGATTATAAAATGTATCGATTACCTACTAATCATTCGATTATTCCCATCACTAATTAATACGCACAAAATATAAATCATTATTTTTACGCACTTACCAATCACCAATATAAGTTAAAATAGCTAGTTGAATATTTATTATAGGGTTCGGCGTCACTGAAAATTGTTATAAAATGTGTGACAATGTCATGAATAAAAATTAGTTCAGAGCCAATTTATTTATCATAGGTAATGTAATATTTACCTGTTCAAAATATTATTTAAATGTGTTAGTATAGTTTATTCAGAATTGTAAATTGAGTGGACAACGATTAAATAAATATGAACTAACTAGTATTTTTATAGCATTAGTATTTTATTAAAATGATAAAACTTGATGGATGATCATTAAGTTAATGAATGTTATTAGTGTTGTTAGATGGGGTAAAAAACAGCAGAAACAGTCTGTATATTATATTAAATATTATTAATTTCCTTTGTACAGCTTGTTCATAACATCTTGTAAATTATTATTTATTATTTCATATGCATACACTGCAACTTTATTATAGTTAGGTACTTATGCACAATCATATAAGTGTTACTTTAAATCAATTTAAGTGTCGCCTAAGCACAGTTTTCTATACTTTTGAATGATTACTATGACATAGATAATAAGATTATCTGTGGGTTATCAGTTGATAATAGTATTTTTTTTGGCGTAATCAGCTACCACAAGCTATAACCGAATAAAACCATTGCGGTAACATAAATTCACGTCCTATCCATGTATTAATTATTATCTATGTTGTTTCCCGTACTAGAAAAACGTGTTAACAGCCGAGTTCATATCACAAGGTGTTATCATTACAACCTTAGAACAATGAACATTAAACATAACAGCTGATCAAAATAGAATGTATATTGTAATCACGGCTATAGATATAGTATCTATAGCCGTGGTTGTAATCTTGAACTAGGTGCCTTGAAGGACGGATGTAGTGGGGACGGTATGTATGTATAACAATAAAAGTTATTGTCGGAAGTAGGTACACTGATAATCATTTATCACCATATCTTCGGTATCGAATTTATTACTAGTAACTTCTGGTCTTTATAAGCGATAAGTATATCAATAATATCATGACCAGTGGCACTATTAGCGTGGGGTAGAATTGTGCAACATAATGGGTATTTTGGGGCAAAACTTAGGCTTAACTATCGTACTTACTGAATTGATTTTAAAAAGTTTATTATTTTTACGACGGAGCACAAAAACCCCAATTACTGCGGTCCGCAGTACTGACTAGGTATAACGCATTTACACACAAACACCTCCCAAAACACCCCAACTTTGAGGAGTTATATCTCGTCAACGGATTAACGAAAAATGAAAATTAAACGTGATAATTCATAAAAAAAAAAGCCTTACTAAATATGAAATTTTTAGTATGGGTTGCCATTTGAAAATCAAAAGTTGATGGTGGTTTACCTAATAAATATAAGGGTGAAAAATATTAAATTATTATATAATTCTAGAACAGCGTAATCTAAAATTTGAAAAAAAAAAAATTGAAAAAGTGAATACTTTTTGAGATAATGAGTGTTTTACGCTTAATCAATCACCCTGTATAGTGAAGAAAGAGCGGGGAATAATTATTACCATGATGACAAACTTGAAATTCTTAATTTTTGTATTAAAAAAATGGAAAAAGTAATTGACATTCCTAATAAAGGTCCAATATATTTATGGTCATTTATTTCAAGTTTACCAAAGAAAATTATAAAAGGTGCAGGTTTTTTTTAATGATTTTTTGAATTGTTAATTTTTACCTCCGATGCATTATCCTAAATATAATTATTTAGGACCATTTACAAATTTAGAGAAAAATGAAGAACAAAATATGATTATTTTTACAAAAACCATAAAGATATTAAATCAAGACATATTGCTGATAAAATTTTAAAACAAAAGCCTTGGAAAGATGTAAAGATTCTGATTGTTCTATGTCTGAAAAAATTCCGGCTATTTTAACTGCATATGCAATGAAAGGAAAAAGACGTTTAGGAATGAATTTAACATGTGAATAAATGTACTACTTCAAATTAAATAATTACCAAATAAAAAATAACAAGAAGCTCATAAAAATAATACTAATGCAACATTTCAAATTACTAGTAACAAAATATTTAAAGGAGAAAATATTTATTATTTAGATAAAATTCAATTAGAAAAATTAAAAAAGGCTAAGGAAAAAAATTCTGGAACAAATTTAGAGATTCGAAATTCATAAATTAAAGATAAAAAGGTGGATTTTTACCATTCATTTTTGCAGGTATAGGTGCAGCTAGTGCGTTAGTTGGAGGTGTAGCTTCAATTGTAAACAGTGTTAATGATTTCAAATATAAAAAAGCAGTTGAAAAAGAAACAATACGACATAATAAAGCAATGGAAAATAAAGGTTCCGGATTGAAAAAAAAAACAAATCGAAAAAATGAACAATTTCATTAAATCATCATTTATGAAAAATTTCAAAAATAAAAAAAATCTAAAAATTGAACCGCTGAGTAATTTTGACATAATACAATTTGGAAATAATATAAAAATATTCAGAGGTTGTTTCATGAGAGATGACTTACCTCTTTAACCATGGTTAAATGAATGTGGAATATTAAATTTAAATAATTCTACTCAAGAAGGATCACATTGGGTTGCATGGAAAAAAATTAAAAATTAAAAATTTTATTTCGATTCATTTGGAATGTCTCCTCCACCAGAACTTGTAAAATATTTAGATGAAGATAATCTTAAGTGGTCCGATGACAAAATCCAAGATTATGACGATCCACCTATATGTGGACATTTATGTTTAGATTTTATTAAAAATTATAAACAATTAATTTAAAAATTTAATAATATATATAAATGAATGGTGATGATCTAATACATTGTCTTAAATGTAAAATTCAAACAAAAAATATTGATACAACTAAAATTCAAACAGTTAGTGGTAGATGGAGAATTTCATCAAAATGTTTTAAATGTAATACAAATAAAAGTAAATTTATAAAAAACGGTATTTTGGCCTCTTTCCTAACTTTATTAGTTTTTTTTTCTATAAATTATAAAAATTAAAATTAAAAATAAAGTCATTAATTCGAACAATCATAATACTATTTATACTTATTAATGTTCATAATAATCTTAAATTAACAAATAAAATCAAATATTTCAGCATAAAAAATGTAACAAATAGTTATTAATATTATAGTAATATTATATTAGTATCATACTGATATTCAAATTTCACTTGTACAAATAAAAATATAACATTTTAATGTAAAAACCAATTTTTAAAATAATATTATAATAAAGTAATTCACTATTTTTTATTAATTTTGTGTTCTTCAGAAAAACACGGAATACAATAAAATTTTATGCAGCTTGCACATTTAGTTTTAATTTGTCTTTTGATTCTTTGAGCATACAAACGTCCACCTTGTTCTAGCATATTTTTTTAACAACTAGCACAAAGCCCTCTTGATTTAGTTTCTACTAATTTGTGTACATTTTCAGTTGGAATCTCTTCATTTTTACTTAATAAATTTTCAATCAAGATTTCTCTGAATGTAGTTATATCAATTTTTTGTTTAGTTATCTCTTCATACAATGATAAAGCATTAAGAACGAAGTATTTAAAAGTAATTCAAATGCAATTTTTTTATACCATTTCAATGTTCTCCTTAGTGGATTATGGTATGAGTTTCGAAGATCACATACATCCACCAATGATTTACCTTTATTATAGTCTAATATAAGTTTTGGTTTAATTACCTCTGATTTAAATTTATTAGTTGTTTTAACCATAGCTGCAGAGTGTTTTGTAGAAATAGCTAATATATCACGCTTGTCTTTCCATTTTAATACTGTTATACCTTTATTGCATTGTTTAGCAATAACTTCTCCTTTTTTTAATTTTTTTTTTATAACTTCTATGGGGTTGTTTTTTCTGTTTGAGCGTAGAGTTCCAACCAGATGAGTAGATCTTTTTAAAAGTTCACTGGCTAAGTCATAGCTGCTATACCAATAGTCGGTGTACATTGTTCTACCCAAATCCAGGTATTCATCTGCCATTTCAGTTACAATTTTTGTTGATACTCTCTGGCCAACAGCAGATTCCTTACCAGCATAAATTTTGAATCCAACAGTATAGAAATTGTCAATGCATAATTTGAATATCTTTATGCCATATCTGTGTCTTTTATTTTGTATATATTGTCTAAATGAAAGACGACCCACAAAAGGAACAATGGATTCGTCAATGCACATAGACTCTTTTGGTGTACGTGCCATTTTATATTTTGATAAAAGTAAGTCAAGTAATCCACTTACTTTAAACAAACGGTCACCAGGAGGACAGTCTTCATTATTACAACAATGAAATGAGCGCAAAATAAGTTCAAATCTTTTTCTAGTCATATATTTTGGTATATTAGATACATAAATTTTACTTTTTTTCCAATATGAAGCAATTGATGGTTGGGGGCACAAACCCATCCACATAATAATTCCTAAAAACGTTTTCATTTCAACAGAAGTAACATCTACCCATGTATGTAACCGTGAGTGTGAACTTATTCTAGTTGACAATAAAGACTTAGCATATCTGTTAGTTTCTTCAACCAATAAATGTATCACATCATCATCCAAAAATAATGAATAAAAATCATAAGGACTACCTTCGATTAGTGTTTCAATGATATCAGGATTGATGCCCACTGGCTCATTATTTGGGTTGAACACTATGTTAGATTGAAACCCATCATCAACATCATTCCAATAGGGTTCTGATGCATCTCGGTGATATTGATTGTGTTGTGAAGGAACAGTATCAGGCGTAGGTGGAATCTCGATATCAACATCATTTGCATAATTTTCATTACCAAGTGCGAATAAGTCATATCGATAATTTGAATCATCACTTGAATCATTCTATGAAAAAACAGTGTAAAATTAAGTATCATAATATCATAATATACATATAACACTAAGTATAAATTATGTACAATCGAAGATATACCTCTAATTGAAAATCTGGATCAGCATCCGTGTCATCTTCGTCGGACCAATCAGACATATCATCCAGTAACTCTGATATATTGTTCTCATTCATAATTAATTTTTTTTTAAATAAAATATACGAAAAACGTTTTGACTATTTTTTTGGAAATGACAAAATAGTTAAAATGATAACGCAATAGGTTGTCCATACTAATATATAATAACTATAAACAACTTTAATTGAAAATAAAAATAGAAAAACCACAAACAATTGTATACAAATCTATAAATACGAATGCTACTGGGGCCTGAGTATCAAATATGATACTCAGTTCAAACCGATTAATTATTATCAAATAATGAATTGTTATCATGAAATAAGTAAACGTGTGTAGAAAAATATCGATATTATTCAAGAAAGTAGTGTGACCAATTTAGTTTGACTACAATATTTCTCTAGGACGAGATTCGTCTGATAAGTGAGAAGCATATATGATACTCAAGGCAAGGTTAGCATTTCCGTTAAAATTTATAGGACGAAATTGGATAGTTATTCGTGTATCATATATGATACTCAAGGCAGTCAACTTGTTAACAGTTACATACAAAAATTGGTCTAGACATTTGAAATCTATTCGTCATCAAAACAATGGTACAAGAACAAAACAAGAGAGAATACCCAAACCACATAGAGTTTTCAATTTTAATGCAAAAATGTTTGAAAATAAAAACACGATTAGACCTGTTTTAAAAAACTGAAGAAACAGCATTTCAAAGTAGATTAATAACTTATATTATTAAAAATAACATGGGTATTAAAGATGTACAAGTGTTTTTAAATCGTTTAAATAATCCAGTAATAGGAAGACTTAAACAAGCATTAAAAAAGCAAAATTTTAAAGTTAATATTATATTTCTTGCTGTACATAAGAGAGGTAATAATGAAGAAAATATGGAATATAAAGAATGTAACTTTAAAACAAAAAATACAATTTTAACAACAAATTCTGACTTAAATATTTACTATACGAATGTAAAAATTAAAATTTTAAATGAAATAGAAGATTTTGTGATGAAAAATTCTCAATGGTGACTTCATCAAATTTTAAGTTTGGAAATAAATATAAATAAATACAATCCTTTTAAAGGTTCTTCATATATTAAATTACCTAAAGACATTCAAAATAAACATTCTATAATAAATGTTGAAAATAATGATGACAAATGTTTTCTTTGGACCATACTCTCAGCTTTACACCCTGTTGAAAAACATGCACAAAGAGTAACTAAATATAAACAATGGGAAAATGAATATGATGATGTATTTAAAAAATTGAAAATACAATTTCCAGTAAGTACCAAAGATGTTTCAAAATTTGTTAAGTTAATTAATAATTTATCTATTAATATTTACTGTCTAGAACAAAATTTAAAAAATAAGCATATAATTGTACCATTAGAAATAACTACAATTGAAAAAAAAAATCACATAGATTTTTTGTATTTAAGAGAGGATAATAAGAATAAAGGTCATTATTGTTGGATTAAGAATTTATGAAAATTTTGTCGGAGTCAAATGACAAAAGATGGTCATAAAAGATTTTTATGTCAAATGTGTTTAAATAGTTTTAATACGAAAAATACGTTAAATGATCATAAATTATTGTTCTAATTATAAAGCAGCTAAAATAGTTCTACCAAAACCTTATAATAAAATTTTAGAATTTAAAAATTATAATCATTCGTTAAGAGTCCCTTTTACAATTTTTGCCGACTTTGAAACTACACAACAACCAATCTACACATGTGAACCAAGTGATGGAGAGTCTTTTACAAAATGTTATCAGAAACATATACCTAATAATTTTTGTTATTATATTAAGTATAGTAATGGTGGTTATAAACCTCCAGTAGTATATTCTGGTCCAAACGTAGCTGAAAATTTTTTTGAATGTATGAAAGTAACATGAAAAGAGTGGTTCTGGATATCCTCCCCCTTAAATTTTACATGTTAAAGCATAGGCTCCTCAGTATAGGCAATTCGTAGTACAGATCCTCCTAAACTTGCATTAATTACTCAATATAGGCAACCCGCAACACATAAATTCGTTACAACCACCAACCGATCCGACACGTGACGGACATATATTTTATGCCCTTCCCTTTCAAATATATTACCTCCCCTTTTATTCACACTTTTAAAAAATATATATATATAATATTATGATGTACATTTGTATCAACTATATCTTACATACATTATACATATATACACATACGTACATACATACACACATCACACACACACACACACACACACAACACACACACACACACACACACGATTCCAGTATTCCATATAGTATACACTAATAAGCCACCTAGTCCTTTATTCATTCAATTACAAATTAACGCTCATACACACACACACATAGGTACATACACTTGTAAAATATTCTATTTTTCAAAATATGCACGTTACAATATAGAGATATTCGTTTGCATTCACACATTCCTCACTCATATACCCATAGGTATTTACATAAGTAGTTTACATTTGTATAATATTCTGAGCACCTTTTTACAGGGAAATTTCGTCAGTTTAAGGAGGAATTTCTACATGCTATACTGTGTAACACAAAATTTTAAAAAGTATTATTACATCCATTATAACAAACACCTAAACATACTATAAAACTTACATATTGTATTATATATATAATCATTTATTGTATAAGGTACCTAATTTGTTTGTAGAAACAGACATCATTTATAAACGTAGATCACTGTAAATATTTGTATTCAAGTCTACTACACTGCAACGATAAACCCTTATTTATTATGGGTTGTAAATAAACGTTTTTACTTAAAAAATATACATTGACAATCTTACAAATTTTGAAGGTAGTTCAAATGTATACGCTGTTCCGCATTATTTTCTTATTTTACAGCAGGGTTTCATACCAATCAAGTAAAATACTATGAACAACACTGATGCGTAAATATTTTTATGAAAGGTAATATAATTTTATAATATAAGTCATCATAAATCACTACCTGATGCTATTAAATAATACAACAATTTACATTTCACTACCGATATATATATATTATAATTCATGAAAATGCATGGGAAAAACACATGCGTTATCAGTCACCGTCACCACCAACGAAACCCATCCGACTCGAGTAAAATGCTTTGTTTCACGCTTACGTATGAGAAAACGCATACGCATATGCACATACATATCACTAAAGTGACCGACACATATTACATCTCATCAGCACATACCTACTTACAACAGTCATACCTATCACTTGTATAATATTTTTATTTTACCATGTGTATTAGGGTGGATCGAAAAAATTAATCTTAAATATTAACTTTCTAATAGTTGGGGAAATATGTGTTTTGGTCCCTATACGCTATATATAAATTTTAATATGCCTAGGATGAGATTAAGAAGTGCCGCAAGACATTTTAAATAAAGTACAATTATTTTGCTGGTTTTATTGGGTTATTCTATTAACAAGTTGTCTTATCTTATCTTATCTTAGTTTTCAGCATTGATTGAATAGACAAACTCGATTTTACATTTAGTACCGTTGTATATTCGTACGTAGTCACTAGTCGACAGTCGTGTAAAGTTTATAGTGTTTGAGTTTGTTCGTTAAATATTCGTTCAAAATGACTTGTGTTTTGACCAGAAATAAATTAAAATGTTTAATTTTTGGAGATGCTAAAGAACTTGGTAACAATGTACTTCCAACTTTTGAAGATGTTATGCAATATTATCTGTTTGTGAAACATAAACTAAAACCAGAAATTACCTCTAAAGAACCTAGTGTAAGTTCAATTGCAGAAATTGTAGCGGTTGATATAGAAAAGGTATGGCTAAAAGCATCAATTCCAATAGTATCTCATACACGTGTGTTGCAAATGATAAAAACGTACCATGATAAATATCGTAATATACTGAAGTCGACAAAGAATAGAATAAATAATGATAATTTAAAAAAAAAAATAGAAAATTTCCAAAATGAATCAAAAACCAGTCTTTTTGATATTGCGGCATGTAAATGTGTTGAGTTTAGTATATGTAATTGTGAAAAATCTAGAAAAGTACCAATTGTCGAGCAGGCATTTATTATAGATCAAAGAAAAACGAGAAAAATGATTATGACTTCAATTGATATTTCAACTACTAAAAAGCTCCAAAAAAAATAATGAGAAAAGAAACCGATGCAAAGCGAATTGAAAAAAAAAGTCTGTCAGTAGTTGTCGAGATTAATTTCGATTCAGATGAAATTAGTACCGAAATTGATGATTCCGACGAAGATTTTAGATCTGTTTTGAACGCGTCGACGTCACCTAGTATAAAAATCTCACAGATGAGACTTAAGTTACCAGCTTTAGCAATGGCCTGTGATCGAACTGGAATATCGGACAGATCTGCTGCCACTATTGCAAGTGCAATACTTCAAGATGTTGGTATTATTTCGATTGATACTAAAAAAAATGTAATAGATAGAATGAAAGTTCGCAGAGCAAGGGAAAGCAAACGTTTAGATCTACAGAAAGTAAAAAATAAAAAAATACTGGGACTTTACTTCGATGGGCGAAAAGATAAGACTATGGTAAACCATAAGGAAGGAATTAAATATTACAGGCAAATAATAACTGAAGAACATATATCGCTTATTCAAGAACCAGGATCTAAATATATAGATCACGCAACACCAACTAACGGATCTGCCTTACAAATTAAAAATAGTATTATTAATTTTTTGGAAACAAATAATATTGTTACTTCAGAAATTGTTGCGATTGGCTGTGATGGTACAGTTTTAAACACGGGTTTTAAAACGGGAGTTATTCGGCAAATAGAAAAACATTTAAAAAAACCAATCCAGTGGTTTATTTGTCAACTTCATGCTAACGAGCTTCCATTACGTCATTTGTTTCAACACCTAGACGGAAAAACTTCTGGGCCCAATGGATTTTCCGGTTCATTAAGAAAACAGTTAGAAATATGTCATAAACTACCAATTGTTGAATTTGCTCGTATTGAAAGTAACTTACCTTATTTAAAAATTGAAGTTGAATTAAGTACTGATCAAAAATATTTATATGAGATGTGTCTAAGTATTTCTAATGGTAATTGTAGTATTGATTTATCGAGAAGGAATCCAGGGAAGCAAGCACACTCTAGATGGCTTACCACTGCTAATCGCATTTTACGTTTATATATTAGTATGCAATCTCCAACAGAAAATTTTAAAATTTTAACTGAGTTTATATTAAAAGTATATGGTCCCATGTAGTTCTATATAAAAATGAATCCTTCTTGTACATCTGGATCAAAACACCTTTGGAAAACCATACAATTTTCACGGTATTTACCTGATAATTTAAAACAAATTATTGACCCTGTAATTAAACGAAATGCATATTTTGGATCAATCGAAAATATACTTATATGTATGTTATTTGATGATCGCGAAGACATTAGAAAAATAGCTGTAACAAAAATTATAGAAGCGCGAAAAAATAATGAGGAAGGCAAGATTCGTTGTTTTCAAATTCCACCATTGAATTTTAATGCTAATGATTACTTCGAACTAATTAATTGGGAAAACAATCAAGTTACTGAGCCTCCAATTACATCGAAAATTGATCAAGAAATATTGAAACAGGTAAAATAAAATGTTTTTTATTGATTTTCATTATATTAACTTCGTTTTTTGTAATAGATTATTGGAGGTCAAAATAAGAAGAAATATTTTGATATTTTTAATTTTCCTTGTCATACTCAAGTTGTCGAAAGAAGTGTGAAACTTGTGACAGAAGCATCTGCAGCCGTTTGTGGACAAACTAGAAGGGACGGATTTATCAGATCGAGGATTGAATCTCGTAGAATTATGCCACAGTTTCATTCAAAAAAAGATTTTCGATTACATTAAGTTTATATAGAGATTTGTATACCCATTTTAAATATGACTATTATTGATTAAATAATGAAAATATCAGTATTCATCTCATAAATATGAATTTATTACACTTTAATACAATTAAAACCAATATTTTTTTTTTAAAAAGTTGTAATATTTTTTAATATTTTATAATAGGTCGCGGCACCTCTAAAATTGGTCGAATCATTTTCATTTTTTGTATACATTTATTTGAGTATAAACCACAACTTTTAAGTACTATTAGAATATGCAAAAAAAAATTTTTTTTTTTACATTTATTCGATCCACCCTAATGTGTATACACACAGGCATATCACTTCCGCCATATATCATTATATATAAGTTATAATATCGGAAAAGAGAGATACTTCAGTAGATACTTTATACGGTTTATTACCAAAATCTCGAAATACACAATAATTAACGATACATCTGTAGTACTATGGTAACATCTTTATCAATTAATCATTTATAAACTGTCATATTATTAGCCATTTTCCATACAGGCTCATGCTGCAATGAGCATATATAGGTGGGAATATACATACCTACATTCTTATTCTTATATCTTTATATACATAATACTATTAGGCTAACCTATCCTGAATAATATTATAGGTACATACTTATATTTTTAATCAATCATACATACAATAAAATATTGTATGAGTCTACATTAGACTAAAATCATACCTTATATACATGGATTATAGGTATTTAAAAGAAAAAATAAATCTCTTACTGTTATTATTATTATACTATTATTCGTTAAGTGCAGTAGGAATTATTTATATATATAACAATAGTAGAAACTATTATCGAGCCATCACTTAGTTCCACAGTTACATAATGAACATTTGAAACATAGTACGATATGCAAACCCGCATTAAATCATATACATATTCGACATTACAAACACCTAAACATATATAGATTACATAAATATATTAGGTATATACAATAGGTATATAGACATTCATATATACACATCAATAAGTCACCTACATATAGGCATACACGTATATTACTTACATACACACATACTTGTATATATCCTTACATATTCTTATATATTTAAACAGTATTCATACATACATACATTTAGATATATATTTACTTAAACAGCATTCACGCATGCATAGACTCGATCGATTATTCTAAATAATAATTTACATCAAATATTTTCGATTTATAATTTATTTGATACCTAAATTCTTAAACATATATTAAGTTTTATATATTTATAGTAGATACATAAAATATATCACAACATCGTCGTGCATACTGATACAACGATATCCAATAAACAGCAATTAAATGCAATATAGTACCTCTTCATATATAATTTATCCATTTTTTCGTTAACCCTTTATAGGGCAAGGGGATACATATTTCCCACCCAAGAAAAAAAATTCTAGCACTGTGTGGTCACAGGTAATATTTTTCCCACTTGTTTGAAAAAAACCGTTATTTTTTTCTACATACGACAGTGTCAATTATATGTATTTGATAACATTTCAAATAAGAGAAATAAATCGATAACTACCAAAGTGGGAAATTATCAGCCCATTGCCCACAGGCGATACACTTTTTTTCCCTCCAATAAATTTCCTATCAAAATTGTTATTTGTTTTAATTTTAATAAATAAACAGCTTAACTTACAAAGTCTTTGGTGGTATTAATTTAAAGATAACATTTTAGCGCGTTTTTCTGTGTTATCTTACGGTTTATTTTAAATGTATTATCTATGTTATCAATTTCTAAAAATACTTGAATATTATTTTCAAATATGTATTTGTGGTTTTGAACTTAAAAAAAATACTTTCAAACTTCAATAATAATCTTGAAGTAAGTACATTCTGAATCATTATTTCATACTCTTTCGATAAATATACACTTTTGGGGCCAAAAATGACCCACTTACAAAATATTTACGAATAATTATCAATTTTTTTTCACAGATGCTATCAGAATATGAGATTCTGGAAGAGTTGAATGCTATTACCGATGATATGGCATTCGATTCAGAAGACGGTGGAGATTCTGATGCAGAAGACTATACCACCAATGCAAATTACACTTCAAGTCCACAAGTTTGGCATTTATCCACCAGATCATCAGGTAAATAAACCAATAATTATTTTTTTAATTTCTTATAATATTTAATTAAAAGGTTTTTTTTTGCATGCAGGTTCTAGTATAGCTTCAAATATTGAACAAGCAACTAATAACATACCTTCTACTTCTCAAGGTAAAATTTAATTTATAATTATTCAATATTTTGAATTAGATTTTTGTATGCATTTGTTCTATATATTATAAAAAATAAAAATAATTTAGTACAAAATATTGTATTATACAATTTAGTATATTATATGTACCTAGGACCTAATTAATTATTATAGTTATTGGTAAAATATATTGATAGATAATTTTATTTTGTCAGATATACACAATGATTTGGAGTTGCTAGAAGATATTATGTCCAGCTCAGATGAGGAAATGGACGACAGTGACAAAGATAAAGATTATGTACCAACTCAGCAACAGCAACTACTTGTAGATTTAGATGAAGTTAATATTGATGACTTACCTATTGATGTAAATATATTTCTAAATAATGATTATCTTGAAGACGAACTCATAAATGTAGAAGTAGACAATGTTTTAAATCCAAATATAAGTGGTGAAAACGAACTCATAAATGAAGAAGTAGACAACGTTTTAAATCCAAATATAAGTGGTGAATTTAATTTTGTAAAAGCAGGATTTTCTCCAAAAAAATTTAAAAAACTTAGATTTAGAGAAGAACAAGGTCCAGTAGACAAAAACATTTATAAAATGCCGCCAATAGAAATATTTCAATTGATGATGGGTCCTATATTTCAAACAATTGTTCAACAAACAAATTTATTTGCTCAACAAAAAAATAATAATATCAACACAAGCATTGAAGAAATAAAAGCATTTATTGGAATTTTAATTTTTATGGGTTACCATAGCTTACCTAGCATCAGGTTATATTGGTCAAATGATCCTAATTTTTTTTGTGAACGTGTGGCCAAAATCATGCCTGTAAAAAGGTTTTTGAAAATTCTACGGTTACTTCATCTTAATGATAATTCCCAAATGCCTTTAAGAAATTCTTTGGAATTTGATAAATTATATAAAATTCGCCCTATGATAACGCACTTGAAAGATATTTATCAATCTGTATATCGCCCATCAAGATACTTGGCAGTTGATGAAAGTATGGTAGCATATAAGGGACGTTCCACTATGAAACAATATATGCCCATGAAACCAATTAAAAGGGGTTTTAAAATATGGGCATTGGCTGATTCTTATAGCGGTTTTTTACTGAATCTTGACATATATACTGGAAAAAAATCAAATGGAATACCTGAGTATGGACTAGGAGAAAACGTTGTGTTATACTTGACCAAAAAATTGAAAAACTTATTTTATTGTGTTTTTTTTGATAATTTTTTTACCAGTATACCTCTAATTTTTAAACTTTTGTGTGATGGTATATTTGCATGTGGAACATTTAGAGTAAACAAAAAGTATTATCCAAAACACCTTATGAAAACTGATGGTAAATATACTTCTGGTGACATTGAATATGCCCAAAGTGATGATATTGGTATTATGCGATGGAAGGATAGAGGAAGTAAACCAGTGACACTTGTTAGCAATATGCATAACTCTTCAGATACATCTACAGTACTGAGAAAAATGGTAAAGGGGAAAGGATTCAAGTAAAGTGCCCTACTGGAATATCAGATTATAACAAATACATGGGAGGAGTTGACAAATTTGATCAATATATGTCTCCATACTCAATTTCACAGAAGTCGAGGAAGTGGTGGATTAAACTTTTTTATTATATGGTTGATACTGCTATAGTTAATTCTTATATTTTATATAAAGAAAGTTGCAACAAGAATAAAAAAAAATACATTACACATTTAGAGTTTAGATCGAGGTTAACGGATGAGCTTATTGGGAATTTCTCATGCAGGAAAAAGAATACACCTTCCCCCCACGAACAAAGATATAAAAAAAAACAAAAACTTTCCATCCCTCCTTATTTTACAGTTATTGATCATATGCCAAAATTCATAGATAAATATAGAAGATGCAAAATGTGTAGCACCAAAGCAAAAGAAAAAAGATCGAATATGATTTGTTCTACATGTGACATAACACTATGCAAACAATGTTTTGAACCCTACCACAAACCTACCTAAAACTGATTATACCTATTTTATTACTTTTTATTATTTATATGGACAATTCCATAAGTTTATTGTTTTATTAAAAGAGAAAAGTTATGTTTTATTTTATTAGAAATGTATCAGGTTGTTGATTTTTATTCTAAAGATGTATAATTATTATTATTTATTTTTATCAACTTTTGTTTTATTACATATTTATAAACCAACCAAGTATAAGTTCAATTGTTTTTTTTTTTTTTATTATTATTATGAATTTTAATATTTTATAACATAATTATTTAGTTTTGTTGTTGATTTTTATTCTAAAGATGTATAATTATTATTATTTTTTATCAACTTTTGTTTTATTACATATTTATAAACCAAACAAGTAAGTATAAGTTCAACTGTTTTTTTTATTACATATGAATTTTAATATTTTATAACATAATTATTTAGTTTTGTTGTTGATTTTTATTCTAAAGATGTATAATTATTATTATTTATTTTTTATCAACTTTTGTTTTATAACATATTTATAAACCAACCAAGTATAAGTTCAATTGTTTTTTTTTTTTTATTATTATTTATGAATTTTAATATTTTATAACATAATTATTTAGTTTTGTTGTTGATTTTTATTCTAAAGATGTATAATTATTATTATTTATTTTTTATCAACTTTTGTTTTATTACATATTTATAAACCAACTAAGTAAGTATAAGTTCAATTGTTTTTTTTATTACTTATGAATTTTAATGTTTTATAACATATGTATTTACTTTTTTAAATTTTATTATACTTAGGTATATTAGTTTGAATGAGCCTTATGTACTTTTCTAAGTAACCGTATAAGTGGGAATATATTACCATTGCCCGTTCAGTAAATCCCATGGTCCGTAAAGGTGCAAAGGGAAACTATTTCCCACCACTTTTCCAACCATGCAAAACAAATTAAAAATTTTCTAATATTTTTCCCAAAATCAGAGTACTCCATACTGCAGGCATACCAATTTTCAGAACAATCTAGTGATTTTTGTTGTTCTGCCCTATAAAGGGTTAAATATGTAGGTAGAATTTATGCTGAAACCTAAAAATATACTCATCAATGTGAATATACGTTAAAATGTACTAATTTTGATAAAAATATAGCTGTCTGTGTGTAAATACAGAAACCTTGCTAAAATCAGTAAAAATATCATAATTTCGTTAAAATCATGTAATATTATAAAAAAATATCATACCCCTGCCTAATTACCATCAAAGGTATAGGTACATACAGTTTAGTTATTAAATGTATCTAAATGCATGACCACCATTATAACGAGTCTCAACGACCGATACATATCGTCGCACTATAATATAATATTATATGAAGTTTTTTAATTGCTTCATTTGCAGTAGATAAAACCATACACATAAGGACTTTACACATATCCATCACACAACTCTAACACAGCTTGAAGTCTAGAATATCATATTCTTAAAAGCATTACACGAAAAGTCGTATTTATTTCAAAGATGAAACAAAATTATATTTAAATTTCATGGTTTCAATAATAAAAAGCATATTATTATATAGTTATCTTCATCACATACTAGCAAAAAACAAAATAAAATGTATCTATGTCAAGCGGTGATCATTTTTCACTTAATGATTTCGTACATAGAAAACCATATATATTTCAATTACTTTTAATGCATATCTTATACACATAGCCCAGCATTTATTTTATACAAAATAATAGAAATGTATTATTTATACAGTTTTATACTACATGGATGCTTATAGCTTATTACTGATACTATTCATGTATTATTCTATATACTTAGTAAAATAATTATGAAATCACTTGTATATTAGTATATTACCATCACAAGCTTGGAAATATACAGAGTGATTCTTTTATCATGAACCAGTCAATATCTCGGTAAGTATTAGGAATTTTAAATTAATTTTTTTTTTAAACTTTCTAGGTCTTACTGTTTTACAATATGTTATAATTTTGATAGTTTTAACTGCCTCCCTTATTTAATAAAACACTATAAACTCTCGATTTTCAAATGATAACGAAAATCTATAAACATATTGAAAAAAATTATTTTAACTTTTAAAGAATTTAATTTAAGTAATCCGTTTGCGACTCATTAATGCTTAAATATTTGTTCAGTTTACTGCTACTGGTCAATTTATCAAAAACCAGAAGTCAAAACGAAATTTTACCTCAATCTAATGAAACCCATAACGATATTAACAGCAGGTCAATAACTAATAATTTATTTGTAGGTAATAAGTACTATCAGCCGAACACCGAGTGTCGAGTGAACAACGTATAAAAATAACATTTCACAATTTACCAAAATGGTTACACAATAAAGCATTCGTTACTAATTCCTGGTATACGGTTGCTTCATTTGCAGCAGATAAAACCATATTGATACATAAAGACCTTACACACAATTCTAATAGGTACAGCTTAAAAGCGTAGAATGTCATATTCTTGAAAGCATTAGATATATGAAAAGTCGTATTTATTTCAAAGATGAAACAAAAACATGTTTTCGATAATAAAAAGCATAATATTATATAGTTATCTTCATCACATATTATCAAAAACAAAATAAAATGTACCTACGTCAAGCGTTGATAATCTTTCACTTGATGATTTTATATAGAAAAACCAAATATATATTCCATTTACTTTTTTAATTCATATCTTATATACACGGGTCATAGCCCACAATTTATTTTATACAAAATAGTAGGAATTTATTATTTTTAAAGTTATATTGTACTACATGCGCATGCTTATTACTGATACTTTTCTTGTATTATTCTATATACTTTGTTAAATAATGATGAAATCGTTTGAATGTTATCTTCACAAGCTTGGAAATATAGGTACCTATTTTGAAAAATCATATCTTAATTACCTCCGAATCATAATATTATTATAGTTTTTTATAAAATCCCATACAAATATAATTTCTATGTCAAGCTCATGCCTAAAATATCGAAAATCTTAATATCAACATAATATTATAACTAGTTTGTAAATCAATCTATGAATCATATCGCTTTAGATATTAAACGTAACTTTAACAGACCATTTCAGTTCTAAATTATTGACTTGCATCTCTTCAATTTAAAATATAATATCAAATTTTATGATAAAACATGTAAAAAATTCATAAGTTCAATAAAAATTCGTTCAATTATCATAATTTCACTGTAAAAATATATATATACAACTAATATATTACCTTTAAAACCATTCATAGCTACCTTTGCTAAAAGTTATATTTGTTTAAATATCTTAAAACTGTATTCATAAAAACATATAGCCGCGCCACACGTATCAGCTATATAATATATTTTCTATACTATCATTACAAATTTATATGATTTTCAACACTATTCACACCTCGAAATACACAAACCTATAGCACGTCGGTTGAGTAGGTATAGAACATTGATTTTCAGATTAAATATAAGTCAGCTATATTTTTTTATGATTTTCCTTCAATGTAACATAGAAATCGTATATTGCTCTCCAATTATCGTTAAATATATGAGATTATTTATAATGAAACTATACCCGATTGCTTATATAATAAAGCATAATATGATAGGTGAGTAGGTACAAATTATATCCATCACTATTAACGCTCATTCTACATAAAATAATAGGAAATTATTTTTAAGTTTTTAGACTAGATAGGTACATAATTATTTTATACATTGTTCTATTTACTTCACGAATAATGTAAAACGCATTTATATTACTATCACAAGTTAGGATATATCTTGCCATGTCAAGCAAATATTAAATAATTAGTCATAATTTGATTTAATACAGATATAATATATGTGCATAATATTATATTTCTATATTCGTTGTAAATAATACTATCTCGATTGTAAATATCATCATATATTTTAAACTTTAACACATATAGGCACTTTACAGAACTTAATAAAACTATCTTAATAAGACAATATGTAAATATTAAAGATCTCGCAAAAATGTATAACTTCATCAATCTGCAATACTGATATAAATATAGCTTTTACTGTATTCGACTTTACTCTAAATAATTGATAGGTATACAGATTATCGTATAATAATATCATATTTCCAATGAATATGTATACAAACTTCATATTCGTATAAAAAATCAGCAGGTTTTCAAATAAAAATTATATTAGTTGTAACCATATTATGATAAATATTATACTTCTATATAGTTGTCGTAAATATCATCATTTAGATTGTAAATATAAACATATTTACACTTCAAAACATATGAGTACTATACAGATATTGATAAAAATATCTTAATGAGACGATAAGTAATTATTAAAAATATCACAAAAATGTATACTTTAAACATTATAATAATAATGCATAAGAATATGCATTTCTTAAATTATTATAAACTATTTTCATACTAAATGCATATACAACTGTCGTAATTTCAATAATAACATAAAAAACACATATAATTATCATTATAAACGTTATACCTGCATAATATATTCGCTATTTACAGTTTTCTATGTTAAATTGTAATACATAGCTAACAAAATTCAAAATATTAACAAAAAGAAATATTTCACCAACAAAATTAGTCTAATGTATGCAGCTACATTTATTTCATCATTCAGATTCATCGATTGACTAACCATATTCAATATTATCATGTATGATGAATTCATACGTTATTTGTTCAACTCGAGATACATTAAAGATCAAACAATATATAACTATCATTTATAACGGTTCGAACTCAGAAATCACAACCACAAGCATACGAACTCGACTATATTTTACCCCGCTCAACCCTCCACCATCACCAAAACCACTCGCATACGTGCGTGACTATATTTTCCTTCTCCACCCTTCCACTGGGCTATATTAGTTTCATGTAGATTAGGTTAAGCTAGTTTCCTGTAGTGGTGGTAAAATGCTATTATTTTTGTTAGCAACTGCTATTGCTATTGCTATTTGAAAATAGCAGTGAAAAATAGCAGCTATTGCTATTTTGCTAGTTTATATAAAATAGCAGATTGTTACGAGATAACAGCTATTAGCTATTATTTTAACTGATAATCACTTTTACAATATTGCTGTGAAAATAGCAGTGACTGCTAATCAAACTATAGATTATCAAATACGGTTAATATATTATTACCTGCTATTTATATATATATATACCTGCATTTATTATCATTCTGCATACCCAGTGAAAAATTCCTGCATACACCTATAATATAATATACATGCTCGTGTTGAGAAATAGGAAGTGGGTACACGCATAAGCGCCAACTACTCGGGGGCAATTGCCTCCGTACTTTGATTTTAACGGAGGCATCGACCCCGTTTTTCGATTTTAAAGGGCGGTAAAACGTAAAAACAGCACTTCGTTTTTCTGTAAAAGAATTATTTGGTCAAAAGTGCCATGACGCAGACCAGGTAAAATGATCTGACACTTCTAAATTGTCATAACACAGTAGTAGCAGAATCTTTAGACCTAAGCCAAATAGGAAATATGTTCATAAATAAGTGCATGATAAGAAGAAATACTTTTAAATTGAAATAAATATAACTTTAGATAATAATATGATAGGAATTAACTTGTCTACACTAGTTTTAATATAATATTCCAAATAAATCAAAAATGTAGGTAATAGTTTCATTCTTATTCGAATTCTTTCATGTAGTGTTGACATTTGGTCTTGATATTGTTTTGTAATTGTTTTTTTGGTTTAACTATTTAAATATATAAAAAAATATGAACCGTAGAACAAGTAATATATGGTCACATTTTACGGCGATTGAAAATACTACATTTGCCAAGTGTAATATTTGTAAAAAAAAATATTCATACAAATCAAGTGTAACAAATTTAAAGACTCACATGAATTCCAGTCATTGGATACAAATTTATTCATCAAAAGAGGTATGGTAAAATAATATAATATGATATAATTATGTTAGGAAATACACATTTTTTAAATAAACAGCAATTTTATTTAATTAAAAAAAATACTTAAAAATAAAAAGTAAATAGGATTTAATTTAATTTATTTAAAACATTTTTCCCCAGTCATATTTGGTTAATGAAAAAATCGAAGATAATCCCGGTCAAATAAATGAAATAATAGATAGATCAGATTCCCTCAACTTCTCATGATATTCCAGCTCCACTACCTCTTACTCAAATAACACCAGTTCAAAACGCAACACTCAGTAAAAATTGAAATGTTCATAAAAGAAAACAAACCCAAATTTCGGCATACACTCCAAGAAAATGACATTTGATGTGCAACAAAAAATTGATAATGCTCTTTTGAAAATGTTCACTAAAGATTTGCGACCCTTTAAATTTTGTTGAAGATGAAGGTTTTAAAAATGTTGTACATTTATTAAATCCTTCTTATAAAATACCAAATCGCCATACATTATCAAAAGTTAGTATACCTGCCCTGTATCAAAAATGCCTTATTGAAACTAAAGAAATGATTGCGACTGAAGCTATAAGCGGTTGTATAACAACTGACTGTTGGACGTCACGAAACAATGCTGGTTATATCGCAATAACATTTCATTTTATAGACAATAATTTTCTTTTAAAATCTGTTTTGTTAAGCTGTCATGAGTTTTCGGACAGTCATACTAGTCAAAATTTAAGTCAGAAAATTAAATCAATAATTCAAGAATGGAATTTAGAAAACAAAATCATTTTTGCTGTTTCGGACAATGCAAGTAACATACAATTGGCTTTAAAAATATTGCAAATAAAGCATTTTGGATGTTTCGCACATACACTTAATTTAATAGTTCAAGGAGCCTTAGCATTAGAATCAGATCTTCTTGATAAAATTAAAACTATAGTAACTTTTTTCCGCAAAAGTACATCAGCTAACAAAAATTTCAAATTTATCAAACAAGTAATGGAGTTAAGGTACCAATAAAGCTATTACAAGATGTAGTACCCGTTGGAATTCTTCATTGTACATGCTCGACCGTTTCGTGTACTTGAAGATGTTATTCGGGGAACTCTTGGACTTCTTGACAACTCACCACCAGGATTAACTTCAAGCGAGTGGAAAATAATTAAAGAGCTTGTCTTAGTTTTACGCCCGTTTGAAGAAGCAACTAAAGCTGTCAGTGGTAATAATTATATAACAGCTTCTATGGTTATTGTAAGAGCACAAGGGCTTATAAATGTTTGTGATCAACTATTAAAAACAAATTATACCTCAAGGACCAACGCAGTAATAATATAAACTTTTAAATGGCATGAAAGAGAGAAATCGGTGGGGAAATTGAGAATAGCAAGACTTTAGCTCGTTGTACGTTTCTCGATCCCCGGTTTAAAGATGTTCCATTAAGTCAATCAATACAGCAGACAATAAAACTGACATCATCCATTAACTGCAGCCATCATATCAAGCGAATCATTAGAGAGCAACAAATTCCAAATACGTCGACAGCAACAGAAACACAACTGAAATAAAAGTGGTTTTTCAATTTGGTGTACTATAGATACTCAAGTGGCCCAAATGAAACCTACTGGCACTAATACATCTAGATCAATAATAGAAGTACAACGCTATTTGGAAGACTCTCTACAGCAAAGAAATATTGATGCTTTAAAATGGTGGCAAAAAATAAACATAACTATCCATATTTGAGCCAGTTAGCAAGAAAACATCTTGTTGTCTAGGAACGTCGTGCCTTCGGAACGTATCTCTCACAAGCAGGGCTACTGATTAGTGACCGCCGCGCAGTAGATTAGTATAAAAAGTAGAAATGCTACTTTTTTAAATCAAAATATGTAGTTGATTTTTTTCTATCTATAAAAAAAATGTAAATCATAGATACAAATAAGCCATTAATATCAAATATCATAAAAATTAATAATTTTCATGTCACTACTTTAAATAATTAAGAAATATTTTACACGTAAAATTTCATAAAAAAAAAGTTAACACGTTTTTTTATATATTTATTTGATTTACCTCATTATCAAACGTAAAATAACTGCCATTTGCAAATAAATTGCTAACAATTAACAAATTAACAAAAACAGGTAAGTATTTACAATTAGTACAAATAGAAAAATTTTTGTATTAATTATTATCTTTGTCATGCAAACAATAATGGGTAAAAATTTAAATGTGAATAATGAAAATGTAACACTATAACGACACAAACCTATATTTTATTATTTATTGATAAGTAAATGTTGATAACAAAATAAAATATTAAATATGGCTATGATATTAACCATTTAGCATGTTACCACCATTGAACTATAGGATAACATATGTTATAGTTCATCGATTTTTATATGATAAACAATAGCTGCTATTGATCACAGTGTAGGCTACAATAAAATAAAATTATCTTATAAATAGCAGTCACTGCTATTTTGTATTCTGATTAGCAACTTGAACACAGTCAATTTTTATATGATGAGCAATAGCTGCTATTGATCACAGTGTAGGTTACAATAAAATAAAATTATCTTAGAAATAGCAGTCACTGCTATTTTGTATTCTGATTGGCAACTTGTTATTGCTATTGAGAAATAGCAGTGCTATTTTCACTGCTACTGCTATTTAGTACCATCACTAGTTTCCTGTAGGTTAGACTAAAAAAAAAAATGAAAGGTTACTTAATCTTCCTTAATAACCTTTCATTTTTTTTTTTCGTCATTTACATTATCAACGATCCTTATCACTGTACTCGGTTTTTTTCAAATATTTTCGAGTTTTACCCCCCTACGGGGCTCTGGGTGGCCCCGTTTGGACCTTATTCGCGTTCTCCGTCAAAATGAGAGGCCTCGCGCGGCCGTACTTTTTTCTCGGCGAGCCCGCCGGAGCGGAAAAGACGTGCACACCGAGCGCCGCCGTCGCGCGCGCTTTTTGCCGTTTTTTTCGAAAATTCGAGTTTTAGCCCTCTTCGACGCATCTCGGGGCCCCGTTCTCCCGTTTTTTCGATTTTTTTCGTAAATATCGCGTATTCTACGTCTGGGGGTGGCGGAGCCGGTCGTCCGCTTGCCGACGCGGTGGGATCGCCCGCTCCAAAACCCCTGAGCGGACGTCAAAACCGCGTTCGGAATTCGCCGGGATGGCTTAAGAGTAATAGATTTGACGCTGGTTTTCAACTCAGTAGGTAGGTAGGTAGGTAAGGCCTCTGTGCGGATGACTCGGGGTCGCGGTTTCGATGCCGGCCGACCGGAATTGTGAACATTTGCGGCGGCCGTGATAAATCGATTTCTTTTTTTCGAGTTTTTTTTTTTCGTTATTTACATTTCATTATCACTTCCGTCTTATCATATTTAATGAAAATGTTACGGTTTTTTGTAAATATTCGAGTTTTACCCCCTTTTTAAGACGTCTCGCGTACCCGCTCGGATCTTATTCGCGTTCCCCTCTAAATTTATAAGCCGCCTACGGTACTCCTTGGCTCGTGGCGGAGATTGGAGTGCGGACAGTGTCGTTATTATTATATACAGGCATGAATATATGCGTTGAAAAATTATTATATTATATTATTATATTTTACTGCCTATTCAGTCACGCCGTGGCTATAATAAATACCGATTATTGAAACGGTCTGTAGGTACCTACATGCATATCATAATTAATAAATGTATAAATATTAAGAGTTGATGCGGTGGTTGGGTCGGGTTAATTTAATTATATAATATAATAAAATAAACCATTTACCTTTCGCTATATTTGAGGAAAATTTTCGGATTATTTCAATATTCGAGTTTACCGCCTTAATACGTTGGAGAGCGGACACTGTCGTTATTACTATATACAGGCATGAATGCATGATGCATATATTTAAAATAAACTGCGTTACCTATTTTATTATTATTATATATGATTACATTATATTATTATATCAACCCTACCTTGATGTCTTAGCTCGGGTCGACGACGAGCGTAATAAAAATATTTTTTGACCGTGTGAGTGAGTTAATAGATCGAATACCTACTCGGTCACGCCGTGGGTTGCTTATATTGGTATTTATATATTTGATGATTTGGCATACATATACACGATATAGCCACGGAATGCATATTATAATAATACAAATGTATACATTAAGTGTTGATACGGTGGTTAGGTTGCAACTATATAATAATATTCCAGCTCGGGTCGACGACGGATGTCACATAAACGTTCGAATATTTCAACTTATTATATTATTATTAATTTTTGATGCAACGCATCTATATTCTTTAACACTTTGGGGACGAACCACGCGTCAGATGCGTGTTATACTTTAGCGTAATATAAACGATGTTTTGTATTAAAAAAATAACATTGCGGATGAATCACGTACCGAGCGCGTGACATTATAGTTAACTATAATACACGATGGTTTATAGTTATTGAATTACTTTTGAGACGAATCACGCGCCAAGCGCGTCATGTCATTTGTACTGATAAAAGACGAAACACGTGTTAGACGCGTTTTTCGATTTCCAGTATCGATATTAAATACAGAATTTCTCCTATAATATTCATTCATTTCTTAATCGATAGTAAAAATAATATCGATTTTTAGGATTTTTCTAAAGAATAATTATTAACCTACAATATTTCAGTTTATTCGATTCTCGACCGCGCATTGCCGCGCCGCGCCGTGATAATAAATAATATTCGTGACATTGTGATTATGATTAAGGAAGTACCTACTTTTTGATAACATTACAGTTTATTTACTATATTGCTGTATTTTATTATAATAAAATATTATAGACGCGTCCTGTTTTTGTATTCTTAAATATTCTGTATACTATTTTTCACGTTTTATATTCGTGGCACAAGTTTATAATATATTTTAAACTATGGATGACGCAGATATAATGCGCGTTCTCAAAGACGAGTTTTTTGATGATAGTGGCTCCGAGTTGGATGATAACTGTATTGAAAGCGATGAACCAGTTTATACCGATCTTTTACCTGTGGTCGAACACTTTGATAATATTTATAATGAATACTCCGAGAACTTAGCCGTCGTTGTTAATAATATTTCTAATGAATATTTGAATATAAGTGTGTTGGAAAATAACTTAACCGTAAATGAAAACGAACACAACTTGGAAAACGCAGCTGAATTATGGGGGTTTGCAGACTCTTTTGAAGAAATGCCAAATACTGCAAGTCCTGTTAATTTAGTAGCAGTTAACAAACGTAAAAATCTGTATAGACCTAAAGTAAGGAGTAGTGTTGGAAATAATCGTATTCAGAAGGGTTTAACAGAAGAATATAAATGGAAAGTAAAAAATACTAAACCAAAACCTCATATATTTTCGTCTACACCAATTATTTCAACTTCTTTATCGGCACAATCTAATGAATTAGATTTTTTTAAATTATTTTTCCCTGATCATATTATAAAAGAGATTAAAAAAGAAACAAATAGGTATGCTTATACAACCATTCAAAAATTAAAAAAAGCAAATAAACTTAAGCTCAATTCTGTATGGAATAAATGGTTACCCGTAAAAGAGTGCGAAATATATTCTTTTTTTGCAGTAATTTTGCATATGTGTCTTATACCAAAACCTCAACTTAAGGACTTTTGGTCTCAAAATACCGTTATACAAAGTTCTTTTGCTCCAAAAGTAATGCCACGAGACCGTTTTTTATCAATATTATCCATGTTGCATTTAGTTGACAACAGTAAATATGTACCAAGGGAAAATATAAATCACGACAGACTATTCAAAATACGTCCATTTTCCGATTTTTTGAGTAAGCAATGTTCTAAATTTTACAAACCAGCTCAAAATTTAACAGTAGATGAGGGGATCTGTCCATTTAGAGGAAGAATTAGTTTCAGAGTTTATATGAAAAACAAACCTCAGAAATATGGTATGAAACTGTATATATTATCTGATCCTGAAACCGGATATACATTAAATTTCGAAATATACTCGGGTAAAGAACAGCAGGATAATTCAATATGTGCGTTTTATGATAGACTCTTGCGTGATTATTATTATAAGGGCCACACAATTTATATGGACAGGTTTTATACGAGTCCTTTAGTTTTAAAACACCTCTGGAATAAACAAACTAATGCAGTCGGTACAGTCATGTCAAATAGGAAAAATTTATCAAAAGATTTAATTAAACAAAAATTATTAAAAGGTGAAATTACTTTTGCTAGATGTGGTCCTCAAATGTTCCTGAAATGGAAAGATACAAGAGATGTATTAGTTATGTCGACAGTTCATAATGCTGATTTAGCTCCGGTAACCGTGAGAAGTAAAGTTGGACCCTTAGAAAAGTTTAAGCCACAAGTGATTATTGACTATAACAAATATAAAACAGATGTCGACCATGGTGACCAGATGATTGCATATTACCCTTTTAATCGAAAAACAATGAAATGGTGGAAAAAAATGTTTTTCCATTTATTTATAGTCAGTACAGTGAACAGTTTTATTCTTCACAAAAAAACGCAAAATGTCAAAAACGAGAATTTGAGACTCAGAAACTTCATGATAAATTTGGCTTCACAGTTGGCAAATCAATCAGATTTTTACCCACGATTTAATGAAGTTTCAAACTCGGAGAACCGTTTAAAAGGTCGTCATTTTATTTCTAAAATTCCTCCTACTTTGTCAAAAGCACATCCAAAAAGGGTATGTAAAGTTTGCGCTGAAAAAGCTAAGCGTTCTACTGGAAATCAAGGAAGAAAAGAAACATCTTATTATTGTAGTAGCTGTAATAAACCACTATGTGTTGACGAATGTTTTGAAATTTACCATACCAAACAAAACTATTGGATGTAAATTTATTTTTAATTAATTATATTTTATATTTGACACGAAGGTACGTGTTACATTACTTTATAGTGTAAAGTACGTATTTCGTTTTTGTTATAAAAAGGATTTTATAAGTGTTATGTTTTATGTTTTAGGTTTTTTTATTATTATTTCACTATAATTTTTTGAAAGGTTTTAATTATGTTATAATTTTTTAATTACCCATCACAAGTATATAATTATAAACAAATTATATTTATATTTATATGAATTTAAATAACAAAGGATTTTAATAAACAATAAAATAAACTTGATACGTTTTTTTTTTTTAATTATATTTACCTATGTAAAAATACATATGAGTGTTCAAGTTAGACTTTTTTTTTTTTTAAAACAGGATAATTTTGATATCTCATAGGTGAATGACATTTTTACAAAAGTAATATATAACTTATATGTGCGTATAAAGTAACACCTCGATAATTATATGGGAAAAAAAATAAAAAATCTGATAACAATTTACAAAATTGTGATTTTTGAAAAATTAAAAAAAACCGCCGGATAACGATGAATAATGGCGGAAAAATCATTCGTCCACATTTAGCATAATCAGCATAACGCGTTTAGCACGTGATTCGTCCCCAACGTATTTTTCCGATAATATTGCTCCGTCTATAATTCATAATCCGGTATCACGTGTTACACACGATATTCGTCCCTAACGTAATTTTTTCAATATTAACCGTAGTCCTCAAAGTGTTAACATGGGGGCTGCATTATATGGAATATACCTATGATTATTTATGTGTGTAGGAAGGTCAATATTTACGAACGTCTCTTCGATATCAACGATACGCGCAATGCCACAGTATGACCATTAGTATAGTTCATACCGATTGGTCAGTGGCGTGGCGGAGTGCGGGGGACAACTTTGACGACGTGAAACGCGCCCGCGTTGTCTAACGTCATCGTGTGTCGAACGCCCGTGAGACACACAACCCGAGCCCACAGAAAAACTAGATTTCATTGTAATCATTTCTATATAGATTTCATTGTATTCTGCGTTGGGCGCTTTTCAAACCGGTGAGTACAAGTTTATAATGCATATATAATAATAAGAATTAATGGTATAACGTTTGTATAGCTCGCGTATCTACCTACTGGTTTATTCATGACATTGTACGTACGCGAGCTGGTGTAAGATGCGTTTCCACCTTTGCGCGTTTCGTAGTCAATGTTAATACGACATTTGTATTTCCGCTTGCCGTGTTCATATCCGTGGACATAGACTTAAACGCCGGCCTACGTGCACAAAAAGCTTTAAACGACGCTCTTTGCAGTTCCCAATTACAAGACTGCATATTGTGTGCGCGGACGTCACCCCACAGCATGTTACTTTTGTTTAGTTCATACTCGATACCGTATGTACACGTAAAAATATAATAATGCCTACCGTGTACGAATAATATTTACTGCATTTCTAAAAATAAACACGATACCGGATTTTTAACTGATAACATGGTTACTGATAATATAATTACATCAGGTGAACACGGAGTTTTGCTTATATTTATTATTTTACAGTATAAAATAATATAAAATGTTTTTTTATATTAAATGATCAAAATGTTATTACTTATTATGTATCTTTTTAGGCAAATAAAACAATGGTCAAACATTGTATGATTTGTGGCGACGTCGAAGACGTAGAAGGCGTTTCAGTCCATTGGTATTTATATAATTACGTCCCTATAAAATAACATAACATAATGCGATGATTGTATTAGTTTTCCAGCGAATGCCGATCGGAGGCGTCAATGGGCGATGTTCGCCGAAGACAATGGTGTCAATGCTCGACAGATATTGGCTCATTCCAAGCTCTGTTCAAGGCATTTTGTTGCCGGTCGTGACTACTACGGAGCATCCGTACATCGCCGTCGACTAACTGCTGGAGCAGTGCCGTCAGTAGTGAGTAACAACCAAGATAAAACATTTGATCACTGTATTAAACAAAATATAGTGTCAGGCTGTACCTACCTACCGCATAAGATCCACTCACTTGATCATTACATTACCTTACTTTACTTTACAATTACTATACTCATAAAGTGTGAATTATACCCAGGTGGCAGATATTTTACAGTGGCTACAGTTTGATACTATACCTACTATAGGTACTTGCATTAGGTTAACATTATACTCTCAATATATTATATTATATTTTTATATTGCTTATTGAGACATTTACAACCAATAAACAAAATACTTAAACTTTTTCTTACAAAGTTCTTGATATTACTACTTCTAATACTACTACTACTACTACTACTACTTACTACTGACCTAGGTCTACTCTCCTTTTTTTGTAAGTTGTGTACTAGATAGGTATTTTATCATCTCACATCCGAGTAGTGTTTAACCTACGGTTAAAATTTGTTACATGCTTAATTATTCACTGTGTTCTAAGATACAATATTATATACATTGCTTCTGTACACAACTTATACTTTACTACTATAATATTATACTATACTAGGTCGATACAACATTCTTGAAAGTTAAAACTTTCATTCAACTTATTATATTATAATTGTATAGAAAGTAAATTGTAGAGTAACTTGAACGACATTCAATTGTGTTACCGCTGTTTCAGATTTCAATTGCATATCAAACACCGGCTCAAGCTCATACATTGATACCTTGATCAACTTATAACTTTACTAATATATATCAACTTTTACTATGGGTATATTTACCTAGACAGAACACTTAATTTTCTTAATATTTCTACTACACAAAGTAGGTATTACTAGAATCTTTACTAACCTCTCCTTTTTTGTGTACTGCAGGATAAGTATTTTATAATTTCACATATTGTCTTACCGTTAGCAATTTATACAACTAACTTTGTTTGTACTACAGTGTAACATATTTACTACTGATGTGTGTTATTTGATACATAGTATTGATATATATAGGAGTATTTGATTTTATCACTTTGAATACTCTTTAAAAAATAATTTTAATCACACCTTGAGTACCTACACTTACTGTTATAGAGTGCAATACATTTTTAAAATGCATTTCATTGTTGTTGTTCTTACGGTATAATACATAAGCACATTAAACCCAATCAACACAAGAATATACTAAATATGGATGATTACACAACCATAAAAGTTCAACTCACTGTATTTTAACTTTTATTACGGGTACATACAACTAATGAACAAAATACTTAAACATTTTCTTACTACTACTACTGACGACTCAGGTCCACTCCTTAATTTGTAAGTTGTGTACTGGATAGGCAATTTATCATTTCATATGTGGTACTCTTAGACATGTTTATGGTATTTCAATATCTATATAATTTCGTATAAATGCCCTTATATGAGTACCTACACTTACTGTTATAGAGTGCAATACATTTTTAAAATGTAAGTCATTGACCATTGTAATACCTAACCAACACAAGATTATATTAAATGTGTGTGAACAACACAGTCATTAAAAGTTTTTCTTTTTATTGTTTTAAGTTAAAATTATGTATTAAACTACATTCATTTTTACTACTACTACTTACTACTGACCTAGGTAGGATAAGTTTTTTATCATTTCACATGTAGTACTCTTGGAAATGTTTATATTATTTTAATACTTAATTCAATAGATTTTATTGGTGCTAGGTTGGACAGAGCTTAGATTTAGGTTTTTGAAAAATGATTTGAAAAAATAATTTTAATCACACCTTGAGTACCTACACTTACTGTTATACAGAGCAATACGTTTTACAATGGTTCAAATTTATTGTCATTGTTTTTGATTTGTACTTGATTTTAAAGTTTAATGTATTTATTTAACAATTACAAAAGACAGTATACACATTTTCTAATCTCAACAATACACCTGCTTACTACAATGACAATTTTTAGATTATACTACGACAGGTTATTATTGTAAAAGATTGTATTAATGTTATGTTAAGCAGGGCTTACATATAGGTGTAGTTAACTTGATTAAATTGAACACATATTTAGCTAAACATTATTTTGTAACTCTTTAAAACCGCAATTATTTTGTAACAGAAACCTTATTGCATAAGGGTACCTACACTTACTATTATAGAGTGCAATAATTATTTTTTTGTAATCAATTATCAATACCCTTATAAAATTAAATTAGAGTTAGACTTTAAACGTAGATTTTAAATGTTAAACTTATGTATTAAGCTTAAAGATATTCAAGTATGATTGCCTTAAACTAATATTTTGTTTTACTTTCACGTACAGACTGTGTTCTGTGAGTTAACCATAGTATTACATGTATTACAATGTTACTCATGGATGTGTTCACTGCTTCAGACCTATTAATTTACTACTCAACATTAAAGACATGTACTTTACTTTTTGTTTTAATTATTACTTTACCTACACAGGCTAACTCTTAGTAACAACTTACTTTATTACTATTTAAGATTATTATTATTACTATTACTATCATTATGTCAATGAATGTTATGTCAGTTGCATATATACCAATATAAATACTATAACTATATAATAATACATAATAACTAATATTGTTTTTTTACTATCACGTACACATTGCATTCTATTACCTTGAGTTACACGTGCTACCAAGACAATGTGGAATATGTCGACGTGGAAGACATGGAAGTCCAGACGGACGAAGAAGTTTTGCCGGCGGACGTCGAGATAGTCGATGTCCTGCCTGGTGAACTCGAGTTCATGGACATTGATTTCAACCCTGAAGTTGCTGTTGAACTACCAAGAGTGAATGCGCCACGAGTAGACAGGCCAGCCGGCGTTCAACACCCACTTCCGGATCGGCACTACATCGGGCCGTTGAATCAAGTCTGCAGGCACTGCGAGGCCCGTCACTTCAACTGTGAACGCACTTCGAGGGGTCATTTCACATTGTGTTGCAACAACAATCAGATGGTGATTGCTGAAGGACCCCGTCGGTTGCAAGAAGCACCTGAATTGCTACAGAGTTTGTTGGTAGACGACTCACAGATAGCAACACAGTACCGTAGAGACATAAGACGGTACAACAACACTCTTGCGTTTGCCGCCTTCTCCACTGACCTCAATCAGAGAAGATTGCCTGGTCGCGGACCGAAAGTGTTCACTGTACACGGCCAAGTGTATCGAAGGATCACCAACGACGTCGTCAGAAACGACGACAGACACCCAAGTTACTGTGAGCTCTATTTCATTGAATCTGGGGAAGCAAACCGGGCTCGCATGAACCAGAACCACCAGGGTGAGCTGAACGAGACTGTGCTTACAGACTTGGACACGATGCTGAGGCAAACCAATCCATTTGCCATGGCATTCAGCAACATGAGAGCAGTGTGGCTGGAGGAACAGAGAATTGCCAACGCCAATCCTCTGGTGCAACCCAGGAGAGTCACCATGCACTTGGTGGCCGACCCAAACAGTGACCCAAGGCGATACAATCTACCGCCAGCTCAGGTCAACGAAGTTTCGGTCGTGTTTGCTGGAAACAATGGCCAACCGCAGGGAAACCTAGACCTGGTGGTGTTCGACTCGAATCCAGTGAACCCACAACACAGGATGCAAACCTTATCGTACGGCTCCCAGCACGCAGATCCAATGCTATATCCTCTGTTGTTCCCACACGGTGAACTGGGTTGGCATTTCAAACTGCGACAAGACGATGGTGGCCAGCGAAATGCTGTGCTCACACGCAACACTATCAGAGAATTTGTGTGTCACCGTCTGGCCATTCGTTACGAGGGGACTAACGACTAGAGGCATCGACAATTGAGTCTGATACACCGCGGTGGTTTTCTGCTTCAACAGTACGTCTGTGACCAATACGTACGAATGGAAACAAACAACTTACGGTTCATCGAACGCAATCAGAGAGCACTGTTTGCCGAAGCCTATCAGGGCCTGGTGGATCACATCAACCAGCAGTTGCACATTGACGAACCTGCCCCGGTTGGACGCAGAATGATTTTGCCGTCGACCTTCACTGGAGATCCGCGTTACATGAAACAGAGCTACCAGGATGCAATGACCATAGTGCGCAAGTATGGCAAACCCGACCTGTTCATTACCTTCACTTGCAATCCTGGGTGGCCCGAGATCGTCAACAACAAAGGAAATCATGCAGTTGCGAGTGACAGACCAGAACTGGTGGCAAGGGTGTTTCACGCCAAACTCAAGCAGCTCATGTCAGACATAACTGACAACAGTGTTTGGTAACGTAGACGCATATGTTTACACTGTTGAGTTTGAAAAACGCGGTCTGCCTCACGCACAAGCTGCTCACAGCCGAGGATGTAGACGATGTCGTGTGCGCTGAACTGCCAGACCCAGCAGACGAGAACAATCAGAGACTGTTCACAGCTGTGACGAGTCACATGATACACGGACCATGTGGCCAACTGAACCGCAACAGTCCGTGTATGGCTGAAGGGATATGTCTAAAGAAATATCCAAAGGCATATAGTGCAGAGACAGTTTACGTTTCCGACGGCGGGTACCCAACGTACCGTCGACCAGACAACGGAATTGAGGCCCTCGTGAGGGGTGTCACCGGGTCAGCAACGAGTTTGTAGTTGCCTACAACCCTTACCTGCTGGCCAAGTACGATGCACACATCAACGTAGAAGTGTGTTCTACCGTGAAGAGCGTAAAGTATTTATACAAATACGTCTTCAAGGGCCAAGACATGGCTACAGTAGAAGTCCAAGACAGAAAAGAAATTGAAAAGTAAGCAACTGTTAATTTATTTCTACATTATACTATAACTGTTTTAACTCATAAGCAGTTCGACTAAATAAAATACAAAAGTTATTTTAAAAATGTAGCATACTTGGACAACGAAACAAATATTCTTTGTTAACACTTTGATGTATAACTCCTTAAATATTGTTACTATGATTTAACAATAAAAAACTCAACTTACATTTTTAAATGTTTATTTGTTTGTTGTTTTCATTTGCAAATTAACAATATACTATAAAATAACATCTTATCACATGAAAAAAAATATTATTATTTATTAATACTCTCATGTATAGTAACATTTATCACTAAAGACCGGATTTATATGTTTTAATAAACTATCGTTACTGGGTCTATGCAATCTCATGAGAGTTAAAAATGTGGACGAGTCGTTGGATTCCGAATGCGTAGAAAAAAGTTTTTTTTGCATATTTGAGAATATTTCATGGGTTAGAGAATATTTAACCTATTTTGCATATTTTGGAATATTTCGTAAATTGTGAGGAAATATTTGTTTTTATTTTGAATTTTTAATATTACGGTACACAGGAAAAATTGTTTGAACATTTACAATTTTTTTTTTATCATTTCCAACTCTTACTAAATGCAAAAGTATTCCTTTAGAATACGCAACTTTTAATACCTAATTAATACCTCACCATAAAAATAATATTTAAAAAAAAATTTTAAAATGCACGTTTAGGCAAATAATGATGTTTATTGATTATTTTTTAAAATTTTAAGAGAATATAATGAGAATATTTGAAGGTTTTTTAGAGAATATTAGCATCATGTTTTAGGTATTTTATTAAGAGAATATAAATCCGGTCTTTATTTATCACACTACTATTATTTTTCTTAATATGTTGCTGCTAATATACAGGGTAATCAAAAAATTTGAAAAGTCATTACACTAATTGATACTGAAAAACAGTGTTATGGTTTAATTATTGCAATTAGTCTAATAACCGTTGCCAAGCTATTTGAACAGCACCTACATATAATCATTGATTATAAATACTTACTTATATTATTAATAATATATACCAATTGTCACAGATAACAACTTAACTACTTCATATTCTCAACAACAATATTATTAATTATTTTATATTATCAATTACTTTTTAATCGGTACCTATAGTGTGTATGTTATTTTATGTAACAACACGACTATTTACCAGTCAGTATTAACAACAATCTACACTATACAAATATTTTCAATTGATTACAACACAATTACCCGACAGTGTCATTACTCATTACCATGTGTGATTTTATAAAAATTAAACACCAGTGGACTCCAGTTATAATGATTAATTATCTTTTATCACATTCTGTGAACTAAACTCTATTCTTCTGATGAATAAAATATAACATAAGGTATTCAACACTTACATTTCAAACCAGCAACACACATCACTTCCCATCACATACCTGTTAACCAACTACTAAAATATTTAATGACACGCCTCACACACAATTGTCAATTGACCAACGTAACAGTTACAGTTCATAAAACAATTGGGAACAAGGATTGAAATAATTAATAACAATAAAATTTATGTTAAGTGCTACCTTAATTTTTTCTGAAAAATATTTAAAAAAAATACAATGTTAAATTATGTAGTAGACAAAATCGTCAAATTGAAACTTACCATCCGCCGCCGTCGTCACTTGCCACCTCCCGCTGTCTGCAGACCCGACCACACTGAAAATTATGTATATAATTATTTTTTTCAATATTTTTATTTATAAATTGACTATTCTTACGTTGGGGTTTCTTGGGTTGAGGAGGAGGAGGTCGTGAACCCCACCTCCTCACCCGTAGAGTTTGGGGTCGAGGCGGCAGCCGGCCACCCCTCCATCGTGGAGGTTGGGGGTCGAATAAAACTACTGAAAACAATACATTTTATGTTTTTGATGATTGACATAGGTATTTTGGTATTTGCGATCTTACCTTCTCTCGCGGCCGCCCCGCTGCTGCTGCTGTTGTTGTTGCTGCTGCTGTTGCCGTTGCCGTCGCCGCCGCGACGCCGGAACGCCCGACGACGCTCCAGGCACCATGCAGGGGGATTCTGATAAAAGTTACAAAAGTTTAGGACGAGGCGAAATAAATAATAGGACAAACTTACGGCACTCCCTGGCCAGGTGGCCCACCTGCTGGCACCTGTAACATCCTGAAACGTACAAATCGTGTTTAGTGTTATACTTGGCTTATGCAATACGTATGTGCTTTTTTTACTAAATAAGTAAGCATAGTACTTACGTCGGGCGTTTCCTCCCGGACGGTGTAGCGGCGCCACAACACCGTGGTACACGGGTGCATTATACACCCGCATACCACGGCCGTTGGAAATACTTTGAACGTCTTTTGGCATTGCTAGATTTCAAAAAAAAAGACATTGTTCGATGCATAACCTAAGAAATATTATTTTAATAATACTATAACCAACATGTACTCACTTCAAAGATGTTTTGTGAAATGATGGGAAAAAACTAAACAACATGCAGCTGGCAATGCATTAGATGTCTCTTGACGGGGTAAAAATAGCGGCCAATCAGAAAATTAGATTTTGTCGACTTAAATTTGTTATAACCGCGAAAACATGTTAACAATGATTACATTGATTACAATGAAGCCTAATATAAGACAACTGATAACTGTTCTTCATAATTATCACATCAAAAAATACAATTTTGGTACCTCCTGTATGCTTTTTCAGATTTGAACGGCCGTTTCGAGCACTTTTCGCTGTAGGCGGATTGTCCGTTCGGGAATCGACTTTCACCCGAGATGACTGATAGCTAGACACTCAAACTCAGAATCCGAATTTCCGATTTCAACACACACTTGACATCCGGACATACACGCCCGGGGCGTCGTCTGCGATTCGACGTAGTCGGATTGCCTACTTGACTAGCTACTTGCATACGAGCGAATTACACTCCCACTGCATCCGATCCGCCACAGGCGGATTGTCCGTTCGGGAATCGACTTTCACCCCAGATGACTGATTGCTAGACACTCAAACTCAGAATCTGAATTTCCGATTTACGACACACACACTTGACATCCGGACATACACGCCCGGGGCGTCGCCTGCTATTCGACGTAGTCGGATTGCCTACATGACTAGCTACTTGCATACGAGCGAATTACACTCCCACTGCATCTGATCCACCACAGGCGGATTGTCCGTTCGGGAATCGACTTTCACCCTAGATGACTGATAGCTAGACACTCAAATTCAGAATCCGAATTTCCAATTTCAACACACACTCGAGATCCGGACATACACGCCAGGGGCGTGGTTTGCGATTCGACGTAGTCGGATTGCCTACTTGACTAGCTACTTGCATACGAGCGAATTAAACTCCCACTGCATCCGATCAGCCGCGAGCGGATTGTCCGCTCGAGAATCGACTTTCACCCCAGATGACTGATAGCTAGACACTCAACCTCAGAATCTGAATTTCCGATTTCAACACACACTCGAGATCCGGACATACACGCCAGGGGCGTCGTCTGCTATTCGACGTAGTCGGATTGCCTACATGACTAGCTACTTGCATACGAGCGAATTACACTCCCACTGCATCTGATCCACCACAGGCGGATTGTCCGTTCGGGAATCGACTTTCACCCTAGATGACTGATAGCTAGACACTCAAATTCAGAATCCGAATTTCCAATTTCAACACACACTCGAGATCCGGACATACACGCCAGGGGCGTGGTTTGCGATTCGACGTAGTCGGATTGCCTACTTGACTAGCTACTTGCATACGAGCGAATTAAACTCCCACTGCATCCGATCAGCCGCGAGCGGATTGTCCGCTCGAGAATCGACTTTCACCCCAGATGACTGATAGCTAGACACTCAACCTCAGAATCTGAATTTCCGATTTCAACACACACTCGAGATCCGGACATACACGCCAGGGGCGTCGTCTGCTATTCGACGTAGTCGGATTGCCTACATGACTAGCTACTTGCATACGAGCGAATAACACTCCCACTGCATCCGATCCGCCACAAGCGGTTTGTCCGTTCGGGAAACGACTTTCACCCTTGATGACTGATAGCTAGACACTCAAACTCAGAATCCGAATTTCCGATTTCAACACACACTTGACATCTGGACATACACGCCCGGTGCGTCGTCTGCGATGAATTTCCGATTTACGACACACACACTCGAGTCGCCTACCTGGCTGGCTTTGTCGTACGATCGACTTGAATCGCCGGCCGTAACTTACGACTAGACACTCTCGCAGGTTCAAAAATTACCGCCAAACCATTGCTGCCAACACTACAAAACAAAATACCGACGACCCCACGTTCCGGATCAAAAAATCCAGCACACAGTGACAAACACTCGGATCGCCGACACAGTCTTTCCGCCGCAGGCGGGATGACAAACACCCGGATCGCCAACACAGTCTTTCCGCCGCAGGCGGGATGACAAACACCCGCATCTAGTCCTTCCTTATATTATAAAACGTGAACCCGAGGGCGCTCCGATTCCGACTAGGTATAATTTTTGAACTAACCCGACCAATGAAAAAATTAGATTTTTTTTCCGGGCCGTCGCCGCGTTATCAACGCTCCTTATCACTCTTCGCGATTTTTTTCACGTTTTTCAAATTTTTCAAACGTTTTCGAGTTTTACCCCTCCGTGGAGCTCCGGGGGGCCCCGTTCGGACCTTATTCGCCTTCCCCGTTACTCTTACGAGTCGCGCGCGGCGGTACTTTTTTCCCGGCGAGCCCGCCGGAGCGGAAAAGACGTGCACACCGACCGCCGCCATCGCGCGCGTTTTTCGCCGTTTTTTTTCGATAATTCGAGTTTTAGCCGTCTTCGACGCGTCTCCGGGCCCCGTTCTCCCGTTATTCGCGTTCCCCGGTAAATTTGTGGTTTGCGCGCGGCCCCGCTTCGTTCGCGGACGGGGCCTCTGCGGAGAAATCGATCGTTTAGGCGTCGGTGCGGTTGACTCGGGTTCGTGGGTTCGATGCCGGCGCCGGTATCGATGATAATTTGCGGCGGCCGTGATGATAAATCAGATTTTTTTTCGCATTTTTTTTTTTCGTCATTTACATTATCAACGCGCGCGCTTTTTGCCGTTTTTTTCGAAAATTCGAGTTTTAGTGTTAAATTAATACTTGATTTTATTATCTACAATTTTTATTATTTACAGTGTATGTGCAACGCAACTATCTCATTTAACACGGGCTGGATTATATGGGATGGGTCTTTTATACTAAATTAGACAAAAGTAATATAATAACATATAAAATTATTATTATTATAGATTAGTCGATATGACTATAGTATAGGTATATTTTGTATGCTACACTAAATTTATGTTTACCAAATTTGACTCACCTAAAAACTGTAATATATTAAGTACCTACTACATAGTATAGGTATTATGTATTTAATATCTAAACTAATAAATGTTGACTGTAAAATCAATAGCTGATTATACAAATAGTTGTTTAGTTATATAACTATTTATTAATTTGATTTTATGCTCATGAATAAATACAAATATATACATAATATATTACAGTTTTTAGGTGAGTCATATTTAGTGTAGCATACAAAATATACTGTAACAGATTCTAAATAATAAAATATTAATACAATAACAAAATAGAACTTTATGTATTTAATTAAAATCTATCAGTTAAATTGTATTACGATAAGTGTATATACTATTTGAAACAACTTATGAGTATTATATGAAATTAAATTTTTAATAAATAATAATTATTAACGCACCCATATTATTTAACATGGGATGGTTCTTTTGTACTTGAATTAGACCGTAGTTTACCTACATAGTATTAGATATATTACAATTTTTAGGGGAGTTGATTGTTTGAGGTAATGCAATTTGGTAATTATAAATTTTATATAGGATACAAAACTGCTGCAGATACTATATCATACAATAATTTATTATAAATTTATAGATCTTTATGTATTTAATTAAATTCTGGCAGTTAAATTGTATAATGATATGGCTATACTGTTTGATATTGCTTATGTAGGTACGTGTAGTTATAAGTATTAAGTGATCAATTAAACTGTTTGATAAACAATTAGCTACATTTATTAAGCATTGTTTGATATGTTCTAACATAAGCATAAAATCAAATTAAACAATAATTATATTCACAGCTGTATGGCTTTTATTATGTGGTAAAATATTAAATATATAGTATACTAAGTAGTGGGTATTACAGTTTTCAGGTGAGTCAAATTTGGTTTAGCATACAGATGATGCTATAGATTTAAAATAATAAATATTAAAAAACAAAATAAAAATGTATGTATAAAATTAAAGTCTGGCAATTACATTGTATGATTATACGACTATATACCATTTGCAACAACTTATATATGTAAGTTTAATTGAGAGTAATATATGAAATAAACTATTTATAACATAATAAATTAATACTGGATTTTTTTATCTACAATTTATATTATTTACAGTGTATGTGCAACGCAACTATCTCATTTAACACGGGCTGGATTGTATGGGATGGGTCTTTTTAATTGAATAGACAAAAGTAATATAACTAACATGCATGTATACTATGTAGTGCTTATCATACTAAAGTTTAGGTGAATTAATTGGTCGAGGTAATGTATATGACTATACTACTTGATATTACTTATATAGGTAGGCTTGATCGTTTGACATGGGCTCGATTATGTGGTTAAATATTAAATATATAATATACTATGTAGTAGGTACTTAAAATATTACAGTTTTTAGGTGAGTCAAATTATGTACCCATATTCATAGACAAATTATAACTTTTTTTGTATTTAATTCTGGCAGTTTAATTGTATTATGGTATGACTATCCTATTAAACTATTTAATGAATACTATTTTATTATCTACACATTTTTTAAGCAACCCACCTATATTATTAAACAAAGGCTGAATTATAAGGTTACTTTATACTTGAATCGACAATAGTACAATAAAACTAACCTACTTGAATAATATTTAGTACCCTTTTAATTCATTACAGTTTTTAAGTGACTTGATTGATTGAGGAAATTATACATTTTAATGCTGTAGATACCAATATTTTTAATAACTAATAGATCTTCATGTATATCAACTAGCTATCCCACCCGGCGTTGCCCGGGCAAAAATTACCTCAGGTGAAATAGTTGGCAATAGCCAATATAACTTATGTGCATAAGTTCAAGAACTGAAAAATGCATTAATTGTATATATATATCATAGCTGATCCCGTTCATTGCGTTGCTCGTTAAAATACGTACCAACTCTATAGGATTCAAACTTTATTCAATTTGTTTATTTAAAATTCGGTGTATGATGTTCAAAACTTAAAAATTTTCATCGATCATCTTGTATATATTACCCGAGAGACACTACGCTTGTATGTATTGTATGCGTGAGACACGTAGTATGTTTTCAGGTAGGTAATCCACCTGCGGTGGATTGCAGACTCCTCAAAGTGCGTACCGTACGTAATTACGAATGTTTCATTAACACGTTGATATTACGATGTGTATGTGTCGAAAAATTAGTCTTGGGAATACCGTTTTTACTAAGCTATATAGCAACAGGTCTAAAATTATATTCATTATTCAATCATGACCAATAGCAACCTTACAATAAACGAAAATATAATATAATTTAGTTTCTATTCTTACTGGACAGATGATGGCACCTACATCCAAATTTTCTACTTTTCCGGTGGATTTTCTTAATTATATTACTCAAGAGTTAAGAACCTTCTCCTGACAATATTACGAACACACGAAAAAAAGAATTAGTCAAATCGGTGGCAGCCGTTTACGTGTGATAGGCAAATTTATATAATATAGAGATAGATAAATGGATAGATATAGTAATATATAGATAAAAAAATTGTTGATAAAATACACACACAAAAAAAAGGTCAGAGTCCAGGTAGATGGAAACCCTTGGGCCGCCGTGCCGTACCGTATTTCCCGTTATCGGTCGACTGCTATTGTTATTGTTATATGAATATAGATATACAAATTACACGTACAAATTTTTTGCCAATTTCAACCTTTAAAATCAAAATTTTGAAAATCGGGCGACGTGGTGACACTCACGAAGGTATTTGGAACAACTTTGTGAAAAAAAATTGGAAAAAAGTTAAATAGCGTCGTCACAAAATTGGTACATAAAAAAGGCCTGTTCTTTTATATATATAAGGATATAGTCTGGTAGTTAAATTGTATAATGATATGCCTATACTGTTTGATATTGCTTATGTAGGTACGTGTAGTTATGAGTATTTAATAAATACCGTTTTTAAGTAAGTAATTGATAAACAACTATATTATTAATTTAGAGGCATCGCGTCGTTCTTACTATATACAGGCTTGAATATATGCGTCGGAGTGTTAGATTCGTGTTTTTTTTTTTTGCTATTCACCCCTCGCTATCACGTCCACTTTATCATATTATTCGTATTTAGAGTAAATTTTACGATTTTTTTCAAAATTCAAGTATAACTGTCTTTACGGACTCCGTACGGTACCGTTGAAACTTGATTCGCCTTCCCTGCTTAATGTATAGGTCGCGTGCAGCCCGGGCACCGATTGACATCGCGGAGAGCGCCGCTGTCGTGTTGCTAATACCATATACAGGCTTGAATATATGCGCCCGAAACGTTTTGAATTTATAACTTAATTTTGTGTTTTTGGTGACAGTAATGAACGCTGTCCGCGATTCGACGTAGTCGGATTGCCTACTTGACTAGCTACTTGCATACGAGCGAATTACACTCCCACTGCATCCGATCCGCCACAGGCGGATTGTCCGTTCGGGAATCGACTTTCAACCCAGATGACTGATTGCTAGACACTCAAACTCAGAATCTGAATTTCCGATTTACGACACACACACTTGACATCCGGACATACACGCCCGGGGCGTCGCCTGCTATTCGACGTAGTCGGATTGCCTACATGACTAGCTACTTGCATACGAGCGAATAACACTCCCACTGCATCCGATCCGCCACAAGCGGTTTGTCCGTTCGGGAAACGACTTTCACCCCAGATGACTGATAGCTAGACACTCAAACTCAGAATCCGAATTTCCGATTTCAACACACAATTGACATCCGGACATACACGCCGGGGGCGTCGTCTGCGATTCGACGTAGTCGGATTGCCTACTTGACTAGCTACTTGCATACGAGCGAATTAAACTCCCACTGCATCCGATCAGCCGCGAGCGGATTGTCCGCTCGAGAATCGACTTTCACCACAGATGACTGATAGCTAGACACTCAAACTCAGAATCAGAATTTCCGATTTACGACACACACACTCGAGAACCGGACATACACGCCGGGGCGTCGTCTGCGATTCGACGTAGTCGGATTGCCTACTTGACTAGCTACTTGCATACGAGCGAATTAAACTCCCACTGCATCCGATCAGCCGCGAGCGGATTGTCCGCTCGAGAATCGACTTTCACCACAGATGACTGATAGCTAGACACTCAAACTCAGAATCCGAATTTCCGATTTCAACACACAATTGACATCCGGACATACACGCCGGGGGCGTCGTCTGCGATCCGCCACAGGCGGATTGTCCGTTCGGGAAACGACTTTCACCCCAGATGACTGATAGCTAGACACTCAAACTCAGAATCCGGATCAAAAAACCCAGCACACAGTGACAAACACTCGGATCGCCGACACAGTCTTTCCGCCGCAGGCGGGATGACAAACACCCGCATCTAGTCCTTATACTATAAAACGTGAACTCGAGGGCGCAGCGAGTGGCGATTTCTCGAACCCTATAGTCAACCCGCCAATGAAAAAATTAGATTTTTTTTCCGGGCCGTCGCCGCGTTATCAACGCTCCTCATCACTTTTCGCGATTTTTTTCACGTTTTTCAGATTTTTCAAACCTTTTCGAGTTTTACACCGCCGTGGAGCTCCGGGGGGCCCCGTTCGGACCTTATTCGCCTTCCCCGCTACTCTTACGAGTCGCGCGCGTTTTTCGCCGTTTTTTTTCGAAAATTCGAGTTTTAGCCGTCTTCGACGCGTCTCCGGGCCCCGTTCTCCCGTTATTCGCGTTCCCCGGTAAATTTGTGGTTTGCGCGCGGCCCCGCTTCGTTCGCGGACGGGGCCTCTGCGGAGAAATCGATCGCCGCGAGCGCGGCGTCGAACCGTTTTTCGAAAATCTTCGCCGCGGGTCGCCTAAAACCTCCTTTCGAGACGCCCGACCTCCGGGACGAAGTCGTATTCGCGTTCCCCGCTAAATTTATAGGCAGCCGGTGACCGCACTTCCTACGGGACGAGCCTTGGGGCCGCGGGACGACGAAAAGAGTCGAGTGACGATATCGCCGCCGTCGAGCGGGTATTACTATATACATGCATAAATACGTGCGTCGGGAGGTTCTATTTTTTTACGCGGATTCGCGGTTTACACTTCCGAGGGCGGCGGAGCCGGTCGTCCGCTCGCCGACGCGGTTGGATCGCCCGCTCTAAAGCCCCGAGCGGACGTCGAAATCGCGTTCGGAATTCGCCGGGACGGCGAAACGCCTTAAGAGTCGTTGATTTGACGACAGAATTTATCTAGGTAGGTAGGTAGGTAGGTCGGGATAGTGGGTTCGATGCCGCCGGCGCACGGAATCGATGATAATTTTCGGCGGCCGTGATGATAAATCAGATTTTTTTTTCGCATTTTTTTTTTTCGTCATTTACAGTATCAACGCGCGCGCTTTTTGCCGTTTTTTTCGAAAATTCGAGTTTTAGCCCTCTTCGACGTGTCTCGGGGCCCTGTTCTTCCGTTATTCGCGGTCCCCGCTAAATTCGTAGTTCACGTGCTCCCAACACCATTCGCGGAGGGGTAATCTATAGCCGCGAGCGCGGCGTCGTCACGATTTTGGAAAATTTTCGCCGCGGGTCGCGTTAAACACATTTTTAGAATTCGGACCTCCCCGTCGAAGACGTATTCGCGTTCCCCGCTAAATTTATTGGCCGCCGGTGACCGCACTTCCTACGGGACGAGCCTTGGGGCCGCGGGACGACGACGAGAGTCGAGTGACGATATCGCCGCCGTCGAGTGGGTAATTCTATATACAGGCATGAATACATGTGTCGGAAGGTTCGATTTCTTTCGCAAATCTCGCATATCCGATGCGGTGGGATCGCCTTCTCTAAAGCCCCGAGCGGACGTCGAAATCGCGTTCGGAATTCGCCGGGACGGCGAAACGCCTTAAGAGTCATTGATTTGACACCTGTATTCAACTCGATAGGTAGGTAGATAGGTTTAGGCGTAGGTGCGGTTGACCCGGGGTTGTAGGTTCGATGCCGGCGGCCGTGATAAATCAGATTTTTTTTTTCGTCATTTACATTATCAACGCATGCGCTTTTTGCCGTTTTTTTCGAAAATTCGAGTTTTAGTGTTAAATTAATACTTGATTTTATTATCTACAATTTTTATTATTTACAGTGTATGTGCAACGCAACTATCTCATTTAACACGGGCTGGATTATATGGGATGGGTCTTTTATACTAAATTAGACAAAAGTAATATAACTAACATATAAAATTATTATTATTATAGATTAGTCGATATGATTATACTATAGGTATATTTTGTATGCTACACTAAATTTATGTTTACCAAATTTGACTCACCTAAAAACTGTAATATATTAAGTACCTACTACATAGTATAGGTATTATGTATTTAATATCTAAACTAATAAATGTTGACTGTAAAATCAATAGCTGATTATACAAATAGTTGTTTAGTTATATAACTATTTATTAATTTGATTTTATGCTCATGAATAAATACAAATATATACATAATATATTACAGTTTTTAGGTGAGTCATATTTAGTGTAGCATACAAAATATACTGTAACAGATTCTAAATAATAAAATATTAATACAATAACAAAATAGAACTTTATGTATTTAATTAAAATCTATCAGTTAAATTGTATTACGATAAGTTTATATACTATTTGAAACAACTTATGAGTATTATATGAAATTAAATTTTTAATAAATAATAATTATTAACGCACCCATATTATTTAACATGGGATGGTTCTTTTGTACTTGAATTAGACCGTAGTTTACCTACATAGTATTAGATATATTACAATTTTTAGGGGAGTTGATTGTTTGAGGTAATGCAATTTGGTAATTATTAGGGCTCGGAAGTTGTAGGAGCTAAAAAAGGTAAAATATGCATGCAAATATGCACGAAAAAATTGCAAAATATGCATTAAAAAAGGTAAAATATGCACGAAAAAATTACAAAATATGCATTAAAAATGTTAAATATGCAAAAAATATTATTCTGAATTCCAAAAATTAAATACATCAGTGATGTTGTTTACAAATTAATCATATACATAAAAATTATTTATAACTAAAAAAAGTATAACTGGTTGGTATTTTGACATCTTATTGAGCTGAAAATAAAATTAATAATATTTTTTCAGTATTTTTTAAATTACGAAAAAAATAGATACATGTTTTCTAATACCTGTTAAGTTATTGCATTGAACCACCAATATTTTCTTAAGATTTTCTATTTCAAATGAACGATAGAAGATTTTTATATCGAGAAAACGATCTTTCAACGTCGGTTGAAGTCATCGGAGCATATTTATAAAACTTTAAGTCATCGCCTGTCAACTCTTCCGGAAGTCCATCCATTGATTCACTATCTCCCGTTAGTATCATAGAAATCTTCATCATAGTCTCGAAACCGCGATTTTTTTCCAATACATATGTTAACTTCTTCTGAATGGCAACTCCTACTTCACTAGATACCTCTTCTATTTTTTTTTTTAGTTTGTGTAATTTCTTTTATTGTTTTAGATAACTTGACCTCTTGAGTTTCAAGTTGCTTAATTTGTGTCGGTAAAAACCCGTAGTTTGAATCTATAAAAATTAAATTAGGTTCCATTGAACGCTGGTTGACAAGGTTTTGCGCTTTTTTTATTGATACAGCATCAATAGGATCGAGCTGTCTCACTACATCACGAATTTTACTAAAGTATTTGCAATAGTAAGATGTGGCCTCAATCCAAATTCCCCAACGAGTTAAAATCGGCTCTGGAGGAAGAGGTATTCCAGGATTTACAGTTTTAAATAATACAGTTCGTGAAGGGGCTTTTAAAAAAATTTGTTTTACACTTGACACTAATTTGTCCACTTTAGGGTAATTTACACGAACTTCCTCTGCAACTCTGTGCAATCCGTGCGCTAAACATGTTACGTGTATTATTTTAGGATAGAGAACTTTTATAGTGTCGCCTGCCTTTTTCATGTAAGGTGCTGCATCAGACAAAAATAACAATACATCGTTGTGGCGTATACCATTAGGCCATAGTAAAAACATTGCATTATCAAATAGTTTTGTAATTGTAGAGTAATTGGCTTTTTCAAGTACTTCCGTTGTCAAAAGAAATATTTTACCAGGACCATCTGACAACAATGTTCCCACAACTACGTTAGCGATGTACCTCCCTTCCACATCAGTGGTTTCGTCGATTGACACCCATATTTTGTTTCCTGTAATATATTGCCTTATTTGCGACATACAATATACATTCGTCATAGCAGTCATTTATATATGTTTTTCTTAAAGTACTTTCACTAGGAACAGCATGTAGTGTGTACTTTTCAAGAAACTTTCGGAATTCGGTGTTAGACATTTTGTGCATAGGAATATTTGCTGTCATTAGTGCTTTGCACAAATCTTAAGAAAAGGCCGACTTTTTGTTGGATGCAGTAAACAATTGCTGAGTATATTCTGAGGACTTACTTTCGACCTTTCGACGAGCTGCTAACATTTCATGTTTATTTGTTTTCAAATGCTGCGTGACCGTAAATTTTTTTTCTGCATTTACTTTAACTGAACATACTTTACAAAATAGTATATCGCCATCAGTTGAAAACACGTCTCCATATTCTCTTAAATATCTTTGTAAATTAATGTCTTTTGGCATTTTAATAAAATCGAAATAAATAATTAAATATAAAATTGATCAAATATACGCACTTCACCTACTAACAATACGACGTCTAAAATGAAACTGTCAAACATCAATCGTGTACAATTGACAGTAACGATAAACGAAGAAACCATAATTTTATTTACGATAACTTATCCACGATAAGATAGTACTACAAATAAGTATTTCGGCATACTAGCGTGATAGACTAAATGCGTATCACATTAGTACACCACTGTTATTAACTCCGTAATTGACTATTAGTCATTTTGAGTTTTATATTAAATATTAGTTGAAATATAGAGGTTAAGAAAGAAAAAAATCAATTTTTTTTTTTGAAAAATATGAAATATGCATAATATGTGTATAAAATCAACGAAATATGCACTTTTTAGCTAAAATTGGCAAAATATGCAAAATATGCATTTTTAATTTTTGTATTTAAACTCATCATTGTATAGAACGGATTTATAGCTTGGTCTGCTATAAATTGAGAACATACAGAAAAATATGCAACTCCTACAACTTCCGAGCCCTAGTAATTATAAATTTTATATAGGATACAAAACTGCTGCAGATACTATATCATACAATAATTTATTATAAATGTATAGATCTTTATGTATTTAATTAAATTCTGGCAGTTAAGTTGTACAATGATATGGCTAAACTATTTGATATAACCAATGTAGGTATGTTTAGTTATAAGTATTAAGTGATCAATTAAAGTGTTTGATAAACAATTAGCTACATTTATTAAGCATTGTTTGATATGTTCTAACATAAGCATAAAATAAAATTAAACAATAATTATATACACGGCTATATGGCTTTTATTGTGTGGTAAAATATTAAATATATGGTATTCTAAGTAGTGGGTACTACAGTTTTCAGGCGAGTCAAATTTGGTTTAGCATACAAATGATGCTATAGATTTAAAATAATAAATATTAAAAAACAAAATAAAAATGTATGTATAAAATTAAAGTCTGGCAATTAAATTGTAAGATTATATGACTACATATCATTTGAAACAATTTATATACTTAGTTTTCATTATGAGTATTAAGTGATCTATTAAACTATTTGATAAACAATTAGCTACATTTATTAAGCATCTTTTTAGAGGTTTAATCATAAGCATAAAATCAAATTAAACAATAATTATAGTATATTGACACAGCTATATGGCTTTTATTATGTGGTAAAATATTATGGGCTGGATTATATGGGATGGTTCTTTTATACTTGAATAGACAATAGTTATATAACTATCATGCATGTATACTGTGTAGTGCTTCTGATATTACAGTTTTGGTGAGTTAATTGGTTGAGGTAATGTATAATGATATGACTATACTACTTGATACTACTTATATAGGTAGGTTCGATCGTTTGACATGGGCTCAATTATGTTGTTAAATATTAAATATATAATATACTATGTAGTGGGTATTATAGTTTTTAGGTGAGTCAAATTTAGTGTAGCATACAAAATATACCGTAACAGATTCTAAATAATAAAATATTAATACAATAACAAAATAGAACTTTATGTATTTAATTAAAATCTATCAGTTAAATTGTATTACGATAAGTTTATATACTATTTGAAATAACTTATGAGTATTATATGAAATTAAATTTTTAATAAATAATACTTATTAACGCACCCATATTATTTAACATGGGATGGTTCTTTTGTACTTGAATTAGACAGTAGTTAACCTACATGCATACTATGTAGGTAGTATTAGATATATTACAATTTTTAGGGGAGTTGATTGTTTGAGGTAATGCAATTTGGTAATTATAAATTTTATATAGGATACAAAACTGCTGCAGATACTATATCATACAATAATTTATTATAAATTTATAGATCTTTATGTATTTAATTAAATTCTGGCAGTTAAATTGTACAAACTCAGAATCCGAATTTCCAATTTCAACACACACTCGAGATCCGGACATACACGCCAGGGGCGTCGTCTGCTATTCGACGTAGTCGGATTGCCTACATGACTAGGTACTTGCATACGAGCGAATAACACTCCCACTGCATCCGATCCGCCACAAGCGGTTTGTCCGTTCGGGAAACGACTTTCACCCCAGATGACTGATAGCTAGACACTCAAACTCAGAATCCGAATTTCCGATTTACGACACACTCACTCGAGAACCGGACATACACGCCCGGGGCGTCGTCTGCTATTCGACGTAGTCGGATTGCCTACTTGACTAGCTACTTGCATACGAGCGAATTAAACTCCCACTGCATCCGATCAGCCGCGAGCGGATTGTCCGCTCGAGAATCGACTTTCACCCCAGATGACTGATAGCTAGACTCTCAAACTCAGAATCCGAATTTCCGATTTCAACACACAATTGACATCCGGACATACACGCCGGGGGCGTCGTCTGCGATTCGACGTAGTCGGATTGCCTACTTGACTAGCTACTTGCATACGAGCGAATTACACTCCCACTGCATCCGATCCGCCACAAGCAGATTGTCCGTTCGGAAACGATTTTCACCCCAGATGACTGATAGCTAGACACTCAAACTCAGAATCTGAATTTCCGATTTACGACACACTCACTCGAGAACCGGACATACACGCCCGGGGCGTCGTCTGCGATTCGACGTAGTCGGATTGCCTACTTGACTAGCTACTTGCATACGAGCGAATTAAACTCCCACTGCATCCGATCAGCCGCGAGCGGATTGTCCGCTCGAGAATCGACTTTCACCCCAGATGACTGATAGCTAGACACTCAACCTCAGAATCTGAATTTCCGATTTACGACACACTCACTCGAGAACCGGACATACACGCCCGGGGCGTCGTCTGCGATTCGACGTAGTCGGATTGCCTACTTGACTAGCTACTTGCATACGAGCGAATTAAACTCCCACTGCATCCGATCAGCCGCGAGCGGATTGTCCGCTCGAGAATCGACTTTCACCCCAGATGACTGATAGCTAGACACTCAAACTCAGAATCTGAATTTCCGATTTACGACACACACACTCGAGAACCGGACATACACGCCCGGGGCGTCGCCGCCTACCTGGCTGGCTTTGTCGTACGATCGACTTGAATCGCCGGCCGTGACTTACGACTAGACACTCTCGCAGGTTCAAAAATTACCGCCAAACCATTGCTGCCAACACTACAAAACAAAATACCGACGACCCCACGTTCCGGATCAAAAAACCCAGCACACAGTGACAAACACTCGGATCGCCGACACAGTCTTTCCGCCGCAGGCGGGATGACAAACACCCGGATCGCCAACACAGTCTTTCCGCCGCAGGCGGGATGACAAACACCCGCATCTAGTATTAAATATAATTTCTGAACAGTTTCTTATAATAATAAAATAGGACTGTTGGGCGATAACCAATAATTTTTAATATCGCAATATGCAATGTTCGTTTATTCTTATTATAAGCTATCGATTAAAGTGCACAATTGAATATTTGAATTTTGAATACCTTTATTTTTATTGACCATTCGAATAACACTATCGAATTATTCGATAGTCGTTATTTGGCAGTGTCCACCACTAAAAATAGCATATCATAGTACCTATCATACAAAATGAAGTAACAATCAATTAATGTGGTAATAGTGTAATGTTGAGCACAGGCCACACACTGCTTCTATCTAGTAATTAATTGTTGGTTGTTGACATAAGTTATACAATTTTCTATTTGTGTTGTGAATTGTGATTTGTGACTACTGACTAGTATATGCAGTTGCGGTCAAACGTCAGTAGGTACAACGTGAGAAGTGAGAACTGAAACCTGAGAAATGGGTCGTTTATCAGAATAGACAATTTATGAGTATTTTTCATACGATAAAAACAGTAAATTATCTGTATGTAAAGACTGCAGTGGAAAAGTAAAAGTAAGTTTATTTATTTGTCATTTTTTTGGTAGGTAGTATTAATACATAAGTACATTATACGGTTATGCTACTTTACTATCTCCAATTTCATCTTTTAACTATCGAAGTATATAATATTAAAATATAGTATAATATACTTTATCTATTTTATCTTAGATGGTTGTGGCCGTTTAAATTAAAAAAAATCATTGTTTGAAAAGTACCTACCTATCTAGTATCTACCTATATTTTGTTGAAAAAATGTTCTATACTTCTATTGCTTTATTTATAATTTGTATTGGGAAATAGTTTTTTTCTCATTAAAATAATGATTTAATCTGTACTTACTACTACTCATTTGATTAGAAAGTTAAAATGTAGGTACTTTTTAATCTTAAATGTTAAAATTTTGTTTATTTGATTGATTACATAGTACCTACAACCTACACTCATTATTAAGGAACGGATTTAAATGCTCTAAAAAACAAGAAAAATGCCTTAAAAAAATACGATTTAATGCCTTAAAAAAATGCTTTGACATCAAAAAATGCACTAAAAAAATGCCCTAAAAAGCTTTAAAAATGGGTTTATATTCAATAAAAACAAAATTTTGAATTTAAAACTTATAAAAAACACATTATTATGAAAAATCTAATAAAAAATATTTAAATACAATACAAACTTAATTAATTAACTTTCAATTATCTTCTGTCCATCTTCTTTTTACCCTAAAAAATTTAAAATTTAATAGGTATACCATTTAGATAGGTATATTCGTTATACTTTTACCTTTTAACATTTAGGTATTTTATTTTTTTTTAGAATGAATGTGGAAAAAATGTTGAAAAAATTACTTAAAAACCACAAAATGCACTTAAAATTTCAAAAAATGCTCTAAAAATGCATTTAAGTCTTAAAAATGCAAAAAATGCAAAAAAATGCAAAATAAAAGTTACATTTTTTAATTCTTTGATGTATGAAATGAACTTTTTGCTTGGAAACCAATATTTTCGGACATTCAGAAAAAAATGCAATTTGCATTCAAATCCGTTCCCTACTCATTATATTGATAATAATTCAAATTTAAAATTAATGAATCATTATAGGGAAAGCATGGAACCAATTTAAAAAAGCATTTGAGTATACATGTTGATTTGTTTGAAAAGTTCAAACAACTAGAATCAGAAAAAAACCTTCAAAAAAACAATTTAAAGCCCAATTTGAAAAGTGAAGCACATCATAGACTTTTTAACTTTTCATAACCAAACGTACAAGTATCAATATCTATGAAAGATATAATAGATGCTTGTGTTGAACTAGTCACAGTAAATGGGCGTCTATTCAGTATGTTGAATGATTCGGGACTGCGCAGGATATTGGATCCAGTTTTGAATGGTGTAAAAAATAGTGTTGTTATAAATTCAGAGTCCATTAGGCAAGAACATTGTAACTCAGTAAATATTTTTTAACTTCTAATAATTTTAAATTCTGCCCTTATTTCATAATATTTACTTAAACGAAGAATGTGATCAGATAAAAAAATCAATAATGAAAGACATACATTTTAAGCTGATAAGCTTAAAATTAGATGCAGTTACGAAGCTGAACAGAGCATTCCTAGGAATAAACATTCAATATATTGTCGATGATAGTATTATACTGAAGACGATTGGCTTATTAGAACTTACCGAGTCATATACAGGTAAAGTATAAATTTAGTGTTGGACGTTGGTAATGGATTATTTTCAGTTTTTCAAAATTAATTTCAAACGCTTTACATTTTTTCTTTCAGGTATATATTTGAAAGATACAATTTTAAATATCTTAAAAAAATTTAAAATTGACATAAATCAAGTATATACTATTACATCAGATAACGGAGCAAATATGTTTAAAGCTATTGATTTATTTGAAAATGAGTGTGAAACACAGATTTCTAAAAATAATGACTTGGAATTAAAAGTTGATGAACCTGTATATGAGTTAATAAATTATGATTGTGATACTACATCTACATCAGATGACAATAATGATAATAACAGGTAATACTTTTAATCATATGTTTTAAACAAAATTATAAAAAATAAATTTTTTTTAGTGATCTTGAAAATGTGTCAACCTTTAATCCAGGTCTTGATGATGGAGAAATATCTGATTTATTAAATGAAAACTTTGATGATGTTGATGAACAATATGAAAAAACAGAAAAAATTGTAACTGATATTGTTGCCCAAAATATTGGTGGTGAGATTTTTACTGGTAAGTCTGTTAATAGATTACTCTTCAGAGGCTATAAATAAAATAATAGCAGTAACTTTTTAAATGTTAACTATAGTTATTGAAACTCACAAATAGTTCATTAAGTATAATTCATAGTTTATACATAATTACAAACACATATTTTAACTCATTCAAAAATATTTAGATTAAATAAATAAATAATATTATTATATTTTAATATCTCTTGTGAGATTCATCTCTTGTGTACGAAAAGTCAAACTATAGAAGGCAATGATATATGGATGATTCAGATGAACTTAAAACTTTTCTTCAAGAAAAAGATAATGAGTCTTCTTTAAGCTTCAACTCGCCATCCCAAGGTTCCATAGCTACTAGAATGGAAGAAGTTCTTAATTCGTATTACGTTGATCAGAAAAGGCTGAGCCATAAATTACATATTTTGAAGTTTTGGAAGCAAATGGAAACCTCATACCCAGAGCTTGCTGAATTAGCAAAAACATTTTATTCTGTTCCTTCTACACAAGTGAGTGTGGAGAGATTATTTTCTGGACTCAAATTCATATTGTCTCCTTATCGAACCAGAGTGTATCTAAAAATTTGGAAGATCAGTTACTGGTTAGGACTAACAGGCTGTTACAAAATAAAAATGAGTATGTATAAATATTTTTATGAATTTGGTATATCCTAGTAATTTAATATTGTAAAATACATTTTTTACAGAAAACAAGTATTCAAAATTCGTTTATAGTTAGAGATAGAATAGTTCAACTGGAACAAGAACAAGAACAACAAAATGTTGTGTTGTCTAAAAAACAGAAAAAAAAATGATACAAATGTATGTCATGTTTTATTTGTAATTACTAATTAGTATACAATATATTAATACATAACATTATAACTGTTTGTATTGTAAATGTATTGTTAGCCTTGGCCACATGAATATCATACAAAATGCTAGGGTATTATTTAAATGAAACCACTTTTTACGAATACCATTGAGTGTTTGATTCATGACTGTATCAAATTATACAATTTACTGTCTTCCACTTCTTACAGCATGAGTCAACCCTATTTTTAAAATTTATTTTGGATGTTTTTAAAACAAAATAGTAAACTTACTAAGTCCTTTAAGTGTTAACCCAATAAGCCTACTATAATTTGATTTTATCATTTTAGATAATTATAGCCTATAGGTGAATTCGTAGGCACAATTTCAACCTTTGACTTGGGGGGCTGAATATATTAAAGGCAAGCAGACCATTGCAATATAGCATTTTAAAATTGTATGTCATAGGATTTTTGGGGGGGGGGGCTTAGCCCCCTCAACCTAGTTTGCACCTATGGGTATATGAATGAAGTTTATACTTGGTTTTTTTTTAACTTTTGAAAAAAAAATTAACCTCTAAATACCAGTATTAACCGGTACCAGAACCGGAACCGAATTTTTATTTTTTTAAAGAACCGAATTGGAACCGAAACCGAAAAAATCATAAAGGTTCCAAGCCCTGATTATAATATTACCTACATACCAATATTGGTAGTATTAAATTTTAAAATAGTTAGATATGTATTCAAGAACTTATGGTATAGCATAAATTATAAAACCACTACTGAAACACTCAAAAGTACAATCTAATGTAATTGTATGCATTTCATCTGGTGATATAATAAAAATTTCTATTGCGAATGGCTATTGATGCCGATACTTTAGACCAATAAAAAATGAAAAATTTATATTTTATTGACAAAAGTAAAAATAAAATAAAATGTATTAAAATATATTGGTTCTAATAATGAAAAGGTGTTGTTTTTAGTTTTTACACAGATAAAAAATCGAAATTAATTCAACACTTACCAAGAAAGACCCATAAATTTGGATGTGCAATAGACAAGTTGTGTCTCAAAAAGTTATGAAAGCTTTCCAAGTTGTTATTTGTCCTTATTGAGACATATAAGACTTTTTTTTATTCACAGATAATATGTTAACTCCCACACGTCGTATCCAGTTACTTTAAAGTTAAACCATATTAAAAAATATGTATATTAATAATTCACACACATTTATATAATATTTGAAATTATTATGATAGATTACTTTTGATAATAATCACGGTTATCTACACAGGTTGGAGCTCACGGCCTTATCACTTGTCGAAGTGGCGACTATAGAAACTAAAAGCGCTAGTTGTACCTGGCCCGGTGTATTATTATAATACTTACTATTAATATTATAATTTATAATATATTTGAGGCGTGGCGAGGCAAAGTGATCTAAGTGCCAAAAATTGAAAAATACTTTTTTTTACACCAAAATGATCTATGTGCCCATACCAATACTGTGTAAAGAGATCTATCTCCAAACTATCAATAAATTGTTGGTAAGCAATATTATAGATGGAGCTGTCTGTATGTCCACACATGTCATTCGCTCTAATTGATCTAAGTCCATTCTTGCTATTTTTATTTTTGTCGTTGTTATTATTGTTTACGCACAATGTCGATAACAGTCAACATTACATCATCATGGTTTGCAGTTTCTATATCAGTCGATATTTTGTTGTGTACAAATAGCTATCATTCTTATTTTGCTCTGTATTTTGTGATTTTATTTTGCAATCATGGATGAATCTGCTTTTAAACCGTATGAAAATTTAAAGAATAAACGTAAAAGGAAAATAGAAAGTGAAAAAAGATTAAGTGGAAAAGAATACGAAACCGTTAAGAGAAAAACAAAAATATCAGGAAAAAAAGCACCTTCAAACGAGGTAAGTAATTTTACTTTTTTATCGTTAAGTATTTCATTAACACGTTCAACGCCACGGTCGACACGTAGTAATAAAATACTATACAAATACCTACCGAAAGTTTTAATAATAATATTGAACTCTTCTTATATTACAGGTTATTTGCAAGTGTAAGTTTGGTTGCAATGATGTATTGCACATGAAAAAAAAGCTCTTCGAGGACTTCTACAAGTTGGGAGTCAACGAACAAGGAAGCTACTTAATGGGACTTATGCACATTTTACCCATCCAAAGACGTCGTCATGGAAATTATGATGATCCGGTAGAAAGTAGAAGGCAATCAACTATCAGTTTTACAGTGCCCGATGGAGACGGAGACCTCAAAAGGGTATGCAAAAAAACTTTTCTTGACATTTTTGCTATCAGTCCTCAAAAAGTGACAACTCTTGTTAAAAGAAAAAAAGCTGGTTTTACTACTTTTAAAGACAAACGCGGTGGGGTAAAAACGTTCAAATATACTTTAAAGGACAGGCAAATGGTTAAAAACCATATTAATAGCTTTACCAGAGACGAAAGTCATTACAGTCGGGCCAAGTCAGAAAAAGAATACTTAAGTCCGGATCTAAACATGAACAGAATATACTTGGCTTACAAAGTTAAAAATCCTGAGACAACGATTTCGTATAAATTTTTTCGATCTGTTTTTTTAAAAGACTTTCCTAAGCTTTCATTTAAAAGACCAAGAGTGGATACGTGCAAAACGTGTGATGCTCTTGATCTTAAACGAAAGGACAATAACGTACTGGTAGCCTCATCAGGTAAGACAGAACTTGAATTACACCATCGTAAAGTCGATGCTGTCACCGAAGTTATTAAAGTTGATGCTGCGAAAAGTACATTACCTGGAAGTCAAACGTGTACTATTACTATGGATCTACAAAAAGTCTACCCACTGCCTAAACTATCCCATACTAGCATGTATTACAGTCGTCAGCTTTCATGCTTTAACTTTGGAATTCATGTAACAGACACGTCCAATGGCATCATGTGCGTGTGGCATGAGGGGCAATCAGGGCGAGGAGGGAACCAAATTGCCTCATGTTTAATGCAAGCTATTAATTCAGGACATCTCTCTTCCTACAAACGTCATCTAACAGTTTGGAGTGATAACTGTGCAGGGCAACTTAAAAATAGAATGCTTCTTTTCCTTTACATATGGAACACATTTGATACGATTGAACATACATTTTTTATATCAGGTCATAGCTACTCAGCTTCAGATAGAGACTTTGCTACAATTGAAAAACGAGGTAAACGATCTAAGTTATTCAATGTGAACGATGTAAAGCGTGTTATTCGCTGCTCTAGACTTGACAGACTGTTCAAGGTTATTGACATGGGGAAAAAACATTTTTTGATTTTGACACTGCCTCTGCAAAATTTTTAGATACATCGAAGCTGGGAATAAGTAAAATTGTTTGGTTGAAAGTGACAAAAGATAGCCCAGGAATCGTTTATTTTAAGAACAATTTCAATTCCCTATTGCCGTTTCAAACATGTAACATTTTTAAACGAGGAATACAAATTGAAAACCTGATAAATGCAGAAATTGAAAGTCTTCCGGGTGTAGTGCCACTAAAAGAAACGAAGAAAAAAGACCTCCAAGCTATGTTACAGTATTTAAGTGAAGAAAATAGGTTGTATTTTGAAAAAATATTAAGTGCTTATACTGTTGGACATAGATCATTTCTGAGACTCTTATTCTTTAAAATATTTGTTTTTTATAATTTGTCAAAATTTTTTCTATAATTTGTTAAATCTTATACTTCATGATTTATCAAAATTTGAAAAATAAAAATGTAATTGTTTTTGTAAATTTGGGACAGTTTTTATTGATTTGCCAAAAAATTAAATTTTGGCATTTAGATCACTTTGCCTCGCCACGCCTCATTTATATATTTTGTATTACATAATATAAATTATATACATTTTTATTTCTTATTCATACATACAATTTCAAGATACAGCATTTAACAGTTTTGTTTTTTAACTTTTCCTTCACAAAACTGTACATAAGTAAATAAGTAATATTAAAAAAAAGATACATTTTTGTAGTTTTAATTATTTGTTTTTTACAAGATACAGATTTTTTTTTTAACAATTTATATTTTAAAATAAACTCAATTTGTATCTTAACTATAATGTATTACTCAATAATAATAATTATTCAAAATAATATATTGTTACATTTAGATTTTATGATGAATGTCATATAAATTATATACCTATATAAAAATAAAAACCATTTTCTTCTTTGAAATGTTTTTCACAAACATACGAATTATCTTTAAGAATAAAATCTTTTCTAGGAATACACCTTTGCCATTCACTTCGTAATTTCGAATCTTTAGGGGCACCAAATTGGTGCACTTTATCGGTGTTACTCTTGTACCCGGATGTACAACCAACGATTATACATTTAATCATTTTCAAATAAAATATATAAATATAAATTATTATAATATTAATAGGTAAAGGTCCAATATGCGACCTACACACTGATACTTACAAATAATTTTAATTTTTAACTAATCTTTTTCATATCAGTCAAAAATGCATCAAAAATGGTTTTTGGATTTTGACACGATCTCCACCACTCTTCTTGGAGTTTTCGATCTAGTAAAGGAGACGCCCCATTTTTTTTGATATTATATTTGGATTTCATAATTCTCCATAAGCCTTCAATTTGTTGAGTGTGTGCTCCTGTTTCCGGGTCAATAAAAAATTCTGAATGGTTAACTGTTTGATGAATATATCCATGATGATTTAATGTTGAGTACGCTCTCCATTGGTCACTATAAATTGTCGTTCCAGTTTTTATTAATAATAGTTATAGTTATTAGCTGTATTAGCTATAGTTATACTTTATATTAATAATTTGTAAAAGAGTATCTCGGTCCCGTTTTCCTACTATAAAAAATCGCCGTTCTAATAATAAGTCTGGCCGTTTCCAACAAATTCCAAATACCCATGGGCCTACTATACGATTCCCATAATTTTTATTTGTACGTACTATTTCATTTTTGTCAGAATCTTCGTTGCTGGAATTACTTATTTCTCTTAATGGCTGATGGTCCCCACGCTGTAATCGACCACGGTTATACTTCCTTTTACCCTGAAAAAGGGATTCGTCAATTTGGACAGTACAACCAGTACCACCCATTTTCTCTCTTTTTGAAAAACAATATACTGGTATATCTCTACATAAATTATACCAATCAACGATGGTGTTTTTGCTTCTTCCAGTCCAATTTACAGCTTGATTTATTGGAACTAAATTAACCCAGAACCAAACTATTTCCATTATTTCACATAATGATAGCTGACTATTACAACGGCCGTTAAGATCCGTGTAGGTAAAAAAGTCATTATCTTTACGAATCGATTGGTAAGTTTGGCAACCCCGTTTTATACATCGTAATGTTACAACTTTTTTCATAGTGCCATCAGAATTTCGTTTTTTACTACTTCTTAAATATTCCACAAGTTGGCCATTACATACAACACCGTCTTTCACCTTTATACATGTCATCGGATTATCGGCTAGTAATAACCCTAGGTCTTTTAAATATTGAACACATACCACTTCATCTCTAATAATGTTCCTATACAGGTGACCAATAGTAGATGTCATTTTGAGTTAGAACATAAAAATTCACACGCACAAAATAAAACTCAAATAAAAAATCACAAAACGAGCGCACGACACATTCGAATGAAATCGGAACTGTACTGACTGAGGACAGTAAAGTATTATAAATGATTGTAAGTAGATACCTATCGGAGAACAAAAATAAAATGAAATAGAATAAAATGCCCATAATGACAATTATCGCGATAAAGAAACGTGTAGATCAACTCAATCTTATCGGTAGGTCGCATATTGGACCGATACCTATTAATAATTAAATAACAATAATATTTAATAGTACTTAGATCACAAAATACAATGTACGAATTACAGTAGTTATCATCTGCTTGGCCGTTCGCGGTTTTTTTTATTTACTCAAGAGTTGTAGATAACTTGGACACTGAATAAGGATAATAAATTGATAACAATTTAATCTAATAAAAATCGATTCGATTTATAATTTTAGTTAAGTACAATTTGTTCGTGAAAATATTTAATTCTGAAATATAAGTTAAAAACAAGTATGAACACTATCTTCTATATGTTAATATAAGGCCAAGTACACCTAGCGCTGTAGTTGCGCGTAGTCGCCACCACGACACAACCAGTGCACGGCTAGCATAGGCGTGAGCTCCAACCTGAGTAGATAACCGTGGTAATAATCAAACAGATTAGTTAATGGAACGTTGTGGTGAATAGCATACGCCTCAGTGAGTAGAAAAACTTGTTCGATTTCTGCACTGGGTAATAATGGTAAACACATTAGAATTTTCAAAGTCTTCAAAGCGTATGGATTTGAATTAACAGTTTGTAAATAATTTAGGGATTTCATTTTTTTCCATACTGCCTGTAAATTAAATTTATATTAAAATTAAAAAAAAACAGTAAGTGATAAAATATATTAATTATTACTATTTATACTGAATTTATACATTTTGTTTTGTTATAGTTATAAAACTTTAAAAATAAGTGATAATCTAATTTACTGTCTCCATTAGATATTAGTATAAAATAGACCATATTTGAGAAAATGGCATAAGTATTTGTAAAATATTATTGTTTTAATGTAGAAATTAGTGATATTAATTCAAAACTGGAAAATTTACAACACTGTTAAATTTATTTCAGAGAAAAACATAATTTATTAAAAAGGATATAGCTAGGTATAGTTCGAAAATATTATATTTTTATAGTCTCTTATAGTCTTATTCAAATTTAAAAACTAAAATTTTAACCCAAAGTATTACTTTTATTTCGTGCAATGTAATTTTGCTATATTTCTCATTAATATAGGACTAGACAGCATAAGCGGATGCCGGGTATCAGTCAGATATAAAATTATGTTAATGCACAGAAAAATGTCCAAAATGCCATATTTAACAATAAACCTTTTTTATAAATAGTAACAAATTATTTTATTCACAAAATTAAAAATATTTACTCTTCTCTAAAAAATTAAAATTTTTATGTATATAGGTTAGGTTAGTGGTTTATGTACCAACTTAAAGTACTAATCAACAGTAGATATACTGACCTGGTTATGATGAAACCAACACCCAAAGACACGTGTCCCTTTAACACCTACACTGGAAGATAATGCATCTCTAAGTGCTGGTTCAAAATCAGTCATTATCAATGACAGCGATAAGTTGGGAAATAAATTGTTCTTCATATAATCCATTACGCATTGATATGAGTTTCTTGATTTTGTTTCCATTAGCGCATAGGCTATTGGTATTGACTGCAAAATAAAATATTAAGTTTTAACTACAATTAACTAACATTTTCTGTTAGGTAAATATTTTATATCAATAAAAATAATAATTATTAAAACTTAACTCTATATAAAATTAAAAATAACTTACTATATTATCCATCATAAAATGAATACTCAGCAGTTGACTGCCCATATTAGCCGGTACTACTTTAAATGTGGCATCCGCGTGGACCTCGGTTATGCCATGTGACAGAACTAAATTAACCAAGTGTGTACATGCTAATATAACACTGAATTTACCTAAACATACATTTTTTATCTTAGTTAGGTTCATCCAGATATAATACATTATTTCTCTATACATTTTATCACAAAATTTAAATTAATAGGTACCTAGCATATATAAATATTAATACTATAAAATACAACATATTATTATAAATAATTAAATAAGCATATTATGCGCCAACTATTCATGTAGGTATTGTGATCTATTAATTATTTTAACTAGAATTTAAACTTAATAAAGATCTGATACAAAATATGGGTTCTAAATGTTTCATAATATATTTATCAAATTTAACACGTTCAATGCCAACATTATTCTGGCGTATTACGCTACACGCCACGCTAATATTTGAAAAATATGGCCGACGTCGGCACGTATCCGACACGCTATATGCTAAAGCATTTATTTTTTGAATTGTAAATAATAATACATATAATATTATACTTATATATTTATTTTTAGTATAATTATCAATATAAATATATAATTATTATTTTAAAGATTTTGATATCATGAAAGGTAAATTATTATTAGAATCTAAAACATGATGGTTTTATTTTTTGATATAAAATATAACGAATGATAAGACACATAACAAATAACAAATTAATATAACAATATGATCTCAATATAAATATCAAAACAAATATTATAAATCATTGCAAATGAAAAGTAGACCAGCCTTCGTCTATAAGTAATAAAATAATGAGAAAACAAATATTATAAATCATTGCAAATGAAAAGTAGACTAGCCTTCGTCTATAAGTAACAAAATAATGAGAAAACAAATATTATAAATCATTTCAAATGCAAAGCAGACTAGCCTTCGTCTATAAGTAATAAAATAATAATAAAAAAAATAAAAGTAAAAAATAATTAAACAAAATTATAACGATTATTTGTGAAACTCTTTGAAGCATTGTTCCAAGCATAACCCTGGTTCATCCTCACATTGATCACAGTAATATATAGTTTCTTTTCGTATTTTTTTATCAGCACAAACCTTGCAGCGTTTTTTATAATATCTGTTTTTTTTCAACTTTTTTGGTTAAATATGCTTCAGTTTTTTTCACCTCAGAATTTTTCTGTGTTTTATTGTCTTTTTTAGGTAATAAACTTTCAATAACTGAGATCCTGTAGTCGTACAGTGATATTTTTTTTACGTTTCTATTATATAGAAAATATGAATTTATTAACAATAAGTGCATAAAATGCACACCAATTTTTTTATACCACCTCAAGGATTTCCTTTCACAGGGGTAGTATGATGACATTTGATCCTGGCGATTTATTCCTGACATATTTTCATTATATTTTTTTACGATTATAGGTTTCTGTTTTACTTCTGTCCTAGAACTAACTTCACACATTGAGTGAGAAAATTCAGAACTTATCATCAGAACATCTCTCTTGTCTTTCCATTTTAGGACACAAATACCCTCTTTTGTATACCGATATATAGACTCTCCTTTTTTCAATTTTTTATCAATAACATCTTTAGGGTTGTTTTGCGGTTTGATCGTAGAGTTCCTGTGACAAATGTTTTTTTTTCTAACAACAGTTCTGATAGATGGACACTATTATAATAATTGTCCATAAATAATGATCGGCCTTCATAAAATATATAATCCATTCATAAGTTTAAAAACCACATACTCTGTATGACTCATAGTATTAGATATATCATGACCTTGTCCAGAATAAACCATAACCCTATGTATAAAACCCCAGGGTTCAGTCAACATATATGATTTTACGCCATATTTGTGTCGTTTGTTTTTAATGTATTGGCGAAATACCAAACGCCCACGCCATAAAATCATAGATTCAGCTATAGATAAATTCTTAGATGGTTCATAAACTTTTTCCATTTTTGAATTAAAATAATTCAAAACACTCTGGATTTTATATAACTTATTATGAGGAGTAGGTTCTCCTTCTTTCGGATTACGAGTGAAATGCAATGCACGTAATATTAACATGAATCTGTTACGACTCATATATTCACGAAAACACGGAATGTTGAAAAGTCGACTGGTTTTCCAATAATCTTCCAATCTACTTAATCTTATTGTTCCCATATGAAACAATAAGCCAATAAAAATTTCCATTTCTTTTCTGTTGGTATCTACCCAATTATTTATTCTTGCACTTTCGTGTGTTTGATTTAAAAAAAATGTCAAGTGCATATGCATTTGTTTCCTCAACAAGAAGATCAAAAAAACTATCAGTAACTAATAATCTAAAATAATCAATAGGTGCGTTTCCTTCGGGTACACATTTCAAACCTGGTGTAGCTGTAAATGGAATATAGTTTGCATTTGCAGGATCAGATAACCAGGAAATTTCATAATTGTTAGGCTCTTTTCTAAGACTATTATTAGAGTTATCAGACATCTCATTCATCGTACTACTATCTAAATACATATAATGAGAATCATTATTTGAATTACCTTCTTCAACTTCTGCCATGTTATCGAAATCATCAACCAAACTGCCCTCAAAATTATCATCAGAACTGCCATCAAAATCATCCTCCGATGATAACCATTTATTATTTTCTAAAAGTAATAAGAGTTCTTCGTCGGTTAATATTTTAGTTTTTTTTGTTTTATTATATATAGGACTTCGAGATCGCTCTCTAGATGGACCAGGAGGAAGATCCATTTGTATTATTGTTAATTAAATTTGTTAATTTAAAAAAATAAGGTCGGGTGCTAACGAATTACGAATTTGTTATCATATTATTTCAATAATCTACGTTCACCTAATCATGTATATAATTATTATGATACATACGACATGGACATACGAACAATAATTGTGGAAGTATTGACGTATAGATTGTTTTGTCGATGCATTTATTACATTTTTCTGAAAAAAAAAAAGAATATTCATAGCATTGGACGATAGAAAATAACATGTGTTTTGTATCAATACATGGTTATAGATAAAACCTTCCCACAATCAACAAAAAGGCGGAAACTAAAAACCAATTGTACCAACTTATTTAAAAATATATACTGAGTAGCCAACACAAATATTATAGTCATACACTCAAAGCCAAATATTTTATTCCACTATAATAATACATAAAACGTTTGTCGGACACGCTCCGACACCGGCCAGGCGCGTCGGTATCCAGTGTCGGAGCATATCCGACGTCAGCATTGAACGTGTTAAAGCATAAAATAGGTATCATCACAAAAATTCCTGGTAAATTTTAAGAAAATGTATTTACAAATAGTAATTATAAAAGATAAAACTAAAATTGTATATCCAGATTGTACCTACTAACTAAGAATCTTTGAAGAATCAAATTTTGACAATATTGTCATCAAAACTTTAAATTCTGCAAGATATAATTTGACTATAAAAAATATTTCATATTGTAAAAACAATTAAAAATTAAATATAAATATTACCATCAGAATCTCTAACTGATCCACTAAATATGGAATGGTTGCAACACTTATACCTTGTTAAATCTCCATTATAGAATTTAACAGCTAATTCATGCAACGATTGAGGCAGAGCTGGTAGGGAGTATCTCCTAACAGAGCGCATTAAACTTTCTGCAGTTGACCAAGGATAAAAACCAGCAGCAACTCTGTGTCTAAAATACATTAATATATATTAGCAGGATCAAGTAGGATACTAAAAAATGTATAGTATATGGTACAAGATATAATCATACAAGATACTTTATAAAAATATAACCATAAAGAAGTTTCACTTCAAAATTTAGCTATATAAATACTAAAATAGGTACTTACAAATTGAATCTTAATAATTATTAATAAAAGAACAATAGTTTGAATGATAGTATTTAATACATGTACTAGTGTACCATATGCATTACTTTTGTACTTCATCATCATAAATGAGTTTCAATGAGATGTTTTCATTTTAAGCTCGTTCTTTCAATGCATCTCTAAGGCCGAGCGCCCACCAAAGTAACGTGACGTGTGGCGTGGCAAGTGATATAGCAAACACGTAACAACAAAATGATGAATGGTGTGACACAACGCCTACCTATGTATCTAGAAACTAGTAACACCAGTTGTCAATATGTCTTCTTCTTCATCGGATGACGAAAGTTTTTTGGCTTTAGTAAATTTAATCAATGTTAATAACGCAAATAATAAAAAAAGACGGTATTGGGTTCATCCATATTGGAAAAAGAATCAAAAAATTAAACGTAGTGTTTTTGATGTATTCAAAGAATTACATACCTATCCTGAGCGCTTCCAATCATTTTATAGAATGAATAATAATACATTTAGTCTATTACTTCAAAAAGTAGGTCCATCGATTAGGAAGCAAGATACTAATTTTAGAGACTCAGTTTCACCAGAAGAGCGCCTTTTATTCACTTTAAGGTAAGTTTTAAATAAAATCGTAATAAATCAGGTTTCAAAATAAGAAATCATTAGATTCAAGAAAGATTTTATTTAATCCAAAATAAAAATTAAACACTTGAAAAACTCAACATTTAAAAAAAAAAAATACTTGTTCAAATAAAATAAAAAATTCTACCTTTCTAGCATAAAAACCTTTTTATACATTCTAATAAAAATAAATAAAATTAGATATAATAATATATACAATAAAATGAATGACGAAATCAAAACTAATCAGTAATTATACCTTTTATTTTGTGGGATATTTCAGAAACTCAGCTAAGACATTTTGAGTACAGTCTGTCGATGGGTAGGTTATTGATGTTTGGTCGTTTAACGATGGTTCAAAACGTGTAGTATAGTTGAAGATGCCGAAGATGTAGGGTTGTTAAAAGGCTCTAAAGTAGATTTGTATGTATTTCCATTTAAAATGTTCCCAGCCAAATTAAGAATTCCAATTTTAAATCGCCTTTTCTGATCTGCGTTCATTTCTTTGAAATCGGGCAGAACACTCATTAGAAAAGACACTTCCGGATCTTGAGGCTTGTTCTCATGTACTATTTTACTGGTATTCTTTTTGGATTGAAAATATTCATAAGCCGAATTGTTCACATCAGATATTGAGATAGATTGTTTGGACGTTTTAAAATGTTTATTAGGAGGTTTGAATAATTCATCACATAACGAACTTTTTGATTGGATGCCATCGGGTTCATACTGATTATCTGATGTTATTTCATCTTCAGGTGTTTCAGGCAAGTTGACAGAACTATCACTTTCTTCAATAAAATCTTCGGACGAATTGTTAGATATTTGTGAGGATGGTCTATTACTATTACAGATTGACGAAACAGATTAGCGTGATTTTGTAAATGGTTGTAAAAATTGAATGTGCTCTGCAAGGTAATACGGTCTCTTTGATTTTGTAGCACTACCAGACGGACCAATGCTAGATTTCAGATGACGTGTATATGACCCTCTTAAATTTTTCCACCGTTCTTTACAGTCAGCTACTGCAATGATAAATATAAAAGTTAAATAATTAAAAACGCGAAAAATGTAAGTTATTAAAAAAAATTAAAATTTATTGAATTTGAATAGGTTTACTATAGTTATATCATTTACGATTGGTTGTAAAAAAAGTTAATTGTCATGTATAAAAAGTGCGCTAAATGAATATAATATTTTATTTTAATATAATACTATATGCTAGTCCTACTTTTTATTATTATTTATCATTGTTAAAAATATTTAATAAACTACTTTATATTATTAATAATACATTTTTGTATTAATTAATTTATAGACCAAAAGTTAACTATCGAGTGAACTATTTTCAGATATTATGCAACTGGAGGTTCCTTCAAATCCCTTAGTTATTATTTTCTTAGAGGTCATACTACGATTAGAAGAATTATATTTGAAACTTCTAAAGCAATTTGGGAAAATTTGCAACCAGAGTACATGCCAAACCCAACAAAAGAACAATGGTTGAAAGTAGCTGATCGTTATTGGGAACTGTGGAACTTGCCTAACTGTGTAGGAGCTATTGATGGGAAACATATCAAAATTAAAGCCCCTCCAAATTCAGGATCATCATTTTACAATTATAAGGGATATTTCTCAATAGTTTTGATGGCTGTATCGGATGCAGATGGATTATTTTTATCAGTTGACATAGGCGAATATGGAAGGAATAGTGATGGAAGAGCATTAAAAGAAAGTGAATTTGGAAAAGCTTTATTTAATGATCAGCTAAGTCTGCCTGAGCCTACATATTTGCCAGGAGGAGAAGACATTTTTCCTTATTATTTTGTGGCTGACGAAGCTTTTCCATTAACTGGACCACATAATGGGACCATATCCGCGCAGACAACTAACAAATGAAAGAAGAATTTACAATTATAGAATTTCAAGAAGTCGAGTGCGCTTTTGGTATGATGGTATCAAAATTTAGACTTTTGGTGACACCATTACATTGTGGTGTAAACAATATAGATTGTATCGTACAAGCTGTTTGTGTATTACATAATTTTATACGAATTCATGATGGATCATTTACACAATCAGTTGAACCGCAAATTCAATCGTGTTACCAAGAGCAATTAAATCAAAACCAAAGTAAATTGAATAATCAGAGACCTACAAATAATGCAGTTAATTTAAGAAATCGTTTGTGTAACTTTTTTTCAATTCATCCTTTACCATGGCAAGAAAAATACACTGTCTAAAAATGTCTTGAATGAATAATAATAATATGTATATTAATACTAAATTATTATGCAGTTCAATATAAAATTATTATTTGTATAAAACTAATTAAAATGAGAAAAATTTAATTAACTTAGGTATAGTTTGATCATTTAATATTTTTTTTAATAACTATAAATTGTTCTACATTTATGCCTTTTATATTAATACTAGAGCGGGTGTTTGTCATCCCGCCTGCGGCGGAAAGACTGTGTTGGCGATCCGGGTGTTTGTCATCCCGCCTGCGGCGGAAAGACTGTGTCGGCGGTGCTGGGTTTTTTGATCCGGATATTATCCGGATCGGTATTTTGTTTTTTAGTGTTGGCAGCAATAGTTTGGCGGTAATTTTTGAACCTGCGAGAGTGTCTAGTCGTAAGTCACGGCCGGCGATTCAAGTCGATCGTACGACAGAGCCAGCCAGGTAGGCGACGACGCCCCGGGCGTGTATGTCCGGTTCTCGAGTGTGTGTGTCGTAAATCGGAAATTCAGATTCTGAGTTTGAGTGTCTAGCTATCAGTCATCTGGGGTGAAAGTCGATTCTCGAGCGGACAATCCGCTCGCGGCTGATCGGATGCAGTGGGAGTTTAATTCGCTCGTATGCAAGTAGCTAGTGAAGTAGGCAATCCGACTACGTCGAATCGCAGACGACGCCTCAGGCGTGTATGTCCGGTTCTCGAGTGTGTGTGTCGTAAATCGGAAATTCAGATTCTGAGTTTGAGTGTCTAGCTATCAGTCATCTCGGGTGAAAGTCGATTCCCGAACGGACAATCCGCCTACAGCGAAAAGTGCTCGAAACGGCTGTTCAAATCTGAAAAAGCATACAGGATGTACCAAAATTGTATTTTTTGATGTGATAATTATAAAGAACAGTTATCAGTTGTCTTATATTAGGCTTCATTGTAATCAATGTAATCATTGTTAACATGTTTTCGCGGTTATAACAAATTTAAGTAGACAAAATCTAATTTTCTGATTGGCCGCTATTTTTACAGCGTCAAGAGACATCTAATGCATTGCCAGCTGCATGTTGTTTGGTTTTTTCCAATCATTTCACAAAACATCTTTAAAGTGAGTACATGTTGGTTATAGTATTATTAAAATAATATTTCTTAGGTTATGCCTCGAACAATGCGTATTGCATAAGCCAAGTATAACACTAAACACGATTTGTACGTTTCAGGGTGTTACAGGTGCCAGCAGACGGGCCACCTGGCCAGGGGGTGCCGTAAGTTTGTCCTATTATTCATTTCGCCTCGTGCTAAACTTTTGTAACTTTTATCAGAATCCCCCTGCGTGGTGCCTGGAGCGCCGTCGGGCGTTCCGTCGTCGCGGCGGCGACGGCAACAGCAACAGCAGCAGCAGCAGCAACTACAACAGCAGCCGCAACAACAACAGCAGCAGCAGCAGCAGCAACAACAGCAGCCGCAGCAGCAGCAACAACAGCAGCAGCAGCAACAACAACAACAGCAGCATCAACAACAACAACAGCTGCAGCAGCGGGGCGGCCGCGAGAGGAGGTAAGATCGCAAATACCAAAATACCTATGTCAATCATCAAAAATATAAAATGTATTGTTTTCAGTAGTTTTATACCGGCCTGCGCCTCAACCCCAAACTCATCGTAAGAATATTCAATTTATAAATAAAAAAAATATTGAAAAAAATAATTATATACATCATTTTCAGTGTGGTCGGGTCGGCAGAGAGTGGAAGATGGGAAGTTTCAATTGGACGATTTTGTCTACTTCATAATTTATTTAACATTGTATTTTTTTAAAATATTTTTCAGAAAAAAATTGAATAAAGGCAGCACTTATAAATTTTATTGTTATTTATTATTTCAATCCTTGTTCCCAATTGTTTTATGAACTGTAACTGTAACGTTGGTCAATTGACAATTGTGTGTGAGGCGTGTCATTAAATATTTTAGTAGTTGGTTAACAGGTATGTGATGGGAAGTGCTGGTTTGAAATGTAAGTGTTGAATACCCTATGTTATATTTTATCCATCAGAAGAATAGAGATTAGTTCACAGAATGTGATAAAAGATAATTAATCATTATAACTGGAGTCCACTGGTGTTTAATTTTTATAAAATCACACATGGTAATGAGTAATGACACTGTCGGGTAATTGTGTTGTAATCAATTGAAAATATTTGTATAGTGTAGATTGTTGTTAATACTGACTGGTAAATAGTCGTGTTGTTACATAAAATAACGTACACACTATACCGATTAAAAGGTAATTGATAATATAAAATAATTAATAATATTGTTGTTGAGAATATGAAGTAGTTAAGTTGTTATCTGTGACAATTGGTATATATTATTAATAATATAAGTAAGTATTTATAATCAATGATGATTATATGTAGGTGCTGTTCAAATAGCTTGGCAACGGTTATTAGACTAATTGCAATAATTAAACCATAACACTGTTTTTCAGTACCAATTAGTGTAATGACTTTTCAAATTTTTTGATTACCCTGTATATTAGCAGCAACATATTAAGAAAAATAATAGTAGTGTGATAAATAAAGACCGGATTTATATTCTCTTAATAATAAAATACCTAAAACATGATGCTAATATTCTCTAAAAAACCTTCAAATATTCTCATTATATTCTCTTAAAAATTTAAAAAATAATCAATAAACATCATTATTTGCCTAAACGTGCATTTTAAAATTTTTTTTTAAATATTATTTTAATGGTGAGGTATTAATTAGGTATTAAAAGTTGCGTATTCTAAAGGAATACTTTTGCATTTAGTAAGAGTTGGAAATGATAAAAAAAAAATTGTAAATGTTCAAACAATTTTTCCTGTGTACCGTAATATTAAAAATTCAAAATAAAAACAAATATTTCCTCACAATTTACGAAATATTCCAAAATATGCTAAATAGGTTAAATATTCTCAAATATGCAAAAAAAACTTTTTCCTACACATTCGGAATCCAACGAATAGTCCACATTTTTTACTCTCATGAGATTGCATAGACCCAGTAACGATATGTTAATTTTAAAACATATAAATCCGGTCTTTAGCGATAAATGTTACTATACATGTATTAGTAAATAATAATATTTTTTTTCATCATGTGATAAGATGTGTTCCAAGCTATTAGCCACGTGCTACATAGGTGAACAATTAAGGTATGACTAAATCAAATACATCACAAACACGATTGAACTGTTATGTTTGAATAGTCTATATCAATCGTTGATCGACAAACGGCGTGCCGACACTATAATATTTTAGTTATGGATTTCAACCAATAATTGATCACACTCAAGGATGAAGACCTAACAACTATATAATATTAAATATATGTGCATTATCATCTATAGACAGTAATATATAATAATAAAAGTAATACACAATAAGTATTTCTAATAATAATAATAATATTAAGTGTAATACAATAAGTATAATCAAACGTAATATGTATAATAATTGAAATACTACAGTCACAGTTAACCGACCATCATATGATGAGCACATAAAACAAAAGTGTATTTACCTACACACGGTATCGGTAGTAAAAAATAAAAAATTCATTGCGTTGTAGGTATTATTTTACAATACGAACACAATGTTACATAGTAATAAGATAATTACAATTGCGATTGAACAAATAGGTAGTGATACGGCATGTTACAAAATATAGCAATTTCTATAATGGGTAATAATATATATACATAAGGTTATACAATAACATAATTAATCTTTTGAGTTAAATACAGCCACAATAGTTAGATACAATGCATTCGCAGTTTCATTGCTTCGGTGATTGAATTATGAAAGACTTATTTACAGTGATCACAGAATTAAATTTGTCTTTTTTGATAATATCAGGTTTAACAATAAGATTTTAAAAGAAGTAAAACAAATACATACATTAGGTTATACATTAAAAGCATTTGTCATTTTGTCGGGTGTTATTTCAAAAGTGTTTCTAAGGGTTTTCAGTTGTGGTTAACATGAATGAAACACAGAGTGAAATAATATCACTGTTGAAGGTAGCAGTGCTGTCTTGAGAAGTCTGTTGGCCTGGCATGTTTGTATCTCAATGTTTCCACACAAAACAGCCTAAAAATACAATATATCAGTTAATTGATTTAATGAATATGCTTATAGTATAATGTAGTTCTTAAAAGAGTAATGTACAGTGATCGCAGAATCAAATTTGTTATTTTGTTTGGTAAAAATACTTTAAGCACGACGTCAGTATATCTTAATAAAACCATTAAGAAAGTTAATAACACTATTAAGGCAATATTGGGTCTATCTAATAAGGTCTATGAATTTTTATGAACGCATATTAGTCCGAGTAAAAATGAATGCGTTATACGTATAAGAGTATTCTGTTTAGATATTATGTAAATATGAATTAAACACGGGGTAGTTAAACATTAAAAATAAAAGTCAATGAAATATTTCTGATAATAAATTAACCTGAGAACATGACAAAAATATTATATTAAATTGTATAGTGAATAGTGAATAGCGAATAAGAATAACACATACAATATGTAATAGTTCTCAAGTAATAGTTAACAGTGATCACAGAAAATCAAATGCATTAACCTTTATAATGAAGAATATCGATACTGATGTATACTCATGGGGTCTGGTACGAAACATCGACAGTCAATATACCGACAAGTTAAAATGTCGACGGTCGAAACATCGACAAGTACAAAATGTCGACGGATCATTATATCGACAAGTACAAAATATCGACAGGTCAATATATCGACAAGTACAAATTATCGAAAAAAAAGATTACATTTTATAGTTTAACGTCGAGATAAAGTGAACGGTATTCTTTTGGATACTGAATGCTCTGTAATAGCTTTGTATATACAGATAACGATAAAAGAAATAGTAATTCCCGTGCGAGAGAGATATGAAATCATTTCGATTTAGTACAAGTACAAACGAGGACAAGTACGAGTGTAATATATGTGCTGTTAATATCAAAAAATCAGTCAGGATTTCAAAACGGGTCAACAAGCTGAATTTTTATAAGGTAATTATTTTTATTATAATATATCAGTATTTATTAAATAATTATTATTATTATATAATTATATTATTATTATTTTGAAATATATAATATTTAATTAATATAAGCACAAAAATATGTAAACATCGACTTGAAAAGTTGAAACACTAGCTTTTTAATATAACTGTTAATAATTATAGGTATAATAATTTAATAAATTTAATAATTTATAAGTGACAGTTATCGGAAAAAATGACGACGATGCACAAAATTGTGTGTGAGTTCTATTTTTATTGAGGTCTTATCGTTACCATCGTTGTCGTCCGTAATATACGTAATACCTAATCCATCATAATGTTTTATTATTATGAGATAGGTAATTTATGATATACGAATATTATATTAGTTATAATTAATTGTATTAATTAATTATCGTTACCATCGTTGTCGTCCGTAATTTTTTAAGCATTTTTCTATTTTTTTTTCTATAGAAAAATGGATATTTGTGAACTTATACCGTCACAAAAAGGAAAAGATAAACTTAATGTTCACGGATATCTTTTCCTTCAAAATCAACGCCGTAAAAATAAATTTTATTGGAGATGCGATCAACGTTTTTCCATTGGTTGTAAAAGATCAGCACAAACGGTTTTTGTAGAAGGAAAACATTATTTATATGGTCAAAATAATGACCACAATCATGCTCCCGAAGCCAGTAAACCAAAAATTGCAAAAATATTATCAAACTTAAAGCAGCAAGCTGGGACCTCAAGAGACAAACCAGCCCAGATAATTCAAAGTATTTATACTTCAATGGACATAAATAATGCTCAATCAATGCCTTCAAAAGATGCAATGCGTCAACAAATAAAGAGAGTGCGTAGACAAAATGTAATGTCAGAACCTACGTCATTGGATTCGCTGTTTATACCCGAAGAATTAAAGCATACATTAAATGGTGAACCTTTTCTTATTAATGAATCTGAAATTGGAAATGATAAGATACTTTTATTCACAACATTAGCGAACCTCCGTAAGCTCGAATTGGCAAAATACTGGATAATGGATGGAACATTTAAAACAGTACCAACAATATTCCACCAGTTATATTCAGTTCATGCTCCAGTTGGGCATGATACAAATTCGCGAATATTACCTCTGGTTTTTGCTCTTTTGAGTAGTAAGTCTAAGGAATGTTATATTCGTATGTTTCAAGATCTACAAGACTATGCATCAGAAAATAATATAGTTTTACAGCCTGACTATATTTTAACTGATTTTGAACAAGCAGCTATTTGTGCAGTTAAACAAGAGTTCACAACTAGTCAAAGTCGATTATGTCTCTTTCATTTGGGACAAAGTATGTGGCGAAAAGTTCAGTCCGTTGGTCTTTCTATTAAATATGGTGAAGACGAAGAATTTAGTTTGCTAGTCCGTCATTTGCTTGCTCTTGCTTTTTTACCACCAGAAGAAATTCCATCAGCATTTGCTGAAATTAAAGAACAACTAGAAATAGAATCTGGCACGGAACATCTTTTAATGTGGTTTGAGGATAACTATGTTCTTGGTCGAGTTCGAAAAACCCTACGGAATGGCAACATTATTCGAGGATTACCGTTATTTTCACCAGAATTATGGTCTGTTTTTAATCAGAATATTCCAAGAACGCAAAATAATATTGAAGCCTGACATCGACGTTGGGAGTGTCTTGTTGGTGAATCACACGTAGGAGTATACCACTTAATAAAAAAATTACAAAAAGAACAAAAGAATACAGAAATAATGATTGAGTCAATACTTCGTGGTGTACCTCGTCCACATTCAAAAAAGAAAACTGAACAACGAGAAGACAGAATCCAAAACGTAATTCAAAATCAGGGAAACGTTCCAGTTATGGAGTTTTTAAGAGGGATTGCTTATAATATGACATTATAATTTTTTTTGGGAGCCGGTTGAAACGTCGACAGTCAGTAAATCGACAAGTTAAAATGTCGACGGTCGAAACATTGACAAGTACAAAATGTCGACAGGTCAATATATCGACAAGTACAACGTCGACAGGTCAATATATCGACAAGTACAACGTCGACAAATAAAAAAAATATTTAGTAGTAAGTATATAAATTATGTAAATAAAAAAATATTATAGGATATAAAAATAAAATGTATGACAATAAATATGTATGTCAATATGTCAATAAATCAAATTAAATAATTAAGTAATTTTAAATAAAACGCCCCTCTGTTATCGTGTGTATTTCGACTTGATTCCATGTACTAGGAATGTGTCATTATAACATAAGTATTTTGAAAAATATTTTAATTGTTATTGCATTTAGATTTTCTTAAAAATTATTTTAATTATTATTACGTTTCAATTTGTGAAAAGATATTTTAGTTATTATTGCAATTAGATTTTAAGATTATTAATGACATAGTTTTTGAGAAAAATATTTTGGGGGATTTTGCATTTCATAAGTTTTGAGAAAAAATATTTTAAGAAATATTGCATTTAGATTTTGTGATCTTTTTGCACATTGTTTTCTTTGTGATCTTTTATTGATGTAAATTAAAGGTGGGCCAGGAATGGTACATCTATACTACTCACTCTCTTTACGTATGTAACACGACCTCGGTGGTGCATATATATAGGACCTTTGTAGTATGTAATACTTACTTGCACAGCCACCGTCGTACAGTGCGTATACGGTGTGTGTGTACTGTCACAGTTAAATAGTCCAGTTGTACGTTAAAATATATTATACTTATACATGATCATATTATCGTGTTTTTATTCATTTATACTAATACTCAAGTCATTATATATCAATACGCAGTCATACGACTATGTTGTGCAGTGCATAATTTATATTATTACCTATCAGTAATATCGTATTATGCTTCTATTTTATAAATTATCTTTTTTATCATTATTTTATGTCTTCAACAATACAAGATCAAGTAGATTCTATGTCTTCAACAATGCAAGATCAACTAGGTTCTATATTAAAATCTGTAAATGAGGTAAAGTCTACACAAAATAAAATGATCACTTCAATAAATGAACAAAATAAAACTTTAAAAAGTTTTAATAAACGATTTGATGACCTTTCTACCGAAATAAATAAACTAGCTACTGAAAATTCATTTTTAAAAACTAAAATTTCTGAACTTGAGAACAAATTAATAGAAATCGAAAAAACTACTTTAACCACTCAATTTGATGAATTAAATATATTAAATGAATTAACTGATAGACAATCAAGAGCTCAAAATATAATCTTGTATAACTTACCAGAAAATTTAAATAACACACAAAATCCTATATCCGATGGTGACAGTTTGAAACTTATATTCAAAGAAATGAAGGTAGACTATAGTCCCATAAATTTTAACCGTTTAGGAAAACCTTCAGAACGAACACGCCCGTTAAAAATAACTCTTGCGGATACAAAATCTGTCTTTGAAACATTACGTCCACAATCAAGTCTACGTCATTCTCTAGATTTTAAAGACATACGTTTTTCATCAGATCGAACAATCAAACAAAGAGAACAAATGGCACTACTTCGGAAAGAACTCGAATCACGTCGCGAAAAAGGAGAAACTAATATTATAATTAAATACATAAAAGGTAATCCACAAATTATTAACTCAAAAAACATGTAAAGTCAAATCCATTTACTATTTCAATCTATTATCAAAATGTACGTGGCTTAAACACAAAAACCCATATGTTAAACTCCCACATTCCCTTATCTTGCTTCAACGTCTATGCTTTTACTGAAACCTGGTTATCTAACAATATAAATAGTTCAGAATTAGGTTTTAATGAATATAATATTTTTCGATGTGATAGAAATACTTACAATAGTAATCTTACTAGAGGTGGCGGAGTACTTATCGCCGTTGATAACAAATTATATTCTCGATGTATTAATATATCCGATAATACGTTAGAAATGGTTATTGTATTAATAAATTTGAAGATAAAACCGTTATTATAAGCTCAATTTATATTCCTAACAAAGCAGCTATAGATGTTTATTCAAAATATTTTAAAATAATAAACGATATATATATTATAACTATCCCAACTCAAATATCATTTTACTTGTTGACTTTAATATTCCTTCAGCCATTTCAACAAATACAAAAAATTTCTTTTTCGACAACATTTCCTTCTTAAATATGTTTCAATTTAATAATATTTGTAATTCAAAAAATGATATTCTTGATTATGTTATATCAAACAATAACTCTATTAATGTAATTTTAAATAAGTTTCCTGTAGTTAATGTTGATTTATATCACCCTCCACTTGAAATAAGTTGTGTTGTTTCACTTTTAAAATTAAAAGATTTAAAATATAATGAAATTGTATATAATTGGGAAAAAGCAAATTACTATCAAATACATTTATCACTGTCGTCGATTAATTGGTTGGATATATTTTTAGAAAATAATATAGAATCAAATATTTCATTATTCTACTCGTTATTATCTAACATAATTAATAGATTTGTGCCAACTTACATTAAACGCAACTCTTCATATCCTATATGGTTTAGTAATGAACTTAAATCACTAATTAATCAAAAAAAAAGCTCATTATAATTTTAAATATTTAAAATCTTATTCAAATTACATAAAATTTTCAAATCTAAGACATATAGACTATTCTATATATTTAAAAAATGTTCAGAATAATGTAATATCAAATCCTAAATGCTTCTGGAAATTTTTTAACGATAAAAAACCTAAAAATCACCTTCCAAATTTAATGCAATTTAATGACAAGGAGGCAAGCGATGGACAGTCCATAGTAGACGTGTTTAAAGAATATTTTTCAAGTGTATACGCATCACCTTTAACAAATCCTGATTACAAACATAACTTTTCAAATTCAATACCAAATATTTGCAATATCGACATTTCTTTAATGGATATTTTCAACGAATTAGACAATCTAAATATAAATCTATGTCCAGGTCCAGATAATATATCTCTTAAATTTCTTTATAATTGTCGCTTCATATTATCGTATCCAATTCACTACTTATTCAAACAATCGTTATCATCTGGAACTTTTCCATCATTTTTTAAAATAGTTTATATTTCCGTGTTATTTAAAAAAGGAGATCGTTCATCCGTTTTAAATTATCGTCCTATCTCAAAAATATCAATCATACCTAAGATATTCACAAAATTAATTAATGACAAACTATTCCCTATATTAAAAAACATTATTATCAAAGAACAACATGGTTTTCTTACTAAACGATCAACTAATTTAGCCACATTCAAACAATCTTTTAATATGAATACACAAACAGATGTGATATATACTGATTTTAAGAAAGCTTTTGATCGAATTGGTCATAAATTATTAATATCTAAATTAAATCATTATGGTATAAAAAATCCTCTATTATCATGGTTTTCTTCATTTTTAACAGAAAGATTTCAAATTGTCAAATATAATGATTTTTTCTCAAATCCGATTTCTATAACATCCGGGGTACCACAAGGAGACCACATTTCTCCTCTGTTATTTCTATTATACATAAATGATATTTCTTCTTCACTAAAACATACAAATATTCTACTTTTTGCTGATGACGCTAAATTATATAAAACTATTTGCTCAGTTTCTGATGCCTTGAAGTTACAATCAGATTTAGACGCATTTTGCGATTGGTGCACAAATAACGGCATGGAACTAAATATAAATAAATGTTCAATTATCTCATTTTCTCAAAAAAAAACCATTCTTGATTTTAATTACAAATTTTTAAACCTTGAAATCCAACGTGTATATTTAATAAATGATTTAGGTGTATTTTTCGACACAAAAATGAATTTTAAACAACATATCAATAAAATAAAAATAAAGCATCTTCGAAGTTAGGATTCTTAAAACGACAATGTTCAAATTTTAACAATCATTTCGCATTAAAAAACATTTATTTTTCTATTGTACGTTCTTAACTAGAATATGCTGCTTTTATCTGGTCTTCTAATTCCTTAATTTTAAATCAAATTCTTGATTCCGTTCAAAATTCTTTTTTACGCTTTTTATCCTACAAATGTAATGTAAAACGCCATCCACATTCAGGTTATGAGGGAGTATCTGGTTTTTTCAACATACCTACTTTAAGAAATTGTAGAAAATATCTAACTTACATTTTTCTTTTTAATTTATTAAATAACAAAATTGATTGCCAAGAAATACTAGAAAGACTAAATTTTAAAGCAAAAATTAATTTAACTAGAAACAACGATTTATTCACTTTGAAAAATATACGAACCAATTATTCTTTTTCCTCCCCAATAAATTCACTGATGTCTATTGCAAATTCAGTTAACTTAGATTTGTTTTTTGTAATATAAATAGTATTAAATCAGCATTTAAGGTTTGATTATTTAAAATGTATTTTTTGTTTTGTTTCAATGTTTTTAATTGTTCACTGTTAATTCAGTCTAAATGTAATTATATTTAATATATTGTAAACTATTACTTATACTATATCTAGGTTTAAATAATATGTAATCACTAAACTAAATATTCATCATATGTTTTGTTATACTGTACACTATATATTAATATTGTAAATGGATTTATTCCGTAAATAAATAAATTAGTCCATCAAGCGTCACTTTAAACAGGTTATGGGCCCAGGACACAGTTGCCCAGACATATAGTCTAGTGGATTCGTGATCGAAGTATTTTTATATTTGTATCAACGCAGAAAACTACAACCAGTCGGAGATACCCTGGATTTCAGGAAAACGGCGGAACAGTGTACATGGTAAAATTTTGTTGGTAAATTTGTACACAGGTCAAGTATACAGGATCCATCGGTCATGGAAAACTCGGTGAAGATAACAAAATTATGTGCGGAAAACTGGTCGTTATGGAAATTCCATATGAAGGTAATACTTAATGCCTTGGAAATAGGTGGTATAGTTATCAATACATTTTTATCGTGTTTATAAAATAATAATATTGATAATATTACATACTAAATGTATTAACTCAGCAATATGATCCCTCGATATTTGTGAAATACCTGGAGGATATTTGGATTTGACAAGTTTAGTGGCCAGATAGCATAAGCCAAGAGCAACTTTAGCATTACCCTGTCCATTCCTAATATGAAAATAAAACACATTGTCAAATCAAATATTCAAATTATAAAAAATATAATTACTCTGCTGCAAGTTGAATAGCATTTGGATCAAATGAAAAATTTGGGATTAACCTATCCACGATTATCGCTTCTAACTGGTTGGCAGTGTAAGGCTTGAATAGTAATGTTTTAATTTCCTATAGACAAATTGAAAGGACAAATCTTTAATAACTATTAATAAGGTAACCAATTTTTCATGCATCTATTATCTACATTTAAGCTAGTTACAGGTCCTGCCATTACTCGTTCAAACCAATCCTTACTACAAGCGGTTGTTATTACAATAAGTTTTGAACGAAATTGATTAGACCAATTAAGTATGTTCCTTATAACTTCTGGTTTACTACGACTCAAAAAATCCACCTGACAAATAAAAGTTCAAAAATTAAAAAAAAAATGTTAATTCAGTACTTAAATAGTTAAATTACATCATCAATCAATAAAATTGTGGATATCTCTTGACATGTATAGAACTGTAAATATATTATGTAAATAATTTTTTACTAAGAAGTATTTATTATACAATATATTGATGATTATAAAAATTTACCCTGGTAAATGGTGGTTGATTTTTTCAACTAAAAAAGAATGTATGATTGTGTAGTCGATTTTTCTAAAAAATAATTGTTTGGGCTCAGCGCGTGGTTAAAGCACGTTTTATTCTATAAAAGTATGTCAAGATTAAAAGACTGATTTTTTGAAATAGGTACCTACCCTACTTTCAATATTAGAAATAAATTTTTGTGGTATTTGATTTAAATTATACCTATTTATATATCTATATGTATTGACTAATGATTATAGATTATTGTTAATTTATTATATATTATTTATTCATTTTTATTGGCCATTGGGTTATAACTTACCTATATTTTATTTTTGAAAATAAATTTAAAAAAAAACTTACATAGTTTTGAATCATGCAATGCAAATAACTGATACCCCATATTTGTAGGGACAACTTTGAAAGTAGCATCGACATAGACTTCTTGAATATTATTTTCTAGGACAGATCTAATCAATTGTGGACATGCAAAAATAACACTTGTTTAATTTTCTATATCCTGAATACATCCTTTAAAAAACTAGCATCACAACACCCAAATCTCTGTGACTGGCCATATTCAAATAATGTTGCCAGCGCTCTCAAGTTAGCAGGTAATCTTGGTAAGGAATTTCTCCTGGCTAAACGCATAATTGATTCAGCTGTTGACCACGGGTAAAGAGCAGCTGCTACCAAGTCTCTATAGATTCAATTAATATTTAATATTAATTGTTTTTAATTTGTGTTTATAAATGTTATTTTTATTTCAAAACTAAATCTACAGTATAATATAAATTAAATTATATGTGTTGTTTAATAAAATTACCTACACTGTATTATAGTTATTAGGTACCTACCTTCTTGCTTCTTCATCATATATATTTCTTAGAATTGCATTTTCTGTTGCTGCCCGATGTTTTAATACATTTCGAAAGTTATTTACAACAATTGTGTTGTCTGGTTCTCTTGCATGACCATTATGTATTTTTACAATAGTTATGGTTCCATCTATTGATTTTTTAATTGATCCCATACAAAAATAAGATTGTGCTTTGTTACATTTAAAATAACTAAAAAAAAATTAGAAGAAATTTACACTATAGGTACAAATTATAATATTTATCTATTATACCTATGATAAACAATAATTTAACCAAATAAATTGTATTAAATCATTAATTAAATGTTATTTATAATTTTCAATATAATTATGTATACCTACTATTCTAATCTACATTATGAGTGGCGGCTATCTTATGGTGTATGTGTTGCTAGAGTAACACTCACAAAATTTGGTGGGTATGTGGGTACCCAGATGGGTGGTTGGATGGATGTTGGGTACTTGTGTAATTTTTTATCATACTATGACTAATAATTAAAACAATATACTACTAAATACAAAGTCTGGAATAAATCGTTTTCAGACTAATATGTTATGATTAGGGAACGGATTTGAATGCAAATTGCATTTTTTTCTGAATGTCCGAAAATATTGGTTTCCAAGCAAAAAGTTCATTTCATACATCAAAGAATTAAAAAATGTAACTTTTATTTTGCATTTTTTTGCATTTTTTGCATTTTTAAGACTTAAATGCATTTTTAGAGCATTTTTTGAAATTTTAAGTGCATTTTGTGGTTTTTAAGTAATTTTTTCAACATTTTTTCCACATTCATTCTAAAAAAAAATAAAATACCTAAATGTTAAAAGGTAAAAGTATAACGAATATACCTATCTAAATGGTATACCTATTAAATTTTAAATTTTTTAGGGTAAAAAGAAGATGGACAGAAGATAATTGAAAGTTAATTAATTAAGTTTGTATTGTATTTAAATATTTTTTATTAGATTTTTCATAATAATGTGTTTTTTATAAGTTTTAAATTCAAAATTTTGTTTTTATTGAATATAAACCCATTTTTAAAGCTTTTTAGGGCATTTTTTTAGTGCATTTTTTGATGTCAAAGCATTTTTTTAAGGCATTAAATCGTATTTTTTTAAGGCATTTTTCTTGTTTTTTAGAGCATTTAAATCCGTTCCTTAGTTATGATTAATAAATAATTATGTTATGACATTTTTTATGCTTAGTTATAAATAAATAAAGATTTTATAAAAGTAGCTTAGAAATTTGTAAAAATTTAATTTATTTAATATCCATCTGACATCTTGGATTATAAAAAAATTTAATATTAAAAAAAAAGGGCTGATAAGTGGATATCGCTCTGCTGTACAGTGTACAATAGGTGGTTAAGTGCATGTCGCTCTGCTACTGTACAGTAGGTTATATGCATAGGCGCAACTAGGGGGGTGCTTGGGGGTACTTCAGCACCCCCAAACTTAATTCAGCACCCCCAGTTCAAAAACACCAAAAATTGAAAAATCATATGAAAACAAAATTTTTAGCCTTACGTAAGGTTTTTTTTTATTTTTTCATTTTTAGCAAAAACACAAATTCTTGTTTGTAATGATTATAGATATATCAAATATTATAATTTAGAATTCATCAACATTTTTCAGTTAGAAATGTATAAAAGTTTTTCTTTTCATAACTAACATTATAAATTTTGATAGAAGACTTCTCACAATTGGTCCTACCTTAAACAAAAAAAAGTTTACTGCCCTATGTGCAATAACGCGAGGTTCATATCTATGCGAAGTCCCCAAGGGATGTAAAATAAAAGTGCACATTTGAACTTCTATTTGCCGTCAAATAGACTGAAGATGATTATGAATAATTGTTGAAGTCTTAAAGATATCGCGATAAGAAATCCCTGAGACAATACTTATGTGACTTTATATAATAGTTACAATATTCAATTATTAATAATATTATATCTCAGAGAAGTCGCATATACATCACAAAAAAAACCATCTATATCGGAATATTATTATTGTTATATTTTTTTAATTAGTTGGAATAAAACGACTATAAAAAAAAATAGTTAAGAAAAACTTGTCTGAACAATTATCTTTGACAAATCAACAGCAAACTGATGTCAGCCACTCAGAAATGCTACAACAGGAATCAACTTCTATAGATGTCTCTATTAGTATGCCTTTGGCAGTTGATAGTATTATGCAGCCTTTAGATCAATTTCAAGAGATAGCAATTAATACCAGTGATAATTTTCAGAATCATTTTAGTTTTAATACTAACAATCAAACGGAAAATGGTTCCTTAGATTCAAAACTACAAAAATGGGTAGTTGATTTTCATGTTACTCATAATTGTGTAAATGCATTGTTGGCAATTTTAAGATCAGAAGGCTTGTAACTTCTTAAAGATACAAGAAATTTGTTAAAAACTCCAATAACTGGTAGTCATGATATTATTTCTATTCTTCCAGGGTCCACCTTGGTGTTAAATGTATGTAATTAAAATTTTTAACTCCACATATTGAGCATTTTGAAAACAATTGTACTGTTCAGCTAAGTTTTAACATAGATGGTGTACCACTTTCGTTTAGTTCCAAATCAAGTTTCTGGCCTATACTACTATCTTTTGTATATGTACCTAATTTATTAAAAACTGTTATTCCAGTAGGACTATATCATGGAAAATTTAAATAACCAACATCAAGTTTTGAGTTTTTAAATCCATTTATAACTGAAATTAATGAAATCATATCTAACGGTCTTGAAATCAATGAAAAAATATTAAAGTTTAAGATTAGTCAAGTAATTTGTGACGCGCCTGCTAAATATTTTATATTAAATGTGAAAAATCATAAAGCGTACCATGGGTGTAATTTGTGCATTGTGTAGGGTACATACTTGAGCCACCGAATGTCATTCCTAGACATGGATGCTCCTTTGAGAACTGATCAGTCTTTTCGCAACAAATAAGATAAAGATTACAGTCCATTAAAAGACTTGCCAGTAAATTTTTTATCAGTTGTAGTTTTGGAATACATGCATAATATATGCTTAAGTGTAATGAAAAAATAAATTTTATTTTGGGTTAAAGGAAAAAAACTGTTCGTTTAGTTGATCCTGAAACTATATCCGAAGAATAAATTAACTTGAAATTATAGTTACCAAGTGAATTTAGTCGCCTTCTTAGAACATTAGAAGAGTGTGAATTTTGGAAGGCTACAGAATTCAGAATATTTTTAATTTATACTGGGCCTATAGTGTTGAAAGGGCGATTAAAAAAAAACACTCTATGAACACTTCATGCTGTTAAGTTGTGCTGTTCGAATATTACTTTCTTCAGAAACATGTTTTATCCTTAATAACATGGCTAAAAACTTATTAAAACAATTTGTTTCTGACTATCCCAATTATTATGGTAGAGAATATGTTGGTTACGATGTCCATGGTTTACTTCACATAACCAATTTCGTTTTAATTCATGGTCCCTTGGACGCTTTTAGTTCTCCTAAATACAAAAACTACTTAAAATTTGTAAAAAAGATAAGTGAAAATTCCAAACATCCACTCCAAGATACCTTGTAACGTCACGGAATTTTCAGCCTTCTAAATTATAATAATAATCCCCGAACACACCTATTGCTAATGTTGTTGACAAGTCAACGCACCTTTATTCTCGGAACCATTAGTAATAAAGCCAGATATCGCGCGCCTAAAGCTCGCTCCACACTATGCATGTTTCGCGTTTCGCGGTTTATGTTTTCACGTTTTGTTGAATTTCGTGAATAGTGTGTATAGCTTTTTCACGAAAATTTTTTAGTGTAAACGGTTTCGTAGTGTTTCACGAACGAGGTAGTAAAATTGACGAAATCAAAGGACACGAAAATATTTTTTCGTACTGTTTCGTTGCGTTGTTTTTCGTGTTCTTTCGCGTTTCTCGTGTAAACAGGAAGTTCATATCACTTGATTATAAATAAAATTAGATATTTGTAGGTAAATGGATGTTATCAAATATCATAATATGGAATTACGTAATTTCGTTACAAATTTAGTTCGTCAATTAGTTGTCACCATGACGTCCGAGTGGAATGACGAACTAGTTCTCACATTTATTGACGAATTTAAAAAGTACCGATGTTTGTGGGATCCAAAAGATACAGACCGCAAATCGAAAAATAAAAAAAATGATGCGTATCACAAATTAAGTTTACAATTTAAAAAACCAAAAGAAATAAAAAAAAATTTGGTCATATAGTTTGTGAGCCACCAAAAGAACTTTTAAAATATTTGGGTAAAGATATTCTTTTTTGTACTGTTTCCCAATTTCAATACTATAATGACCCACCTATATGTGGTCATTTATGTTTAGAATTTATTGAAAATTATAAAAAATTTATTTAAATATCATATTTTTTTAATAGAAATATTTCTATTAAAAAATAACGAGTTAACGAGTCGTTGTTTTTTTACGTTGATGTTGTTTTTTAACAAGTCGTTGGTCTGGATCATCGAATGAGATCAATGATCGAACGTCTAACGTAAATATAGTATGTTGTTATGTTATTTAGAAATTAATATAATTTTAAATACGCGTTTAAAAAAATTTTTTTTATTTTTTATAATAAATAATAGAAATGGTAAATAAAAAATTGGAATCACTTTTAAATTTGATTGAACAACAACGTAATATCCTAAGACCTATATTTAATGATAGTGGCATTGATATTGATGATATTGATTATCAAGATAATATGTTATGGGTTGATGAAATGTATAAATGTTGTTTCGAAAATTTTTTAAAATATAGATATAACTAAAGAGCGGATTTTTAGGTTTTTAAAATCTTAAAATATGATTCTAATATGCTCTAATAAAACCTTAAAATATTCTCTTAATATTCCTTTAACTTATAAATATGCATAAGTATATGATTTTTTAAATTAAAAATAATTCAAAACCTAACCTAACTTGTTACAATTAGAAATTGTATACATTGAATGATTAAATAAATACCCAATTGCTGTACACTATTTCTTAGGCAATGAAATTAAACATAATATAGTAATTCTTAGAGAAATTTATTATAAAATAATTACATGGGTATATAGTAAAATGAACTAAATATTAATAAATGCATTACTTAATTAATTTTTATTGTGAATCATTTCTTTAGTAAATGTAAAAAAAAAAATAGCTGATACATACCTAGGTATAATTTATTTAAAACCAAAATAATGAATAAAAACAGCAAGTAATTGCTCTGAACCATTTCTTTGGTCGACTTTCAAGTTAATACAATTAATAAAAAATACATAAATATAGTAAAATTATTATCATATAAAAAAAACAAAGTATTAAGTAGATAATAAAAACAAATTAAAAACAATAAAATTTATTAAGATCTAACCTTGTGAAAAGAGTTTACAATAATGTATTGTTCCATATGCTCGGGAGTTAAATTTGTTCTTCTATCTGTTAAAATATGTTTGTATAAACTGAATGACCTTTCTACATCAACTGATGTTAATGGTGCGTTCTTCATGTTAGCAACTAAGTTAGGAGTTAAATTTTCAGGAAGTTGTTTTTCATTATTCCCTGAATGAACAAGTCCAATTTTTTCCAACATTTGATATCCCTTATTCTTTTCATAAAGCTGAGTTACTTTAGTTTTAATTATAATACCTTTGTCTCCTGGAATTTTAGTCAATTCTGACATAATGTTTTTCACTATCTCCAATGATTGTATTAAAGTAAGATTAGATGCTTCTAAATTTTTAATTGCATAAACAAGACCAGAAAAATGAACTTGGATAAATGTCAAATCGTTTTTAATTGAATCCAAACTTAATAATTCTTTACAAGTTAGAACACAAACTGACAGATCATCATTTAATCTTTCAAAAACCGATTTAATACCTTCATAGTTATGTGAAGTAAATATAACAGCTTCAATCCAGGTCCCCCACCTTGTTATAATTGGTTCAGGTGGCAAAGGCTTGCCTGGAAGTAATTCTTTATAAATTTGAACACGAGATGGTGCTTTTAAAAATGATTTTTTAACATTATTAATTAATTTATTAATATTGGGATGAATATCTCTCACTTTTTCTGCAATTCTATTCAACATATGTGCCACACATGTCACATGAATTATGTTCGGATAAAACACTTTTAATACTTCCCCTGTTTTCACCATGTATGGCGCTGCATCTGATAACATCAAAATTACATTTTCATCGTGTCCCCCCGATGGCCACAATAATTTCAAACCATCGTTAATGAACCGTGATACGGTTGAATGATTAGTTTTTGGAAGTTCTTTGCATGCTATGAGATAGGGATGAGTAGTAGTATTACATTTTAATACACCAACTAACAAATTTGCAATATACCGGCCATTAATGTCGGTAGTTTCATCTACAGCAAACCAAATATCCGAATCTCCAATAATCTCTCTTATCGTAGACAAAGTTTCATTGTAAAATGAACCGAGATAATTTTTTCGCAAAGTACTTTCATTAGGAATAGATTTTGAAGTGTACTTTTCTAAAAAATTACGAAATATTGGATTTTTTAACTTTGCCCACGGTATATTAGCTGACATTAAACTCAAACAAAGGTCTTTATTAAAACTGTTAGTTTCTTCAGGCTTAACATCCATAAAAAATAATTGTTTATTTTTATTTGTTTTACGAGTTAAAGCATCTTTGTGAAAGGTTGTCGAAACATGCTGCGTTACCTGAGATTTTTTGTTGCAAGTAATTTTCTTTTCGCAAGCTTGACAATAAACTACATCGCCATCTGTCGTAAATACAGCATTGTTTGTTTTATTATACGGCTCTATCCATTGTGCATGTAAATGTTTTAAATTGTTATGTTTTGGCATTTTAAAAAAGAAAAATGGTAACACAAAACAAAATTAGTAAACTGTAGGTACTATCATGTATCACGGAACGAAAGTAACAAGTAAATGACGAACTAACGACTAACAGAGTCAACAAATACGAGTATTACCAATTTCAATGAATAATTCTAATAAGTGCAGTCGGTGTGACGGTGTTCAATAGATTGGCGCGGTGGCGGCGACGCGATTAAGGAAGACCATGGGTTATCCATGTTTATTTTTATAAATTATAGTATAAATAACGTGGTGCCCCGTACTGTGCGATCGAAACCGGAAACGCTCACCGCGACTAGTTTGAAATTCACAAATACACAATATCACTGAAAAGTGCTGCCGCCAAATGATATTCTCAACACAAAAATATTATTCTTAAATCAATTAATTTTTTTCACGATAAAAAAATCACAATTCGAGAAATTAACAAAATATATGATTTTTTTATGAACAATAATAGAATATATACTAAAATATGAAAAAAGGTCAAATATTCTCCAATCTCCAAAATATGCTATAATATGCAAAATAATTTTTTTTTTAAGAACTCTGCGATAGATAAATCGTCCACATTTTCCATCCTCAATTTGCTGCATAAATCTAATAATAATATGTAAAAACCTAAAGATCCGCTCTCTAGATATAACAAAAAACATAATCAATTAAAATCATTTAACTCCCATTTATTACATAATAGTTGTTTTGAAGATATTTTAAGTTTTATTAAAAACAAATATTATAATGAAATTAAAATTTCACTAAACGAACTTCGTAAAATAAATAATACAAGATGAATTACATGATTCGAATAATAATAATAATATGGAGCTAGACTGATTATTTTTTAAACATAGGAAATTTAAATCGAATATAATACTTACGAAGTATTATATATTTATATATTATAGTACCTATACAGTGTTGTATAATAATAATAATAATATAATTATCAACGTTAGACTGATTATTTTTTAACATCCGGTATTGAATATCTTATCATAATATATATGTATAGTTTATATTATGATGTTTTTTTTATCGAATTATTTAAATAGTGTTTAAATAATCATTATAAATGCCCTAGTGTTTTAGCTCAGTGGGTTAACGCGTTTGATTTAAATGTGTTCTTGGTCGGATTGAAATTGGTGGGAGAATGTGAACCGCGGCATATTCACCTACTAATTTCATCAGGCTTTGAAGACGTTTACGGTAGATTGCATAGGTGGGTGCACACACCTATGCAATCTACTGAAAAACTGTCGTTGACCTGCCGAATAAAGCACTTGGTAAACTTCACTGCCCACGATAGCTTTGCAGATATCTGTAAAAGAGTTCTGGCCTCCTTTTTTCCTAACGGGTATCTGCAAAGCTGGGAATGATTTTGTAGATTTTTTGCATTTTTTTCCATATTTCTATTAAAAATATTAAAAAATAACGCGATCGTATAAGTCCTATATTTCATTTAATATTTGATATTATCAAGTCGGATCAACACAGATATGTTTTATATGCTTATCTAAACTTCATATTAAAAGTTTACCCCCCGCTTCATATTTTTCATTTAAGTATAACACCGTTGCTATTTATGTCAGAATCTTCATTTTTACATTAATCATTTTGAATTTTAATTCTTTATAAGTCCCCCTCAGTGGCGTAACTAAGAGGGATCAGAGGGCGCAGTCGCACCCGGGCCCGTTCGTATAGGGGCCCAAAGAAATAAAAAAAAATTTTCTATTAATTATTAATAAAAATTTAAAACTACCTATATTTTTCTATTATAATATAGTATTGAACAAATCATTTTTTTTATTAATTCAAAATTGTTAGATACGACCTTTTTCGCTGCGGTAGGCGATATGGGTATGAACATTATTATATTAACGTTTTACGTCATGTTCATGAGTATGATACTACAGAAAAAACAATTTGAGGTTTAAAGTTTTATCATTACTGTTAAAAGTTGGGTTTTATTCCTAACATATATTTATTAATAGACCGGCTATCAATCGACCGTCTGTCATTAATCATTACGATTACGTTATCCGTTTACCGTTTTGATATTATTTGAAATCTTTATTTGTTAGTTTGTTCGTAAAGTTTGTAGTAGTCGGTCGGTCAGTCGATGACAATCGCGTATATTTCGATTTTATTTTCGTGTAGCCGTTATTGTTCGTTATCGTTCGTTTACGCGTATTCAGTTTTATGTTCGTTATCGTTCGTGTGCGCGTATTCAGTTTTTATTGAATATTTGTTATTCAAGTGTATATTTTTTTTTAAATTTATATTTTAAAATGAGTAAACCTATGAGTGGAGCACAAAAGCGCAAAAAAAAAATAGAACAAAAATTGAAAGATGCTAAACTGCCCAAATTAGACAGTTTTTTAAAAAATACAGTTGAATCTACTTCGGAAAATCCTACTATAACTACATCTGTTTTTGAAATACCACATGAAAACTCCGAAAAAAATAACGTTATCGATATTTGTCAAAATATGAACAATACTGATGATTGTGATATATTGTTAAGTAAAAATATGACGATCATTTGCACAAAACAGTATCCTACTGATATAGCTAATTATATACAAAATTCAGTTCTGACTGTTCTGAGACATCTGAGTGTAGAAAATAAACAATTTATTGTTGAACATGGTCCTTGTAGACCAAGTGGTCCTTTCAGTCGTAATGCGGTTGGACGATGTTTTGACGAATCATTTTATTACACCGTATCAAAAGCTGGACTGCGTATTTCACGATCGTGGCTTTGTTATTCACCGGAGCTCCATAAATGTTACTGCCAACCTTGTTGGCTTTTTGGAGACAATAATATTAAGCACCAAGAATGGATACGAGGATTTAACGATTGGGCCCATACATCACGAGGAATTGAAAGACATGAAAAATCTATACCTCATAAAATGGCATGCATGGCTTTTTATTCATTTCAAAATCATAACACAGTAAACGAAAATCAAGAAAAGCAAATCAGAGATGAAGCAAATTATTGGAAACTGGTATTGGATAGAATTATAGCTACAACGTTAACACTCGCAACTGAAGATATTCCATTTCGTGGCCACCGAGAAAATAATGAGACAGAAAGCAAAGGTAAATTTTTAGCGATAATCGAATTGTTAGGTAAATACGACCCGGTACTTACAGAATTACTCCAAAGACCTAAAGGAACCATAAAATATTTAAGTCCGGCAATTCAGAATGAAATAATTACAGCACTAGGAGATAAAGTTAAATATGATATTTTACTAGAAATAAGAAAAGCTCCATTTTTCAGCTATATTTCTGACTCAACACAAGACATATCCAAAATTGATCAACAAAGCCATATATTTCGTTATGTAAATGTGATGTATGATAAAGAAAATAAACCAGTTGACATAGTTATACATGAAAGTTTCATTGGATTTGAAATTATGGAGGGCCAAACGAGTAGTGAAATGGAACAGCAACTATACAATAATTTTGAAAAAAATAAAATTGATATTAAAAAGTTAAGAGGGATTGGATTTGATGGAGCTGCTAACATGAGTGGTGTTTATAGTGGATTACAAGCACGTATCAAACACACTCAGCCACTTGCATTATACGTGCATTGCGCCGCTCACAATTTAAATCTTGTAATTAATGACTCGGTTAAAAATATTACTGAAATTCAAAATTTTTATGAAAAACTTGAATGCCTTTATTCATATTTTGCAAATAGTATTAAAAGGTGGGCACACTTAAAATCAGTGAGTTATGTGTCTGTTTCACTCAAAAGACTATGTACTACTCGATGGTCTTCACGAAATGATTGTTTAAAAGCGCTTAGTTTGCTTTACGTAGATATTTTAAAACTTTTAGCATATATTTCACTTATGGGTAGAAATAAAGATGAAAAAAGTAAAGCCTCAGGTCTTCAAAACTATTTTCAAAAGTTTGATGTAATTTTAATAATTGTCATCGAATCCAAAATTCTCAACTCATTACAAATTCTATCACTATTGCTACAAAAATCGGATATAGACTTACTTAAAGCTTTTGAACTGCTTCAAACAGCCTTAAATAAAATAAAAGAAATGCGTAATAAATTTGAAGAGTGTTTGAGGAAGCTAAACAAATAGCAATTTCGTGGGGAGTTGAGCCAACGTTCACTAAAATAAGAAAAACAAAAACAACTAAATATTTTGATGAATTAAGTAACGATGAACGTCTCCATGATGCTGAACAATATTTTAAAACACAAATTTATTATCGTACTCTGGACATAATTATCAAACAACTCGAACACCGTTTTAATGGTATGAACCAAGTAATAAAACTTTTTTCTTCAATATTACCAATTAATATATGTTCAATGAATGAAAATGAACTTAAACATTTAACTACCTCTTTGGTAAACAATTATGAACATGATTTAACAATAGATTTGGTCAACCAAATTATTCAATTTAAACGTTCGTTTGAAAATCAAATTTCAAAATTAAATTCTGTACATGACTTGGCAAAATTTATAATTGTAGACAATTATTTAATAGCAGCAAGTTTTCCAGATTTATGTACAGCTTGTTTTCTTTTTTTGACAATACCAGTGACGGTGGCCACCGCAGAAAGAAGTTTTTCTAAACTCAAAATAATTAAAAACTATCTTCGAAGTACGATGTCTCAAATTCGTCTGTCAAGTTTGGCAATAATATCAATAGAAAAGAAAATTGCGAAAGAAATTAATACATCAGATATTATTTCTACTTTGGCAAATAAGAAGTCCAGAAGAATGTTTTAAGTTTTGAGTTAATTGTTATTTATTACAACTGCTATAACTGTTTACTAATTTTTTTTGTATGTATATAATATGAAGTATTAAATTAATATCTTTTATTTAAAAAAAAATTTTTTAATTATTTTAGTAAGGTGAATACACTCCCCCGGATCTTCTTAATATATATAGGTACCTGGACGATGGGGGGGGGGCCGTTGAAAATTTCGCTCCCGGGCCCAAATTTTGAAGTTACGCCACTGGTCCCCCTCATAGTATTATAGTGTAAAATCGTTTTCAAAGATTTTTGGATTTTAATAACACGTCCCCTATTCGGGGACGCGTTAAATATCAAACATTTTTTAATAAAACAATTCTATTAAAAATTAAATTAATAATATAGTTATATTCTAAGCATTTTGCTTTCAGTGTCTGTACCTCCCATACCAAGGCTACATATTTTAATATTTCCTAAATCTTGAACAACACAAATATCATGAAGATTTTTGAAAAAATAAGTACCGGTTGTATTTATTAAATCATTAGCAATTTTACAAATTTCAAGCCATGTTGGCGATTCTAGTATTTTAGAAGCATAAGGCTTTCCATTTCCAGAAATATTGTGTCCATGATCGACAATTAAAATATTTCCTTTAATTGGAATTTTATTTAGATTATATTTCATAATTTTAATATTTTTATTGTTATATAAGTATTATAGTATTCATATTTACAAAATTTAACAAAGATTTCATTATTTAATATTGAGTTTTCTATTTCGTTTTGCATTTCATTTTCTTGTAATTTATTAAAATCTTTGATAGTTGTTTCCATTATTTTATTATACATTTCATTTCCTTTAACTCAGGTATTCAATTTCTTTTTAATACATTTTTGCATTTAGATTTTTATTTTTAATAGAACAATTCTATTAAAAAATGTTTTGGGGATTTTGCATTTCAGATTTTTGAAAAATATTTTAAGTTATTATTGCATTTAAATGTCACGTGTGCTGAAGCCCCCCATAGGAAATTATTTTTTTAGTATTTTTGCATTTCAATTTCTATGAAAAATATTTTAGTATTTTTGCATTTCAATTTCTATGAAAAATATTTTTATAATTATTGCGTTTCACGATTTGCAAAATAATTAAAGGATTTTTGCATTTCAATTTCTATGAAAAATATTTTAGGAAATATTGCATTTAAAATGACAGTGTACCATAGCGACCCCTATACTACTACCGTATTATGGAGAAAATTAATAGTCAGCCTTATAATATACCTCTTAATTACCCTATTCTTAAAACGAATTAAATTATGATTCATCTAAAAATAATTCATTAACTGAAACTTTATATGAACAAGTAATACTAGAGAACTTTGTTGTGAGTTCAAAGAATAATAAAGACATGTTTTTCTTTTTAAAAAATCATGACATAGTTAAAGTGAACAAAATCATTAAGTATACGTGTGGACAAATTAAAATTGAAGTAGTTAAATACCACCACTGTACAATGTTCCAGAGTCCTGTACCTTCAGATATTATAAAAATATTTTATATTAACAAAGTTTTTCCTAATACTTTAATTTTAATCGATATAGGCGTTTTACAACATAAGTGTTTTGTAGTACCGATAGGTAATGGTAAGCTTGTTGTTATAGCATTAATTCATGAAACTGTTTAATTATTTTCTTTATTTTTTTAATTGTACTAGATTTCAACAATTTTGTTTGTTTATATATATTAAGAATTTTAATTTTCAATTTTATTATGTAAACATACCTACCTATGTATAATATAATAATTTTATGTAAGTAATTTGTTTTGTTACCTATTGTTTTCTTTATTAACAACCTATACTATACTTAATAGTTAATTATAATAATTTAGGTACTCAATTGTAAGAGAATAATCGAGAATAAAGCTCCAGTTGTTCATAAAGGTCAATATTAAAAAGTTCCCTTTCTATTCATTCTTTAAAATGAAATATTATACTAAATGCATGACTTTAACCAAGCTCGGAATAAGATAATTTTGGGGGCCCATAAACATAATCAAAATATTGGTGACCCACGATTAAATATATTTCAGATAAAATATTTTTTCTTTATAGGTATAGGTAGTTACCTATAAAATTTAAATAATTTAAATCATTTTTATAAAATGTAAGTGTTTGAGCAAAAAAAATAATAAATAATAAATTATAAATATTATTGTACATCATATTATGTGTTCATTTTTCTAGGTAATATTCAAAAGTAGGTACTTACTACTTACAATTAATATTAGTTTCATTGTTTATATTTTCATTTGAAATAGGTAGTACTTTGATCTGTAACTATAAAATTTGTAATTGGTTTATCAAGAGAAAAAAATCCAGTTATTTTATTGCACGCGGGTGTCATTAAAAAATCATCTTTCTTTTTTTTTTGAACACCTTTTTACAGCCACTCATATTCGATTTCGATATTACAAATTTACTACAAATTTCAATACTTTGTAAGGTTACCCTTACGATTGGACACAAAAGGGTACCGACCACCACGGTTCCGAGACTGTTTAGATCGGAGAAACGTGGATTTTAAACATTGAATAAACATTGTAATTGGACATATAGATTTGGAATTTATTTACATTTACTTAAACTAATCTTGGCAGCACCCGAAAGTTGTGTAGGAGTTATAAACTAATTACTAGGGAACGGATTTGAATGCAAATTGCATTTTTTTCTGAATGTCCGAAAATATTGGTTTCCAAGCAAAAAGTTCATTTCATACATCAAAGAATTAAAAAATGTAACTTTTATTTTGCATTTTTTTGCATTTTTTGCATTTTTAAGACTTAAATGCATTTTTAGAGCATTTTTGAAATTTTAAGTGCATTTTGTGGTTTTTAAGTAATTTTTTCAACATTTTTTCCACATTCATTCTAAAAAAAAATAAAATACCTAAATGGTAAAAGGTAAAAGTATAACGAATATACCTATCTAAATGGTATACCTATTAAATTTTAAATTTTTTAGGGTAAAAAGAAGATGGACAGAAGATAATTGAAAGTAATTAATTAAGTTTGTATTGTATTTAAATATTTTTTATTAGATTTTTCATAATAATGTGCTTTTTATAAGTTTTAAATTCAAAAATTTTGTTTTTATTGAATATAAACCCATTTTTAAAGCTTTTTAGGGCATTTTTTTAGTGCATTTTTTGATGTCAAAGCATTTTTTTAAGGCATTAAATCGTATTTTTTTAAGGCATTTTTCTTGTTTTTTAGAGCATTTAAATCCGTTCCTTACTAATTACATATATAGATCACCGACACCCGTAGGGTCACCACCACATTGGCCTGGTCGCAGCCGCGGTTGTTATTTTCCCCATTGTTGTCGATGTTGTCCTCCCTCGGACTTCCGGGTGACATTCCTGGCCGATCCAATTGTCCTACTCCATGGCTGGGGACATTGCACACTTGGTAGAAAAAAAAACTATGTTGCCGATGATCACTGTCGGGGAGTGAAAAGGCGATTGAATACTATTCGGCAGCAACGCAGTGGTGGTGGCTTTACAGGTGTATATTTATATAATAATAATATACGACACAAAACTTGTTTGTGTATTATTGTAGTATGTGTGTGCGGACGGGCTTGGGTTCGCCTTATCTCTCCGGACTTTATACTATAGAATATTTATATGTATTCGATCCATAAACCTATAGCGATTTCGATGGGTACTACGGGGATAATTTAGTCACGTTACAACTTATAAGTTATATTTGTAAAACAAAATACTAAAAGTAACCACTTTTAAACGTTATAGTGACTTCAACTAAAAACTGTACAAGACTAAAATAATTTTATTGTTTTCGTAGAAAAACAACGTCAATACAATTTTTTTGGTTAGTGTTAGTGAGTAATAACTATTCGTAATCGATGGTATTCACCTTACTCAGGTATTCTTATAAATCCCATTTCCTTACTATTATCGTCCTGCTAAAAATAGATGACATTGTCGATATTACGATACCATAATAATAATAATGATAACTAAGGAATGGATTTAAATGCTCTAAAAAACAAGAAAAATGCCTTAAAAAAATACGATTTAATGCCTTAAAAAAATGCTTTGACATCAAAAAATGCACTAAAAAAATGCCCTAAAAAGCTTTAAAAATGGGTTTGTATTCAATAAAAACAAAATTTTGAATTTAAAACTTATAAAAAGCACATTATTATGAAAAATCTAATAAAAAATATTTAAATACAATACAAACTTAATTAATTAACTTTCAATTATCTTCTGTCCATCTTCTTTTTACCCTAAAAAATTTAAAATTTAATAGGTATACCATTTAGATAGGTATATTCGTTATACTTTTACCTTTTACCATTTAGGTATTTTATTTTTTTTTAGAATGAATGTGGAAAAAATGTTGAAAAAATTACTTAAAAACCACAAAATGCACTTAAAATTTCAAAAAATGCTCTAAAAATGCATTTAAGTCTTAAAAATGCAAAAAATGCAAAAAAATGCAAAATAAAAGTTACATTTTTTAATTCTTTGATGTATGAAATGAACTTTTTGCTTGGAAACCAATATTTTCGGAAATTCAGAAAAAAATGCAATTTGCATTCAAATCCGTTCCCTAGTTATAACTTATTACAACGACGAGTTAATCGTGAATGATCCGTGATAAAAATCGATACTCGCTAGGGTAGTCAATTGTCTAGTTAAATTTTTCACATAACCACTCTTTAACACATTGACGGACAGTTTTTATTTATCTAAATTCCCATGACCTGCTTTTAAAACGCACTTTTTTATTACTGCTATAGCAGTGGTGCTGTACGTACATTGAAAAGTCGATGTAAATTGACATAACTGCTATAGCTATAATCATTTTTTTGATTGTAATACATCAAAATCATAAATTATTTCATAATATATAACCAATAAATAAATAATACATAAATACTATATAAATAATAGTACAATTGTAGGTTTGTATGATTATATAAACCTCATTGAAAAAAAAAATTTTTGAATACAATTATAACATTCAATTTTAATAATTACAACTTTTTGTGATAAGCTTCAAAACAAAATCCAGCAAAAAGTGGTTTTGCACATTGCTTGCACTGGAAAGACGTTTGTTTTCTGGTTTTATTGTTCTTGTAGCACTGTAAGCAATTTTTGTGATAAATAGTTCTCTTATAATTTTCTGGTATTGGAATTCTTTCTTGATAGTGATTGGTTGTTGGAGGTATTGATGGCTGTTTCTTTAGTACAAACAGTTCATTTGCAGTCACATTGTTTGGAATATTGAACAAATTTTTAATGAGTAAATCACGAAAAGTTTTAAATTTCATACTTGGAGTGTTAAAATGTTTTTTATAGATAAAAAACGAGTTCCAAACTGTTGCTACGTACGGGACCCCTCTACTCCGCCCCTACACATAGTAGAATATACGAATAACCAAATGTACTAGGACAACACATATATAGTTGGGATGACGATATCATAGTACACGGGACCCTGGGAGAGCAGCATTATTAATTAGTAGCAACAGGCTCTGTATCAACCAACGGCCAGATGACAGAACCCGGCCCGGTGAGAATATCTGTGGGAACTCCGCGGCGCAATAGATTATACGACTTATATCTTGGCACGGTGACAACAACACGACCGTGGGTAAACGCACTATTAGAACGATACCCCGCATCGACCAAAAGCACATCTGCAACCCTGAGCCATAGATCAATGTTCACGCCACGAAATAGTCAACTACCTAATTATGGAAGGCCCCACGGACTGTGTGAACCAAACGACACACTCGGCCAGGGATCTAGTAAGGGAAGGGATAAGACTATATAAGAGCCCTGGGAGCGGCCCATGAGACAGACGTGATTTAGCCACCGTACGTACGCACTCCTGTACCTCTTCGCTTCTGGTAAATCACCACTTTTACTTTTTGGACTTAGTTTATTTTCATTAACGGCTTATTTCGGACTTAGAGAATATTCGAGCAATCGCTTATTTTCTGAGACACCAGTGATTGTCGTTAATTCGAATAGCTAGTCAGTATAACTTACTTGTCTTTAACAATTTTCAATAAAAATATACATCAAACCACAATTTGTTGCTCATTGTCATCTCTACCATCAACCTATCCTGTCACCTTCTCTTGTAAGTCGGGTGCACGCAACACTGTAACATCGAGTAAATGAAAAATTACCTTTTTATACCATTTACATGTCTTTCTTGGACTGCTATAGTAACTGATCATCTGGTCTGATAAATCAACACCACTCGTATAGTTGTTGTACTCGACGATCTCGAACGGTTTGTTCTTTTGTTGGCCATACCGATTTTCTGACTGTATTAACTTTGGATGTACTCTAGTTGTTATACACAAAACATCACGCTTATCCTTCCATTTACTTACGTAAACATTATTTTTACAACTCCATACATGTTGCCCTTTTTTTAGTTGATTATCAATTACTATTTTTTGAAAAAAATCGGTTATTGATTTTTGCTTTTTATTTTGTAAAGCGTCGCGTTCGAATACTATTCAATTTTGTTGGACATTATTTTAGTCGGAATAGCTTTTGAAAGTTCTGCACTGTTATCTTAATTCAAACAGTACAAACATTCAAGAGCAAAATTGGGGAGTGTTCCAAAATAGTAATTAACTCATTATGATTCATGATATTATATTATATTTGTATATTCCTTACATGTTTTAATGTAAAATGAAAGAAGTAATAAAATTGGTATTGTTTTGAATATATTATTATATAGATTTTAATGCCATATACAAAAATGATAAGAATTCAACGGAATTGATTTTCATAATTTGTAAATAATTAAATAATTACTTTTGGATTCTGTCAATATTCTATTGATGAGCACCCCCCCCCCCCCCCCCCCCACCCATCCCAACCCACGAGTCAGCCCCCCGACTTTGTCCGATCGACTCGGGATCAATGTCAATATTTTGTAACTCATTTGTAACCAATTGTAACTAACTTCTTATAATTTGTAACCAACTTCTTTTGTACTCTGTCGATGTTCTAATAATGGGGGGTCATCGGGTCAGCCCCCCGACGTTGTCCGATCGACTCGGGACCAATGCCAATATTTTGTTACTCATTTGTAACCAATTGTAACTAACTTTTCATAATTTGTAACTCACTATTTTTGGCTATATTATATTCTCTTTGAATTTATTGATTTTAATTATTTAATAATTTCAAAATGAGTAAATACAGACCAAGTTATAGAAATATGATATACGTGATTTTTTTTGAAAATTATACTTTTGTGTTATTAATATTTAAATAAAAAGCAGTAGCTTGGTATTTATTTATTTATTAATTTAATAAAAAAAAAAAAAATGTTTGTAAACCTTTACAAAAAAGTAAAAATTTTTCTAAAATTAAGGAATTAATTCATGTTGTGTAACTTTAAAAAATAAAGGAATTAATTCCTTCATTCTTTCTTCTAAAAAGGAATCAATTTCAGGAAACGTTCCTTTAGGTACGCGTTCCTGAACAACTTACACTGGATGTACTACTAAGTTGAAGCGGACCGGCTCCTCAGTGACGAATGTAGGAACTTTTAAAAATAGCAGTTTTTGATTTCGAAATTGGTCACTGATTTTATTTTTTCGATACTGATTACTGGTTTAAATTTTTATCTATTTCGGTTTTTTAACTGTTTTAACCAGTATTTAAAATCGATTTCTAAACTGGTTTAAAGCCCTGCTTATATAATATATTAAGTTTAAGCATTTAACACTAGTTTTAAAAAATGATTAACAAAAAATTATTTTATATTATGAACTAGGTAAGTACTAATGTATTGTAAAGGTAGGTATTATTAAAAATAAGACAAAGTTAAATTTTAAATTATTTTATCAAAGCATAATAAGCTTTTAGAACTCTTTTCTAAAAACTAAAACTTATTTTGTACATCTATAAAAACTAAATTTATAAAGTTTTATTTTGTATCCAACACGTAAAAAAGTAAATGTGGTTTGACATTTTTGGTTAGGGGATTTATTCTCGTCCTTTCTTTACACAAGTCATTGTGGCATTCCCAATGTCCTTTAATTCTCTTGCTAAAAGTGACATAATGTCCTATTGAGTTAGTTGAGTTGCTTCCAATGTAATTTATGACTGCGACAAGCTTATATCTAAAATAAACGACAATAAGATTAGTAATAACTGATATTAATCGGGAATCGCTCCACTGTACATTAGGTTTCAAGTTGGTCACTGTAATAAGTGTGTTAATTTTGAATTAAATTACATACAATTATTGTATAAGAAATATGATTTTGATTGGAGACCGTTAGTCAGCCCAATCTATATTTTTATGTATATTTTATGACATTATAAATTGCTAATAAAGTAGTTAATGTAACTATTAGACATAACAATACAAAGAGTAGGTTGATTTGAAAATGTATACATAAATAATATAATAGTATAATTTAAAAGTTATGTAATTTTTAAATTGCATCAAAATACCTAAAATATTTATTCTTTGTTTGAATATTAAATTTTGTTCTTATTTGAACTAAGGTACTTACCTAAAAAAATTACCATGTATATATTTTTTTTTGAATTTTTTAGTATTTGACTACTTGTGAGGAACCTTATTTGAAATTTGAAATTTTTAATTATAAAATTGATCATTTTAAAAATTTTTGATTAGCAAATTTAATTTATATGGGTTTGACAAATTTTGTCAAAATTCTAACTTCAGACGCTTATTAAAAGTTATTGTGAATTTATGCTTAACTTTTTTTAAAATACATTAATAAAAATTTACGAGGAACCTTTGTATTACATTTTCATATTTTTCAACAAATAAAAAAATTTCAGACATTCATTAAAATAAAAACTTTTTATGCTTTTAAAAGAGTCAAAATGTATGAAAATTGTTTGAGAACAATTTGGTGAATATCCGAAGTATTGTTATGAACTAAGTACTTACTTCGTTTTAAACCTCTTGAGTTACACCAAAAAATTTTTACTTAGGTAACGATTTTGTTGAAAACTTGTTTTTTGTTAAAATAATCATTTTTTCTTAGTTAATTTTTGGAGGTTTTTCCCCTACGCTTTTTAAAACTACTAGGAACTTTTTACTTTTGACCCCCAATTACGAGTATAATTATTTCAATTTTTGAGCTGTTATATTCTAATATATTTTATTTAGTAACTAATTGTCAAATATAGGTAGGTGTAGAACCCAGGTCTTTACCAATAAACTTATAATATGTATATATAAAAAAATGCATTAAAAGTAAAAATAAATACCTGAAGTTCTGAGTGAATATCTCCGTTGGAATATCATTTAGTCTGTATTCATTCCTATCGTTTTCAAACAAGAAATCCGTTTCAATAAGTATGTGGTTGTTCAGTTTTCTGGTAGTAACAGATGAATTATTCTTGCATATTTTACATTTCTTAGTCTGTGTATCAGTGTATGTTGTTATTAAATCATTTAATTTGTTCAAATCAATATTTTTTCCAGATTCCATAATCACCGTTGGGTTATAAAATTGTTTTTTTACATTACAATTTGCACAGGATTTAGTTTGAACGCTACTTGGGGTATTTGATAGTAAATGGTTGCTTAAGCCAACTACATTTGCTACGCAATTTAGCATTAATGTTCCTTGCTGTATTTCAGTATTATCGCATACTCCACTATTCATCAATATTTCTGCTCTTGTTTTATACGTTGATACACTACTATCGTGTAGAGCAACGTCTCTACACAAATTTAAAAATTTGTTATCCATAATCAAGCCATCCATATACTTTCTAAAATAATCGAAATCCATATAACCGACTGTTAGTGCTACAAGTAAACTATCAAACGCACAAGTGTTACTCACTAAAAGTCTTTGTCTTTGGATTTTTACTGCTGAAAGTAAATTGCCGTTCATGATGATGGCCTTATTTGTAGATCTTAATCTCGATGAATTAAGGATTTTACGTATATCAGCACATCCATCCTTATATTTAGTTGAACGTTTACCTTTAGCTTTAATCGTATCGTTAAAATATGGAGTTACCCCTTTGTTTCTCCAGTTTTCCGTTGCTTTTATATTGTCATTTAAATATTCACTGATTTCGCTTTCGCTACTTTCTATCTCATTTTTTTCACCACTTTTTTCACATACATCATCATCATTATGCACACTGAAATCACCATTTTTACCATAAAAATCACTATCACATTTATCATTTTCATTAAATCTACTCAAATCACCATTCTTACCATAAAAATCATTATCACATATATCATCATTAAGGAACGGATTTAAATGCTCTAAAAAACAAGAAAAATGCCTTAAAAAAATACGATTTAATGCCTTAAAAAAATGCTTTGACATCAAAAAATGCACTAAAAAAATGCCCTAAAAAGCTTTAAAAATGGGTTTGTATTCAATAAAAACAAAATTTTGAATTTAAAACTTATAAAAAGCACATTATTATGAAAAATCTAATAAAAAATATTTAAATACAATACAAACTTAATTAATTAACTTTCAATTATCTTCTGTCCATCTTCTTTTTACCCTAAAAAATTTAAAATTTAATAGGTATACCATTTAGATAGGTATATTCGTTATACTTTTACCTTTTACCATTTAGGTATTTTATTTTTTTTAGAATGAATGTGGAAAAAATGTTGAAAAAATTACTTAAAAACCACAAAATGCACTTAAAATTTCAAAAAATGCTCTAAAAATGCATTTAAGTCTTAAAAATGCAAAAAATGCAAAAAAATGCAAAATAAAAGTTACATTTTTTAATTCTTTGATGTATGAAATGAACTTTTTGCTTGGAAACCAATATTTTCGGACATTCAGAAAAAAATGCAATTTGCATTCAAATCCGTTCCCTAATCATCATCATTAAATCCACTTAAACAGGGCCGGATTTACCTACAAGCAAAATAAGCATTGCTTACGGCCATCGAAAAAATTCGGCCCGTAAAATGTCTAGTTTTTAAAAATTAATTATATTACTAGCCAACACGGCAAACGTTGTTTTCCAATATAAAATAAATTATCAAATAAATCCGAACGTTAGTTCTCATTATCTTCTTACAACAATTATACGAAAAAATTTCATTGAAATCGGTTGAGCTGTTTCGGAGAAACACGTTATATTCATTACGCGTTTGTCAAGGTATATACAGCACATGCATACGAGACAGCGAATAATATTATACAAAGTGTGTAAAAGCCCGTGTTTCGATGGAAAGGCCCGCAGATAATGAAACGCAGTGCCATCAGCTATGGGACGTCAATAACTCATATAAAAATAGGAATTACTTATAATTAAATAATAATAAAAATTTTCGGAATTTCTTATCTGTATACCGTACATTATATTATTATAACATGATATCTTTGTACTTGTCATCCGAACGATCATTTGACGACGGCGAGAATCACAGTCATTTAATAAATATTTATAGTGAATGATGAAATGTTCGTTTATCTATGAACACGTCTTGTGTAGTTGTGTTATAGTATTTAAAAAGTTTTTATAGTGTGGTTTCAAGTAAATATATTTTTTTGAATTACCGAGAAAAATGTCAAAACCAAAAGGAGGTTGGGAAAAGTTAAAAGAAACTCAAAAGAAAAAGAAGAATGAAGCAGACTTTCTAAAAAAAGTAAATCCTCTTACATCGTATTTTATACCTAAATATACTAACAGTGAAAATACCATTAATAAAGAAGATAATATTATAAATACGAGTACATCGGACTCACATAATGTCCCAAGTATATCGAATTCGTTCACTGGTGCTTCTTCTAAAAATAATGACGTAATTGAGTATTCTAATGATCCCGGAGATTGGAATTTAACATCCCATAATTTAAAATCTTACTTAATAGAAAAAGGGCCGAAATTCTTTCAAAATATAAATGCTGACTTTTCCTTAACAAAAAAATATTATGAAAATCCTAAGGTAAATCGTTGTTTGAACATAACTGCATTTTTCTATACAAAGCCTAATGGTGATTGTTGTAATAGAGAATGGTTACTTTATTCGCCGACTAAAAAAATGGTTTATTGTTATTATTGTATTCTCTTTTCTAAAAATAACATAATGTGTGATGGGTATGATGATTGGCGAAATGTTCAAAAATTTCTTGAAAACCAAGCGAAAAAAGGATATCATGTCTTGGCAATTAGTATGTACCTAAATAGAACGAAAATATCGGGTAGAATAGATAGTGAATTAGAAAAACAGTTAACCGAAACACGTGACTATTGGAAAAACGTGTTAAGACGCATAATTGAAACAATATTATTTTTATCGGGACGTGGTTTACCATTTCGAGGTTCGGACGAACACTTCGGGTCAAATCATTATGGAAATTATCTTGGAATATTGGAGCTTCTTTCAAAATTTGACCCATTTTTAGCCCAACATATCGCTGTACACGGAAATCAAGGAAAAGGACACACATCTTATTTGTCCAAACTATTTGTAACGAATTTATTGCACTTATTGCAAACAAAACTCGTACAATGATTATAGATCAATTAAAAAAAGCTGGTTATTTTTCAATAAGCGTTGATTCTACTCCTGATATAACCCATATGGATCAACTAACTATTATTTTGAGATACGTAAATAATGATGGACCAGTAGAACGTTTCATTACTTTTATTCATATTACAAGTCATACTGGTGCAAATCTTGCTTTGTGTTTACTTAACTTTTTGAAAGAAAATGATATTAACATAGAAAATTGTCGTGGGCAGAGCTATGACAACGCTAGCAACATGAGTGGGACTTATACTGGTATGCAAGCAGAAATAAAAAAGTGCAATTCATTTATTGATTATATTCCGTGTATTGCACACTCGTTGAATCTTGTTGGACAATCTGCTGTAGATTGTTGTGTTGAAGCAGTTTCATTTTTCGGTTTTGTCCAAGAAGTTTACAATTTTTTTTCCGCCTCTACCCAACGCTGGGATATTTTAAAAAAAACATTAGTAAAAAATTGTCCAGTTCCTAAATCCAAATCAGTTACTAGATGGAGTGCAAATGCTGAGGCCGTTAAAGCGTTATTTTTAAGTTACGAGAATATTAATGAAGCGTTAAGAAAAATTCAAAATGATACATTACAAAAACAATCAACTCGACACCAAGCTTCTTGTTTAAGCTCAATACTCGGTCATTTAGAAACTGGCATTATGTGTGAATTATGGCATAATATTCTTGAACCCTTTAATAAGTGTAGTAAAAGCATTCAGAGTGGTATAATTGATTTATATACTGCAATTAACTTAATTGAAAGTCTTAAAATTGTCCTTCAAAATATAAGAAATCAATATGATGAATATGAAAGCAATGGTATGAAAAGAGCTAAGAATGAAGACTATAAATTAACTAGGCATAGAAAAAAATTTAAGAGAAACGAGAGTAGTTTTAATGAACTAAATGCAAAAGAATCATTTAAAATAAATACTTTTTATGTTATAATTGATCAGCTTTATAGTGCTTTGGTACATAGAATTAACGCTTATACTACCGTAAGGGATAATTTTAAGTTATTATCAGACATTTCAATGGACATGCAAATTGAAGACATAGAAGAAGGAATGAAAAAGTTATTAGAAAGGTATCCAAAAGATTTCCCTGATGATTTTACAAATGAGTTTAAACAGTTTTTAAGTTTTTCGTCAACATCTTTATCATTAATTACAACGAACGAAAATAAGAATAAAAATATTTTGCTTAACATGTATAAGATGATAATTGATTTAAATGTGACCGAAAGTTTTCCAAATATTGAACGGTTGTTACGTTTATATCTTTCTCTTATGTGTACCAACTGTACAGGAGAAAGATCATTTAGCCGATTAAAATTATTAAAAAACGTTTTAAGATCTTCATTATCAAAAAATAACCTACAAAATCTTGGAATTTTAAGTATTGAAAGTGAATTTGTAAATTCTCTAAACTTTGAAGATGTGATCCAAAATTTTGCAAATGAGAAATCCAGAAAAAAAGAATTATGTTTTGATAAACAAGTTGATAGTTGCGACGATGACAGCAGCAACTAATGTTATAATAATTTATGTATTTACTTATAATTTAAAAATATATTTTATAAATAAAAATTTTCAATTTATCATAGTTTTGAGTTAAATCATTTTATATTCATTTGTAATATAATATAATAATATTTTGTTATTTGTAGTATTCACTCATCATCCCCCCCTAAATTTGGTGAAAGACTATTATATATCTAATAGAAAACAATATTCTTCATATACTCATATATATACCTGTTTATTACCTATATTTATTAAGTAATTAATTAGGCCCATCTAAATAATTTGCTTACGGCCCCCAAAGTACTTAATCCGGCTCTGCACTTAAATCGTCATTCTTACCATAAAAATCGTTTTCACATTTATCAACATAATTATATCCACTTAAATTGCCATTCTTATCATAAAAATCATTATCACATTTATCAACATAATTATATCCACTTAAATCGTCATTCTTACCATAAAAATCATTATCACATTTATCAACATAATTATATCCACTTAAATTGCCATTCTTACCATAAAAATCATTATCACATATATCATCATCATTAAATCCACTTAAATCGTCATTCTTACCATAAAAATCATTATCACATTTATCAACATAATTATATCCACTTAAATTGCCATTCTTACCATAAAAATCATTATCACATATATCAACATAATTATATCCACTTAAATCGTCATTCTTACCATAAAAATCGTTTTCACACTTATCAACATCATTATATCCACTCAAATCTCCATTATTACTATGAAAATCATCTTCACATGGATTGACATCATCAAAACTTGTTTCACCATTATTATATTTATCAATGATGCTAAGGTTAGATACTTTCTTTTTTGTCTCTATTATTCGATTGCTTTTTGCAATTTTTATTGTTCCTTCAATAGAATTCAAATGCGATGCAACAAAACGGTCTACAGACATTATAGACTGACCTTTTCTTAACTCATTTTTCATATCAGCGAAGTACCCTTCCACTGGGGCAGATGTTGCTGTATCAAAATATGTATTGTAATAGTTCTTCATTACATTACTCCAAAGAGGAAAATCCTTACAAATACGTAAGAGAGGTGTACTCAGTTGCGGAAAGTAATACGCATTCAACCTAAAAAAGTGATGATTTATTAATTTTAATTCTAAATATTTTAGAATTATTTATAACTAACTATGTTAGTAATTATTCAAAACTGTCAGGTACTAAAAAAAAATGCACTAAACAAGTGAAGAAAGCAGTTAAATATAATTTTTTTTATAAATGTAAAAAATAATATTTCTATATAAATTAATGAATATCGCAATATATTATCAAAATAATAATAAATCAATAATCATATATTTAAAAAATTAAATGAAACAACAAAAACTTTATTTTGTGGTAAAATTTTAATTAAGCTATAACAGTTAATGTAAAATTAAATTTTGTTCTGAGTATATTTGCCTGTTGTAAAGCTTCTTAATAAAAACATATTTTAAAAAGCGAAGATAAAACCTTGACAGTACATATTTATTCAGCATTATCCTCAATGTTACTTTATAATAGAGTTTTCCAAACTGTTAATCCAACGAACTGCTTAGTGCCAGTATTACAATCTCGATTTTCCGGTTGAACCACGGAATTCGGCCGGTAAAATCAGTGGGTTAAAAGGAAGTCACACCCGCATGTGTTGTCTACGTCTTACAAATGTACAACATAGCAAAAACTGTTTTGCGCGGGACAACTTTTCTCGCACCATATTTGCTGTAGAACTACCAAATTTTCACAACGCGTAAAGAAGAACTTTTTCTGTGCAACAGTGTGCTTTTTTAATAGCATTATCCAATCATTTTTTATAAGTAAAATAAAAAAATAAAAAAATGACATGTTTAAAGTAAATAACTTTTATTGTATTTATTTTATCTAAAATATAAACACGCTGTAGCATAGATAATTGTCTACCCTATATGTTCAGACGTTTTGGAACCACTACTACAAACACAGAAAGATAAAAGTTGTCCCGCGCAAAAGAATTTTAGGTATGTTGTACATTTGTAAGACTGCAAATGTGGGTTTGATTTCAAATATTTAAAACAATGGACCCTCATTTGGTACCTAAACTCGCGGACGACCACAGTTTAGAAAACACTGCTACAATATGTTAGTATTAAATATATAATTATTACAAAGATTACCTGTCTCCTTGAGAAATTTTATTTTGTGCCTTATTCTTTATTTCGTTAATAAAGTTATTTATGTCTCTCAAAAATTCAGATTGATACTTTATATTATCGTTGTCTTCTTCGTTTGTAGTTTCATTGTACTCATTGAATTCAATAGATTTGTTGTTAAAATCTAGATCGTTTTCTATAATACAACATAATTCATTTCTGAATTTTTCAGCATTTGTATCGGTAGATGTGCCTTTTATCTTTCCATCTGTTTCTGATGTAGAAATTACAATAATTTTGATTAAAATGTCAGTAAACTGTTTTATGGTCTCCGCTTTAGTCAGAAGAACAATTCCTCTAACATATAGCTCTTTTACCTTAGTATTTGCGTTTTTTTTAAAACATTTCCATTGGCAAATCATTTTTATAAAATGTGCTATGTCTAGACGCACATAAACAGAAAAACTTGGATCATTGGAATTGTTTTTAAGTATTCGAAAGCTTTTTTCACAATATTCATATTTTGTTAAGCTAGTGAATGTACGTGTAACTGCTCCAAAAAGGGCATTTGAATAATCCACTACAACTTCACTGGGAGAAGGAGCCCCAGCCCTAACCCATTCACTTAACCAATACGAAATCGAAGGGATATCTTGTATTTCAGAAAGCATCTGACATACCGGGACTTGGATGATTCCATCATGTAGTACAATGACATACAAAAAAATGTGTGCGGAAGTGACATCTTGTGTGGTTCTTTTTATTTTTTTAACCAAACCACCCGTAGCATCTATACATAATCTTAATCTATTTTTCGATAATTTTAATGTTTCCTTATACACCGCCATTTGATAAGGAGACCAGTAATGAACCATGAATGGATCGGCACTTATTAGGTGTATAGATCCAGCATATGGTGTTGTATGTTTTAATTCAATTAAAGATAGTATAGGATTATTTATTTCAATTCCTAATTTAGTATCTCGTATTTCTTGTTTAACCTTTCTCAAGACAGGACCATTATATATGTTCGGAGGACAAATATCACCAAATTCGCATTTTTTTCGCATTTTATTTCTTCTCCAGATATTTGATGTAGATTTTTGTAATTCATCTCCAACTTCGATTCTTTTTTTGCCATTTAAATGTCTTTTTAGTTTGTAATGATGGGGAATTCCTCTGGTATCTTTCGTTGTCAATATTATTTTAAGTGGTTGACCTTCCAAAGGTTTTTTCTCGGCTACTCCTCTTAAATTTGATTTACAAGCCTCATCTTTGCAAACAGCATTAAAGGTTAAAAAATATCTAGCAGAAATACTATCGTAAATTTTACACCTCTTAAACGAATAGCAACAAGGGACACCATAAGTATTAAAAAAATAATCATAAATTATATTTGACCATACTCCTTGTTCTAACACACTATATTTTCTTTTTCTGTTACCACTGCCGTATTCCATTGTCACAGGTTTCATTTTTCTGTATGCATCGTACGGAATGTCCAAATTAAATTGTTGATCACTATCAGAACATATTGAAACATTATCTTCTGCAGTTGATGTTGATGCATTTTCTACTTCACTTAGATTTGGAGTTACAATTTTTTTTTCCAAAAGTCCAAGAGCTTTTTTTAAATTTGTCAGTAAACCATATCTATCTTGGCTGACAATGAGGTATATACTTTTTTTTTAATTTTGGAATCCATATCTCTTTCAATGTCTAACCAAACTGAACTGCTTAAGTCTAGTTTACCATTTTTAAATAGCCTATTTTTGAAAGTATAAAATATCGACAGCAGCTCATCTTTATCAATTTTTGGCTTTCTACCAGTTCGTTGCTGTAAATTAAAAAAATTTAATTTTTTACATTTCATTTCTTCTATTAAATGCAGCCAATCATTGTTTCTAAATATTTTAATTTAAAGCAAAAACAAAATACAATACTAGGTACAATCAATTATATTATACTTAATTGTTTAGTAATACACTTTACAATCATGTGAGGTTTTTTATGAATTTTTTTTGTGTCTTCTTTTTGCTAGTTACATAAATTTCCAATCCTTAGTTATAAAAACTATACATTTTATAATTTTTTAATTACAATTATAGATGATTATCGAGATTATAATTTTAGATTCTGAGCGGAGCGAGGAATCTAATGTTTTTACAATGATGTTTATTTATTTTTTTATATTAACACAATTACACATATAGTATCTTATTTTTTAACAAATTGGATCTAGTTGATACTTTAAAGAGGTTATTTTTCTCAATAATTACTTAACGCCACGGAAAAACCACCGAAAATTACGAAATTTTACGGGACTTAATCAATATTTTTTTCCAACGCTTTGTTTATCATCATAGAAATTATTAAAATTATTTTTTTTTATTTTTATTTATTATATTTAAACAAATCTACAATCTATACAATTTTTTGTACAATGATTGGGTTTGATAAGTGAAAAATAAAAGGTTGACATGAATCGTGAGATTAGGGAGGATACCCAGTGGTAACACCCTATAGAATAAAATGTAATAATTTATTAAAATAAAAATATTCATTCGTTCAAAAGCTATAAAAATTGTCACTATAAATGTCCATTAACAGCTCAAAATATTTGGAAAATGTTATCCTATATAGAAAAAACTAATATAAACATCCAGTCAAAAGGTAATTTGTTTTAGAGTTACACCAAAATAACAAAACCGCTACATGAGAAATCGAGTGAATATCCAATATTGTAAAAATATGAACTCAAACGCTCATAAAAATGTAATTTGATTGTAGGCATTTTTTTTCGATAAGAGTAGACAAACCTGTATATTACGATATTATTAAATTTTAAAATCTTGGATTTATAAAGAAAAAAATTTATGAATTTTCAACTCAAAATAATTTGCTAATTTTCGTGATTTAAGATTTTCAATATTTTTCAAATATCGTTGTAAAAATATATCAGGAGTTGTGTATTAAATTTTCAATATTTATTACCCAATAAATACAATTTTACTGACGTTCATAAAAAATAAAATAAAAAAATTGGAAACTGAAAATGTTCCTAAACAGTTCAAAACGAAACAAAATATTTTGAAAATTTTATCGTTTATAGAAAATACAAATATAAACAACCAGTGAAAAAGTCATATATATACATATACATATATATATGTATACGTTAATTTGTTTTGGAGTTACATCAAAAACCAAGATTTTGTCAAAAACTTTTGAATTTTGCGTAAAATTTCCCGTTTTTCCTTAATTATGTTATTTTTCCTTAATTTTTATGTCATTTTTCCGGTCACTTTTGAAAACTATTAAGAATTTAATTGGCCTCCCAAATGCATCTAACTAGATTCACTTTTCCATCAAACAAGATACTGTTGAAGAAAATCGAAGCAGTTTTACAGCCCCAAACTGTGATGATAGGCACAAAAATAAGAAAAAAGATAAAAAAAATAATAACACATCATTGTAAAAGCTAAGTTGAATAAAAAAAGTTGTGTTTATTGTTATTTTATAATATTTGTTTTTATTTATTTTAAATTAAAATATAGCATAAAATAATATATAATATTAATTTGTTAGTATATTCATAGTTTAAAATTTTAAATATGTATAGTTGTATAGGTATTTGACAGTTTATAGAACTATATTAAACCAGTGTATTAATACACAATACACATAAATTACATCATAAAATATGTTGATTTGAGTATAAATATTATATAGATAGTACTGTTGATTATACAAACCTGTAACCATAGATTGTTTATTGTGCGATTTTGTGGTGGTGTACTGTGTCTGTGTGTCTGCGAGTGCTTTTAAATACTTTAAAATACTTATAAATTGTACATAACTAAGGAACGGATTTAATGCTCTAAAAAACAAGAAATGCCTTAAAAAAACTATTAATGCCTTAAAAAAATGCTTTGACATCAAAAAATGCACTAAAAAAATGCCCTAAAAGCTTTAAAATGGGTTTATATTCATAAAAACAAAATTTTGAATTTAAAACTTATAAAAACACATTATTATGAAAATCTAATAAAAAATATTAAATACAATACAAACTTAATTAATTAACTTTCAATTATCTTCTTGTCCATCTTCTTTTTACCCTAAAAATTTAAAATTTAATAGGTATACCATTTAGATAGGTATATTCGTTATACTTTTACCTTTTACCATTTAGGTATTTTATTTTTTTTTAGAATGAATGTGGAAAAATGTTGAAAAATTACTTAAAACCCACAAAATGCACCTTAAAATTCAAAAATGCTCTAAAAATGCATTTAAGTCTTAAAATGCAAAAAAATGCAAAAAATGCAAAATAAAAGTTACATTTTTAATTCTTTGATGTATGAAATGAACTTTTTGCTTGGAAACCAATATTTTCGGACTTCAGAAAAAAATGCAATTTGCATTCAAATCCGTTCCCTATACATAACATATTTATTTCCAAAAAGGTGGACAAATGGGTACCACTCTTCTGTACAGAAGTTGTCAATTATGTCATTGTAATGGACAAGGCGTCCACTGGAATTTGTCAAAGTGAGGCAAAATAATTTCCTTTTACTTTTTTAATCTCACTATCCTATAAAGTTATATAGTATTTTTGTGACATGTTTTTCTTTCATATAGTCAAAGGAATGTAAAATATTTATGAATTATACGTACGTAGTTAGTTAAAACCTAATCTTACAGTATTAATTGTTTATGTAATTTAAATAACAAATACATTATTTTTTAATAAATAAAATGTTACCGTTGATTTTATAATTTTAAGGTAATTTATAAAATTAAATATTTTTAGCTTCAGTCATTGATAATCACAAACTTGAAAGTTGTTACTATTGTATGTGTGTCTTCTATGAACATTTAATTTTTTTTTTTTTATCAAAAAAACGAAAACAATTAATAAAACATAAACAAAAAACAACTGAAAAACGATAACGAATCCCAAAAACCAAAAAATTTAATTATTAAGAATAATTAATTTTAATTTTTAATTTTTAAGAGCATTTCTATATTACACGTTACTATTATAACTTAAAAGTTTTTTTTTTTTTTATTTATTTGAAGAAATCTACAATCTATACATGCTTTTTGTACAGTAAGTAGGTTTGATATATGAAAGGTATGATAAAATAAAAAAAAAATGATATGAGTAGTTAGATTAGGGAAGATACTTAGTGGTAACACCCTGTCAAAAGTTAAAAGTTATAAATTATAAGAATATATTATAAATAAAAAAAAATAAAAATTATCAAAAACGTTATTTGGAAACAATAGGAAAATAGCGTTATTAAAAGCGTTATTCAAAAGTAATATAGAAGAATAACGTTTTTAAAAATGTTAAACAAAAACCTAATAATCAAAAACGTTTTCCATCCCTGATCCCACCACTACATCTCATAATCTATAAAATCAACGTTCTTAGTTCTGACTCTGAATCGAGTGTATTAAAAATCACTCTGTAAAAGAAAACGCTTGCCGAGTCAGGGATCAGCATGTAAAATTTCTTGATTTTTATATTTAGAAATTTATTAACTAATATCACACCCAAGCGGTATAACAATTTGAATCTAGAAAAATGTCGGTATAAACGGCCCCACAAAAAATCTTTTTCATTTTCATTTAGTGAGATAGATCTCCGAAACTAGAGAACGGTTTTCGTTGTTTGGGGTCTTGTACTCTTGTTAGATTCATATTGGTGAGGATAAGTGCAGTGAACATTTTCAGAACTTAATATTCAATATTTAACTCACTACAGAACATTAAAAACAAATTTTATTGGGCGTTTTTTGATGTTTTTCAGATTTACAGCTTTGTAGTGAATTTCCGATTGGAGATAAAGTTCTGAAAATCTTCACTGTACTTCTCATAGTGAATCTAACAAGAGCCGTAACAACAAAATCCATTCTCCAGTTTCGAAAATCTACCTCACTAAATGAAAATCTAGCAAAAAATAACTCTTTTTTTATCTGTAAAAATGTAATAATTTTTATGAAAAATTTTTTTTCCATATTTAGTATTTACTTGATAATCCTTTTTTAATGAGTTATCAACCAACTTTCTAGCTATCATAGTTTAGGAAAAAAATTAAAAAATTGAACTTTTGGGACTATTCACGGCGACGTTTTTATGGATTCAAGTGGTTATACCACCTGGGTGTGATATCAAATCTCTCTCATTAATATTTTATATTAAAGCTAGCTAAATTACCCTCCTACTCATCATTACTGAGTTACATTTTTATTATTTTCCTATTTAAAACAAATTCTTGAAGTTTTCAAAATTCAGACTTTTTTCATTTTTATTACCATACTTACTTGATTAAAAATCAAGAAAGTAAAAAATGTTTTTATTTTTGATTTTGTTTTTTTTTTTTAGCACTATTCTATATTACAACGGTAATGATTGAGGTTGGGATTATGATGCACTTTGCATTGTTTTCAAAATCTAGCCAAGCGATACTCTTTTTATAAGATACCTACATTGCATTTTTGACGATTTTAAATTTTAGGGTCATTTTTTGCATTTAAAGATTTTTAGAGCATTTTGAAGTTTTTTCTAAATTTAAATTAAAAATTGTATTTTAAAATGTGCACATGTGTTTACATGATTTTTATAATAAATATATAATCTAAAGTCTAAACCTATAGGTATGGAAAAAAAAAAGTTAAGTAAGTAGTCCAAATGATAAGTTGTGTCTGTAAAACTTCTATACAATCATTTAAAAGTTTAAAATGTATATTAGTATTTATATCTTTAGTATAAATAATAAAAATTATTTAGTGCACTATTTAGGTTTGTTAGGGAATTTTGAAATTTTTTAAGAACATTAAAATCATCAATAATAATATATGATAATTACCCCAGAAAAAGCCACAGTGGGGCAATTGCCCCTACTTTTTCCCCCCACGTGGACGCCCCTTGGTAATGGGTGTGTTGGATTTGAATTCAACGATAAATCATTGAAGAGATGGTATACAGAAATGTCATACTGTGTAAAATATCAAATTTAATTGTTAATAAAAAGTAAAAATGTATTATCATGACAATGAATATTAAATAGTTACGCTATTTATACCTTTCCGTAAAATTGTTCTTATTGATAGAAGGAGAAAGTTGTAGAGAAGATTCTATTAAAATTTTAATGTTAGCTATGAAAAGAAAAACTTAAATTAATTTCTAACTAAAAAATAATTTACAAATTTAAAAAATTATATTGACTATAAATATATCAAAAAGAGTCAAAATTATTGGAACATTTTACTAGGTATGGAAAAAACTTTTATAAATATTTCGTGAACATTTAAAGAGTCTACGGTTACTGGTTTTGTTCTCATTCTCTATACCGGCGCATATTATGATCATGACAGTCGCGAATTCAATACAACTACCTCCACTGCACCGCTCTCATTTGCGACCACTCCCACTTTTATATACAGAACGCTCACGTGACAACAGAGTGTTAATGAGACAATAGAACTCACTTTATCATGCTGTATAGTCGTGAAATGATCTTATGAGGAACCAACTAAAGACCGGCTGCGCGTAGCGGACGCAAAACAGTCCGACGCCCGGTCATGATCTTAATGTGAAGCGGGTATACTGTAAAATGTAATATGCAAGAAATAAGAATGTACCCTGGACCAAGAGACGAGAACCAAAACAGTTTCGCCATGCACAGGCCGTGCCAATGACTATAATTATAATATACTTAAAGCTACGGCAAGACTGAGGTGGGGAACTGGGCGCTGCCTGCGCGATGAAACGCGTTCTTAATCCGCGCAGAATATAAAATATCCACATTAAAAAATATTTTTTATCGCTGTTTTGTTGTGTATTATACTATTATGCATTTATACAATATACTTTATTGAATATAGTTTGAAATTGAATTTGATTACTATGATACTGAAATGTCCTCAACGTAAATCAGTTTAAGTTAATTCGCTAGGTATAATTTATCCTAATAACTGAATTATATTAAAATAATTGATAGCAAAATATATGATATCCAAATTAATTATTGAAATGATTATCACATAAATCAATATAATCATAATGTGTAAAATATACGCACATGACAGAACACAAAATTAAAAATATAACATTACTTAAGTTCAAGATAATACGTAGACGCAGTTGTTAAAAAGAGAGGTTCTTTTAGCTTTGTTTTTCGGGATAGAAATTTTATTTATATTTTTATCTAAAGGAATAGTACATACCTTAGTATAAGTTTTTATTATTCATGTAATAGCTACCTATTGGGCTTATACTTAATACTTACCTACTCACCCTAAAAATATAAATAGATACAGAAAAAAAATAAAAACTTTAAGCTAATAATTAAGATAAATATATAATCAAATTAAATGTATTGGAAAAATTAAGTATTATAACTTCTTTAAGTCACACAAAATATCCACAAATATGAAACTAGTGTGGAAAGTTAAAATAATCACCAATATAGCTGTATCATTAATTAAATACATTTTAAACATAGGTACATACGCTATTGTAATTTAAAATATTTCAAAACTTACCATTATAAACACGATGTATTTCAATTAAATTCAAAAACAACACACAAACTATTATAAAATATATAAACCATTAAGGAGGTGAATAAAATGAACAAGCATGAGACTGGACGTCTGGACTGCAAATAAGAACAAAATCACTTAATTTTGTTATCATTTGGAAAATTTCAGCCCACAATATTATTGTTGTTTACAGCTGAAGTCGTCAATATCATTATCTAGACAACACCACTACATAAAAATAGGAAAACCCAAAAAAATCAGCGGGCGAGTAACAACACGTCAACGCAACGCGATAAGAAATAACAATAAGTACAGGCATAGGCGAAACTAGACATTTTTATTAGGTCAGGCCAAATGAAAAAATACTTCTATTAACAACTTTATAATGTAGTAATTTTGTTTAATGTATACATAATATATATATATATATATTATTATATTATAATGAATATTTTTTTACAATTTAAATATTTAATAATAAATAAAAAAATATAATAATTATTAATACATTTATAATAATAGACGACGATTAAATGGTACCAATTTTTTAAATTCTTCAATGACATTCTCAACATCAACATTATTAGCCAAAGACTGTTCCATGTATGGTAGCATAAGGTCATCTAAACGGTCTGTTTCATGGTGGATCGAAGTTTACTTTTTACATGAGTGAGTTTAGAAAATGCTCTTTCACAAGAAGCACTGGTTACTGGAATCAAACAAAAATCTCTAATAATTTTTATAAAATTATTATATATACCTTCAATTTCATTTTTTCGGAACCAATCTAGCCACGTCATACAATCTTGTTTAACAAGTTGTGTTACACAATCTAAGTCACGAGACAAAAGTAAACGGATCTCAGAAATTAATTCCTCTTCAGAAATATTACAATATGACGATAACAATTTAATATCATCTTTATTTGAGTCAAGTTTTAACATTTTCCCGACTGCTGTAATTAAAGATATTGTATCTTGATTAAAACGTTGATCAATACCATATATAAGAGAATCTAACATGGGAATCAATACAGTAACACGAATTTCTTCTTTTTTTGTATTGAAAATATGTTCATTATCTATGTTGTCATCAAAACGTTTTGATTTTTTCCTTAACTTAATCGATGGGTTCATCAATATCATATTCTTTGCAAATTTTTAAAACTGTTGTATATGCTTCATCATAGAAATCATTATTACAACGTAATTGTTGTAAAGCTGAACGAAGATTCTTAACTTCATTTATTGCAACCAATAATTAATTGAAGGATTTTGAAGTGTTTGACTTACTTTTAGAATCATTTGTAGTATGGGATGCATTAATTCTAAGGAGGAAATAATAAAATTAAAACTCTGACAATGCATAATAATTCCTTTTCCTTTAACTTTGACTTCAGGCAATTTCGTTATTTTATTTACTTCAATTATTGTTTTTATTATAGCTGAAAAGTTTTCACGAATTGCAGATACTGCCTCTGCTCTACATGCCCATCTGGTTGTAGATAAAGATTTTAATGATTTTAATTTTAAATTCATAGTATTTTTAATTTGTTCAAATATTGCATGACGTGTTGGACTTCCCTCAATAAAATTGTAAACCATTTGAATAACGCCAAAGAAGTCGAAAATGATCGAATTTTCCATTCGTGAAATACAAGAGTCAACCAATACAAGATTCAAACAATGCGCAAAACAATGCACATAAAGTATTTTCGAATTCTGTTCTTTGCACTTTGATTGTACACCAGATATTTTACCAGCCATTGATGCTGCTCCATCAAAACAAACAGATACTACTGATTCCCATTTTAAATTTAATTCCAAAATTATTAATTTTAAAACATTAAAAATAGATTCTGCAGTAGTTGACTCCAACTGTTTTAGACTTATAAATGTTTCAATTGGTTTATTTTGTTCATCGTCAAAGTACCTTAGGACAATAGCCATTTGTTCTATATGACCACAGTCACTAGTTTCGTCCGCCATAATTGAAACTTTTTTTCCATTTAAATTCTTAAGAAGAAGTTGAAATATAACGTTATGTAGAGACTTAATTAAATCATTTTGTATTTTACTACTTAAATATTGGGCATTTTTTGGGCCTTTTTCTAAGTGAGCTTGAATTATAGGATCATATTTCTTTAGTAGATTGACAGTTTCTAAGAAGAGTCCTTTATTCATACTTTTAGAACTTTCATCGTGGCCTCTAAATGATCGTCCAGTTTTCGATAACAATATAACTATATCGATTAGACGTTTTAAAACTTCTCTGTTATGAAGACGGTCCTTCTCTCTATTTTTTAAATCTAATTCGTTTTGAATTTTTAATTGAACATCAATAGAGACACCTGACTTAAATACTGACCAAGATTCTACACAATTTGTATGACATACTGATTTCACATGGGATTTAAAAGCATTACATGCATCTTTCCAATTTGAATATCCTTTACTTATAAATGCTTGATCAATATGACCCTTAATTGCCACATTATTTAAAGAAAATGCTCGACAATAAAAACAGTATACTGCATTTTTACTTTTACTGTATTCCAACCAGTCATAATTATCATACCATGCATTTTGAAAGCTACGAAGTCTATTCCCAAAAAGAGTTTTTGGATATGAAAGAAGACGGATTTGGCAAGGCCCTTCAGATAGTTTTACATTACGCTCTATACGCTCTTTTGGAAGTGGTAAAGCAGGATCATTGGGTAAAACAGTTTTAGTAATATCAGTGTCATTTAGATCAATAGTTAAAGGTACTTCGGAAGAAATAGAATTTGATGTAGCTATTGTAGCTAAATTAGTTTTGTCAGTTTCAATACTTGGAATTTGTGGAGGTGATCCATTTTTGTTCATTTTTGGATAACAAATCTATTTTGTAAGAATAATAATTAATAATATTAGTTTTATTTTAAAATTATATTATTATTTTTTATTCATTACGGTATATTAAACAATATATTTAAACAAAATTAATTTTATATTATAACAATTTTGACAATTTATTCATACTACTTGTCCTGTATGGGTGTATCGTGTCAAATATAAAATAATTTTGGAAATATTGAATTTTTCAATGAAATTATATGAACAAATAGACTATAACTATCGATAAGAAGAAACGATTATGTTATTTTTTTTTGTTTTTTCTAAAAATTATCACTGACAAAAATAATATTGAACAAAATTAATTCCGAGTTTAGTCACTAACGTTATTTTTGACAGGTTTGTGACTAAAAATACATATAAATTCAACAAACAATAGATACCTAATTGTTTTAAATAGCATTAAATGATAGCGTAACTTGGACATAGAAGATATTAAAGAACACGAAATAATGTAAATTTAAAATTAGTAATTACTTACAATGAGTAATTGGAAAATTATAAATGCCTGGTCTTTTAGACAGCAATGCGACTAACGGGGGCTAATACCTAATAAATAAATTATTTTGTGATGTATACTAATGACTAATGCGTATAATAATAATATGGTATTATATTTTAAATAATAATTAAAATATTTGACTTATCTTCTATCTATAAAAAAAATATTCTAATTAATATTACCTCTCCATGATTTTGTAATATAAGAATCTGGTTATTTTTGAACAATCGCCGGTTAACGATAAAAACAAGAATTTATACTAAGTCAAAAAGAAATAATATGAAAATAGTATGTGGAATCGACAATAATAATTGTCTACGGCCACATTCAGACTACGGGTAACATTAGTATTACCGATTGGCGATTTGTTACGTAACATTAACTATTACTAGCTATAATATAAAATAAACGTCAAATGTCTAAATTAAACAATAACTGATAAAATCGATTATTCGAGTACATAGAATAGAGACCATATTATAGAGTCTATATTATATTATTCAATAGACTGCGACGCCATATTTCCATAATCAATGTTAAAAATAAATGTTATTATTATATTCATTGTGTAGTGTGTACAATTTAATTTAAGAAATCATATCAAGTCCACATATTCGTACACTTATAAGTTATAATAATAGGTACAAGTGGTATTATATAAAACGTACAAATGTATACGTTTACATGTATAAATATAATAATATTATTATTTATAATGACTAAATAATTATTAAAATATATAATATATACAAATTTTTAGTCAGTATTAGGTCAGGCCATGGCCTGACTGGCCTGACCCGTAGTTTCGCCTATGAGTACAGGTTTTTTAGACACAATAATAATTTTGTATGGCTAGGGATACAATCACTGCGTGCGTTTTGTTTTTGTGCAAACCGTTTGATTTCGAATAGAACAGGCTACACAACGCTATGTTGCAGTATGTAGCGAGATACATCAGCAACAAACGATGCAGTAGCAACCCACACTGTTATCGGTATAAAACACGTAAAATAAATGTATTATCTTTATATAATTATAAAAGACACATAACTTTACTTTTTACAGTTAATTAATGAAACATCTTTGCTTGTACAATGACAAATGTAAAACCTTGGAAGTCGCACTGCAGTTTAGTAGATATCGAGTACCTATATAACCTACCTATATGTCGTTATTGAGTTAGTCATCTTAACACGTTGGCTGCCGGCAACCCAAATGATTTTATTTATTGTGAAGCCAATTGGGTAGCTGGCGACCCAAACCGAATTATTTTTCAGGGGCCGCTTGGGTCGCCGGCTACCAAATTCCACATTATCTTAAATGAACTTTATTTTAATACGGCCTGGAGATAGAAAAATATAGATTTTACCATGGCGTAGACAACAAAAAGTAGATGGTTTTGAAAAAAAAACTATTGAAATATTCAAACTTATAAAAGATTTATTATTACTTAAATATATGTGAAAAAAGTTACTTTTATATTAACATTATACATTAAAAATTATTATTACTAAGTATTATATATGTGATTTATCGTTGTTGATGAAGTTGGAAACATTGGAGACACACAAATGGTTTTGAGGGACAGATACTGCAAAATGTTGTCACTTTTTTTGCCTTGTTTACTGCTTCTCTAAAAATAATAATATTATTTATACAGTGTATATTAAAAACATGTTAAATACGATATTTAAATAAAATTAAGTGTCATTTTTCAATTTTAGCTTACTTGTAGTCTAATTCAGCTGAATATTTCCTGTAGCATTCAGTGCACCTTCTTCTTATTTTTCTATTTCTGTGGCATTTGTCTTCAGTTTCTTCCAGTTTATGTTTTATCGCTAGTCTTCTGTAGGATCTATTTTCAACTAACTTTGGTGTGGCAGATGTATGTGAAACAGCAGTTCTAGATGAAGGTTCCAATTTGAGAAGTTAATCGACTATAGCTTCTCGAAATTGACGGATGGAGAGTGTTTTTTTGAAAATTATGTTGATTATACATTATTTGTGCATTTACAACAAATGTGTTCAAAATTATTTCTGTTGCTACCTTATGATACCAAAATATACTTTTTCGCATTGGAGTACAATATGACGCCAACTGGTCAGATAAATTTATTCCGGCTTTACCAGCGTTGTAGAATAGTATAACATCCGGTTTGAATATATCTTCGTGATTTCTGGTTTTTTTCTCGGTATTTGACATGCTAAGTAAATGTCTGGTTGAAAGCAAATAAATGTCTCGTTTGTCTTTGAATTTTGAGACAACTACACCCGAATTATTTTCAAGACCAAATATTTCTCCTTTCTTAATTTTTTTTTCGATAACAGTCTTTGGTAAAAATCGCCTATTTTTTCTTAGCGTTCCAACTAAGTGCGTATTTTTTGACTACATTTTTTCTGCCAAAGGCCAGACGTGTAAAAATTATCCGTGACAATGGTTCGTCCTTCATTTAAATAATTTCCACATAAATCAGATACTATTGTTTCAGTTAGTGATTCCCCTTTTATTGATTGTTTCCCTTCATATATTATAATCTTGTATGTATACCCATTACTTCCACACACTTTAAAAAATTTAACGCCATATTTATGAGTTTTGTTCGGAATATATTGTCGAAATTTGAGTCTGCCACGATAAGGTATCATTGATTCGTCAACAGTTATTATTTCCCCAGGTTGGTGCACATTTTTAAATATATCATTTGCTATATTTAACAATTTATACAATCGGTCTGTTTTATCTGCAGAATCATTATTTTCAAAATGCCAAATTCGTAGAATAAGCTCAAATTTATTTCTACTCATAGTTTTTGATGCAACTTTGTTTTGGTAACGTTCTGCTTTGTTCAATAGTCGGACAATGATGGCATTTTCACTAGTTCCATCCATAACAAAAGACCCAAAAAATGTTCGATGTCTTCCTTGGTTATTGGTTCCCAAGACGAAAATCTACTACCCCTTGATATTCTTTGTGAACTTAACATTTGTTGAGCATTTCTATTTGTTTCAATAACCATGAGTTGAATTATTTCATCGGTAAGAAATAATTTGAAAAAATCTATAGGCCCACTACCTTCATCTAATATAACTAAGGGTCCAGAGTTTCCAATAAAGTTGAAATGTTTTTGATTATTACCTGAAACTATATTCCAGGCGGGTTGAAGTGGTTGAACATTATTATGTACAGAAATTGAATGATCCTCCTCGTCCTCGTCTTCAGTAGAATCATCAAAGTCACTATTACTTTCATTTTCAATTTGAAATAACGGATCAGTATCACTATCGTCAATACTTTCACTAAAAGAGTCGTATGATTCATTTAATGAATCTATTATCATATTTTCATCTATTTTGTAAAAAGTTTAATTTTATTTGAAAAATAAAACACAAAAGGAATTTAACACTATCAACAACGGTCACAACGAAAACGAAAACTAAAGACGACTGACATTGAATAATCGATTTATCGTCACAGAAACTATAATAGTTTAAATTATGATAGGCAAAAAAAAATACCAGCTAAGTTTATGTTTAGAACAAGACCGCCGGCGACCAACAGTGGCCCATTTTATAAAGTCATATCATTTGTAGGCCACTTGCCAGCCGGCGACCCAAGACATTTCTTCATTTTATATTATTATACAAGGTTTACTGATTAAAACTGTATACATTTTATCAAAATCGGAAAATTAGAGCTATTTTTACAAACGTAAACATTTACGATAAATTATGTGAAAATAGTATGGCTCACCACGCTCAGAAATTACTTGGGACGCCGGCGGCCAAGCGGCAGCCAACGTGTTAATGGATGAGTTAAAACATAAATTTGAATTCAATGATATAAAATAATGGTATGGTGAATACGAAAAACGATTCAGAGCAAAGACAGCTAATCAAAAAATATTAAACCTCATTTGCTGTTTGGCGTATATTTTGCCTACACTCTTGGTGCTCTACGCGATTGACTGCATACTTGGAGCCTAATATTGGCGCGCAAGAAAAAGCGTTCGTCTGAAGAGCCCTTAGATTCAAAATAGAATTTTATAAAATTCCGTTTTTATATATATACTAGATGCGGGTGTTTTGTCATCCCGCCTGCGGCGGGAAGACTGTGTTGGCGATTCCGGGTGTTTGTCATCCCGCCTGCGGCGGAAAGACTGTGTCGGCGATCCGAGTGTTTGTCACTGTGTGCTGGGTTTTTTGATCCGGAACGTGGGGTCGTCGGTATTTTGTTTTGTAGTGTTGGCAGCAATGGTTTGGCGGTAATTTTTGAACCTGCGAGAGTGTCTAGTCGTAAGTCACGGCCGGCGATTCAAGTCGATCGTACGACAAAGCCAGCCAGGTAGGCGACTCGAGTGTGTGTGTCGTAAATCGGAAATTCAGATTCTGAGTTTGAGTGTCTAGCTATCAGTCATCAGGGGTGAAAGTCGTTTCCCGAACGGACAATCTGCTTGTGGCGGATCGGATGCAGTGGGAGTGTCATTCGCTCGTATGCAAGTAGCTAGTCATGTAGGCAATCCGACTACGTCGAATCGCAGACCACGCCCCGGGCGTGTATGTCCGGATGTCAAGTGTGTGTTGAAATCGGAAATTCGGATTCTGAGTTTGAGTGTCTAGCTATCAGTCATCTGGGGTGAAAATCGTTTCCGAACGGACAATCTGCTTGTGGCGGATCGGATGCAGTGGGAGTGTCATTCGCTCGTATGCAAGTAGCTAGTCATGTAGGCAATCCGACTACGTCGAATCGCAGACCACGCCCCGGGCGTGTATGTCCGGATGTCAAGTGTGTGTTGAAATCGGAAATTCGGATTCTGAGTTTGAGTGTCTAGCTATCAGTCATCTGAAGTGAAAGTCGATTCTCGAGCGGACAATCCGCTCGCGGCTGATCGGATGCAGTGGGAGTTTAATTCGCTCGTATGCAAGTAGCTAGTCAAGTAGGCAATCCGACTACGTCGAATCGCAGACCACGCCCCGGGCGTGTATGTCCGGATGTCAAGTGTGTGTTGAAATCGGAAATTCGGATTCTGAGTTTGAGTGTCTAGCTATCAGTCATCTGGGGTGAAAATCGTTTCCGAACGGACAATCTGCTTGTGGCGGATCGGATGCAGTGGGAGTGTAATTCGCTCGTATGCAAGTAGCTAGTCATGTAGGCAATCTGACTACGTCGAATCGCGAACAGCGTTCATTACTGTCACCGAAAACATAAAATTAAGTTATAAATTCAAAACGTTTCGGGCGCATATATTCAAGCCTGTATATGGTATTAGCAACACGACAGCGGCGCTCTCCGCGATGTCAATCGGTCCCCGGGCTGCACGCGACCTATACATTAAGCAGGGAAGGCGAATCAGGTTTCAACAGTACCGTACGGAGTCCGTAAAGACAGTAATACTCGAATTTTGAAAAAAATCGTAAAATTTACTCTAAATACGAATAATATGAAAAATTGGACGTGATAGCGAAAGGTGAATAACAAAAAAAAAAACACGAAAAAGAAAAAGGATTTATCACGGCCGCCGCAAATTTACGACAATCCGGCTGCCGGAATCGAAACCACGACCTGCAAGTCATCCGCACGTACGCCTAAACTTACATACCTACCTATCGAGTTGAAAACAGCAGTCAAATCTATGACTTTTAAACCGTGATACGCGAAAAAAATCTAACACTCCGACGCATATATTCAAGCCTGTATATAGTAATAACGACGCGAGGCCGCTAAACTAATAATATAATTGTTCATAAATTACTTACTTAAAAACGATATTTATTAAATACTCATAACTACACTTACCTACATAAGCAATATCAAACAGTATAGGCATATCATTATACAATTTAACTACCAGACTATATTGATATACATGAAGATCTATTAGTTATTAAAAATATTGGTATATACAGCATTAAAATGTATAATTTCCTCGATCAATCAAGTCACTTAAAAACTGTAATGAATTAAGAGGGTACTAAATATTATTCAAGTAGGTTAGTTTTATTGTACTATTTTCTATTCAAGTATAAAGTAACCATATAACTCAACTCTAGTTTAATAATATAGGTGGGTTGCTTAAAAAATGTGTAGATAATAAAATAGTATTCATTAAATAGTTTAATAGGATAGTCATACCATTATACAATTAAACTGCCAGAATTAAATACATAAAAAGTTATAATTTGTCTATGCATATGGGTACATAATTTGACTCACCTAAAAACTGTAATATTTTAAGTACCTACTACATAGTATATTATATATTTAATATTTAACCACATAATCGAGCCCATGTCAAACGATCAAACCTACCTATATAAGTATATCAAGTAATATAGTCATATACATTACCTCGACCAATTAATTCACCTAAACTTTAGTATGATAAGCACTACATAGTATACATACATGTTAGTTATATTACTTTTGTCTATTCAATTAAAAAGACCCATCCCATACAATCCAGCCCGTGTTAAATGAGATAGTTGCGTTGCACATACACTGTAAATAATAAATTGTAGCTAATAAAATCCAGTATTAATTTATTATGTTATAAATAGTTTATTTCATATATTACTCTCAATTAAACTTACATATATAAGTTGTTGCAAATGGTATATAGTCGTATAATCATACAATGTAATTGCCAGACTTTAATTTTATACATACATTTTTATTTTGTTTTTTAATATTTATTATTTAAAATATGTAGCATCATTTGTATGCTATACCAAATTTAACTCACCTAAAAACTGTAGTACCCACTACATAGTATATTATATATTTGATATTTAACAACATAATAAAACTATATAGCTGTGTATATAATTATTGTTTAATTTTATTTTATGCTTATGTTAGAACATATCAAACAATGCTTAATAAATGTAGCTAATTGTTTATCAAACACTTTAATTGATCACTTAATACTTATAACTAAACATACCTACATTGGTTATATCAAATAGTTTAGCCATGTCATTGTACAATTTAACTGCCAGAATTTAATTAAATACATAAAGATCTATAAATTATAATAAATTATTGTATTATATAGTATCTGCAGCAGTTTTGTATCATATAAAATTTATAATTACCAAATTGCATTACCTCAAACAATCAACTCCCCTAAAAATTGTAATATATCTAATACTATGTAGGTAAACTACTGTCTAATTCAAGTACAAAAGAACCATCCCATGTTAAATAATATGGGTGCGTTAATAAGTATTATTTATTAAAATTTAATTTCATATAATACTCATAAGTTATTTCGAATAGTATATAAACTTATCGTAATACAATTTAACTGATAGATTTTAATTAAATACATAAAGTTCTATTTTGTTATTGTATTAATATTTTATTATTTAGAATCTGTTACGGTATATTTGTATGCTACACTAAATTTGACTCACCTAAAAACTGTAATATATTATGTATATATTTATATTTATTCATGAGCATAAAATCAAATTAATAAATAGTTATATAACTAAACAACTATTTGTATACTCAGCTATTGATTTTACAGTCAACATTTATTAGTTTAGATATTAAATACATAATACCTATACTATGTAGTAGGTACTTAATATATTACAGTTTTTAGGCGAGTCAAATTTGGTAAACATAAATTTAGTGTAGCATACAAAATATACCTATAGTATAATCATATCGACTAATCTATAATAATAATAATTTTATATGTTAGTTATATTACTTTTGTCTAATTTAGTATAAAAGACCCATCCCATATAATCCAGCACGTGTTAAATGAGATAGTTGCGTTGCACATACACTGTAAATAATAAAAATTGTAGATAATAAAACTCGAATTTTCGAAAAAAACGGCAAAAAGCGCGCGCGTTGATAATGTAAATGACGAAAAAAAAAATGCGAAAAAAAAAATCTGATTTAACACGGCCGCCGCAAATTATCGTCGATCCCGGCCGCCGGAATCGAACCCACGACCCCGAGTCAAACGCACCTACGCCTAAACCTACCTACCTACCTATCGAGTTGAATACTGGTGTCAAATCAACGACTCTTAAGGCGTTTCGCCGTCCCGGCGAATTCCGAACGCGATTTCGACGTCCGCTCGGGGATTTAGAGCGGGCGATCCCACCGCGTCGGCGAGCGGACGACTGGCTCCGCCGCCCTCGGACGTGTAAACCGCGAAATCCGCGTAAAAAAATAGAACCTCCCGACGCACGTATTTATGCACATATATAGTAATACCCGCTCGACGGCGGCGATATCGTCACTCGACTCTTTTCGTCGTCCCGCGGCCCCAAGGCTCGTCCCGTAGGAAGTGCGGTACCCGGCTGCCTATAAATTTAGCGGGGAACGCGAATACGACTTCGTCCCGGTGGTCGGGCGTCTCGAAGGGGGGTTTTAGGCGACCCGCGGCGAAAATTTTCGAAAAACGTTACGACGCCGCGCTCGCGGCGATCGATTTCTCCGCAGAGGCCCCGTCCGCGAACGAAGCGGGGCCGCGCGCAAACCACAAATTTACCGGGGAACGCGGATAACGGGAGAACGGGGCCCGGAGACGCGTCGAAGACGGCTAAAACTCGAATTTTCGAAAAAAAACGGCAAAAAACGCGCGCGACGGCGGCGGTCGGTGTGCACGTCTTTTCCGCTCCCGCGGGCTCGCCGGGAAAAAAGTACCGCCGCGCGCGGCCTATAATTTTAGCGAGGAACGCGAATAAGGTCCGAACGGGGCCCCCCGGAGCTCCGCGGAGGGGTAAAACTCGAAAACGTTTGAAAAATTTGAAAAACGTGAAAAAAATCGCGAAGAGTGATAAGGAGCGTTGATAACGCGGCGACGGCCCGGAAAAAAAATCTAATTTTCTCATTGGTGGGTTCCCTAAAAAGTACGAAAAATCGGCACAGGCTGCGCCCTCGGGTTCACGTTTTATAGTATAAGGACATAATCTAGTCTTAGTTTTTAGATAAGCGTTTTAAAATGCTTATTATGCTTATAATTAAATAAATAAAATGTTTAACTTTGTCTTAATTAAAATATAACCTTATTGTACCAATACGATACTTTAATACCTTTGTGATAAAAAGTATATAATTTATTTGTTATTGGAAAAACAATAAGTAACAATAATATGTTCCATATTAGTAGTAAGAGGGGCACTTGAGCACACTTTTTTCCTATAAAAAAATATAAAAACCGACCTATGAAAAATTACAAAAATCTAAACAATTTCTTGATTTATTTACAAAAAAATCTAAAATTATCTGTTAAAATTACAAAAAAATTTAAACTTTTAGGTCGGGTAGTTTGACTACATTGACAAAACATAAAAACCGACCTTATATTTTCCTGTGAAAAAGCCAGCCACCTCAAATTCATTTACAATAGTACTAATTATTATTAATTTTAATTAATAAAAAGAGAATGGATAACATGAATAATGTAATCTATATTAACGCGTCCCCCAAAAGGGACACGTTTTTAATTCTAAAATTTTATTTTATAGCTATTATAAATAACCATATTTAAATGGAAATGTATTTAGAAAAAAATATGTTAGTTTATAGAAAAAGTTTACAATTATTATTCAAAAGTCAGTTTTTGTTTACTAGCTTTAAAATTGTTTCTAAGTACAATTGGCCCAATTGGTTATTTTTTATTACCTTTATTAACAATGTTTTCATTATTAAGCGGAATTGTAGAAATTTTTGAAAAATCTTATAAACTTAACGAAAGAATTATAGAATACAGAATTTGTTATAAATTTTATAATCAACTGATATTGTTGTATAGATCTAATAAAATAAACGAGGATAGTATATGTTTAAAAGAAGCAGATTTTAAAGAAACTATTAACTTTTTCCCTAGAGAAAAATATTTAAAACAGGCACAACTTAACGGTTACAAGTATACAGCATAATTAAAAATTATATTAATTTAATTTCTTATAAATGGGAAATATATTGTGTTAAATGTAAACAAAAAACAGATAATATTAATCCACATATCATTATGACTAAAAATAATTTGAAAAGAATGTCAGCAAAATGTAAAAAATGTAATTCTTTAAAAAGTTGTTTTATTAAAACATAATATTTGAAGAAACCTTTATACACTATGGTTTAATTTATTATAATTTAGGTCAGGTACTCCGAGTACCGGACCTTTGTTTAAATCATTTAATGTTTTTTTATATTTGTAGAATTCTGTACAATTTAGCCGCAAGTATAGTTGCGCGGGTATAATATACACATATAATATTAAAATTATAGATTTATAGATTTTTTAAAAATTCTATAAAATTATGTAATTTCTTAATTTATTATAATTTAGCCGCAACTACAGTTGCGCGGGTATAATATACACATATAATATTAAAATTACAGATTTATAGATTTTTTAAAAATTCTATAAAATTATGTAATTTCTTAATTTATTATAATTTAGCCGCAAGTATAGTTGCGCGGGTATAATATACACATATAATATTAAAATTATAGATTTATAGATTTTTTAAAAATTCTATAAAATTATGTAATTTCTTAATTTATTATAATTTAGCCGCAAGTATAGTTGCGCGGGTATAATATACACATATAATATTAAAATTATAGATTTATAGATTTTTTAAAAATTCTATAAAATTATGTAATTTCTTAATTTATTATAATTTAGCCGCAAGTATAGTTGCGCGGGTAAAAAAATGAAATATCTACTTCAAATAAAATGAAATATATAGCGCACTCTAGCTAATTGATATTGAACTAAGACCGAATATTCTAGAAGGCACCTTTTTTACTATTATCAATTAATATTATTATGAAAATAGTAACTATGTCAGTAGTGTAGTAGCTGTTGTATTGTGTATAAAAATGATAATAAAATCGTGACCGGAAAAACCGGTCACGATTTTAGATATCAAAAAATTCATTTTATAGAGTTTTTAAATGAACATAAAATAGCATATGAACAAATAGATAATAAAATTTAAAAAAATTAAAATATTTTTTAATTTTAAATATTAATAATATTAATTATTATTTTAAATATATTAAATATTTCATTAAAAAAAATATTTTAAAATAAAAAGAAATTTTTTTAATTAAACAATCGTTTATTAGCTGATCAATGTATTTATGGATATTATTTAGAAATGTTCTTTCAACATCATTATGAAGAACACCGCAAAGGTAATATAAATCAAACTTTTAAAGAAATTATTCAAGAAAAATTTAATATTACTGATACATATGGAAGAATTTTACGATGGACTGGTCGACTTTGGCATGAATATAAAAACATAGGAAAACTTTCTATAAGCATAAATCGTTTATATTCACATAGAGCACAGATAGAAAGTCTGTTTAAACTCTATCCAGAATTAGCAAATGATTGGAAAGAATCAGTTACTCCAACATTGAATAACATCGAAGAATCGTTAAATAATGTCAATCTTTAATCTATAAACAATATTATAATATCTAATCTATATCTATCATTTAATCTTTATCTACATTTAATTAATTTTATGCTATATATTTTATATATTTACAATACTCTTTATCTACATATTATGTATGTAATATTAATAATTTTCTTTTATAATATTATATAATATATTTTTAATTTGATTATATTTTCTATTATAATATATAATATTGGAATTTATGGGATTTGTTATTTTATAGAACTATCTAGATCTATGTTTTTAGAAGTAAATATGTAATAAAATCATTACATATTTTATTGCCATCTTGATCTGTGATAAATACTTCAATATATTTAAAATCTATTCTATTTAGAGGAATATATTTAACATCATTGGCTATATATTGACCTTCAATATCACATTTAATAACACATAAAATATCATCATCTTTATGCGAATATTTTTCCGTTTTATGGTTAGAAATGGATCTTTCAATTATATTACAATGTACTTCCAGAAATTTTTTTTCAACATAAAGTCCAAGTATAATTTCTGATCCAATATGATTATAGTCATCATCATTATCAAATCCTAAACTAAAACTTAAATTTCCATCCATTAAATAATATTCCTTAGATGTAATTGTTATAAGATTATTTGTTAGTTGCATTTTTATATTTGATGGTAGTAATTTGTTTAATTGGTCAATAGTATAATTTTGTTTTTTTATAATAGTTTTGCTATTTTTTGTTTCAATGAACCCATCTATGTTTTTTAAAAAGCCATGTGTATAAAATTTTGGTTTGTTTGTACCTATTACTTTATATTGTATATCTGGTGTTTGTTCAAATGAATCAGGCCATAATTTATTTATAGGAATCAGTTTTTTAAAGTTTCCAATTTTATAATCAAAACCTAAACAATCTGATAAATATTCATCAAAGCACAGACCAATTGAAGCAGTTATTTGTAATACATCTTTAATTATTTCAAGACTTACTTTAGGAAATTTAACCACAAACATAGTTCCGAATGAATTAAATAAATTTTCAATTTCATTTATTGAATATATACCTATAGATATTTTACCTAATGGGATTTGACCATTTCGACCTAATCTAAATTCACATTCTTTCTCTATATTTATGTAATGATCATCATAGAGAGGATATTTAATAATTTTGTTGTTACTTGTTCTTGTAAATTCTATATCTTTAAAAACCAGATATTTTTTTAAGTTTTCATCTACATTATAGTAGCATGAGGTTTCAATTTTAACCTTTTTATCAACAAACGATAAAATTAATGGAGTGATTAATTTATTTAGTTGTTCTTTAGTATATTGACCATTATTGATATTAATTATGTTATTGTTAATTGTTATTTGACAGTCATTTTCTATTTTAATTAAATTACTTAAATTACTAGAATTTGTAAATGATAAAGCATAAAGCCCTATGGACATTTTATGATCTGTATTATGTATATAATGTTCTAGATGGATAGAGCCATTTATGATTTTAATTAATTTCATTTAATAGCGAACAATTTTAATAATTTATTTATATTTTTGGTCTTACGACTCATTGCTTGCTATTCAAATTCTATCAAATGGATTGATTTCCCATTATCAAGAGTTTTTTTACCTTTGTATATCATATACATTTCACCATCATATCTGTCTATATCTAAATCAGAAATACTATTAACAAATCTATAGGGCAATAATAACATATATCTATTACCTAATAAAGCAGAAACTCTTTCACCATATTTTGTATCTATTTTTTTAAATGATGATATTTTATAAGGTTCATTAATATTTAGATCAGATAATTTTATGTATTTGTAGTCGTAATCTTCTGCATTCAATTGCTTTAAAACATTAATTACAGTTGTGTCTAAAGAATTACCTTCAAACTCTATACGATGGTATAAATCTCCATTATCAAATATTTTTTTATATCTGTAATACAGGTAAAGTGTAGACCACTCTTTATCATTCATTTCATATATATTTCCAGAAATAATTTTAAAAAATCTATCTGGTAAAAAGAGCTTATATTTATTATCCAATACAACAGATACTTTATCCTGTCCACTGATGTTAATAAGTTCAAAAGCAGTAACTTCATATTTTTTGTCAGTTACCAGTTCTGATAATTTAATAAATTTATACTTGTATCCATATTTATTTAATCGCACTTTTAAGTCTACTGAATCAATTGAATTAGACATTTTTAATTTAAACATTTTTATATTTATATATATATATATTTAATAAGAAAAAAATTTAATAAGAATTTTAATTTTTAAGCTTATATTAATTTTCTATATTAAATGGATAAAAAATATGAAATTACATTGTTTCATTTAAATGATAATAGCAAATCAGAGTCAGTACTTCCAATACCTATGAGATGTTTAATTATAGGTTCTTCTGGATCAGGGAAAACTAATTTATTATGTAATATTATTATTAAGTATTGGATTCCTTTTGAGAATCTTTATATCTTTACAAAAAATATAGAGCAACCAATTTATGAAAGTATAAAAGAAGTATTTGCAAAATTGAATAATGTAGAGGTATATATAACCAATGAAGAGATAATATCTGTTGATGATTGTAAACCAAATAGTTTAGTTGTTTTTGATGATTATATTTTAGATAAACAAGATAGAATAAAAGATTATTTTGTAAGATCCAGATCTAAAAATATTTCATGTATTTATATAAGCCAGAATTATAGTTTATTAGATTTAAGAGCAATCAGAACAAATTGTAATTTTTTAATTGTATTTAAGCAGTCAGATTTTTATATTAGGAGAATATGGAAAGATTTTTTGAGTAATGATATAGTTTTTGATAAATTTAAATCTTTATGTTCAACTTGCTGGAAAAATAAGTTTGGGTTTATATCAATTGATTTAACAGATATACACATTTATAATAGATTTAAAAAAATATGAATTTAGACATTGAAACGTAAACGTAAACGTTAAACGTAAACGTAAAACGTAAACGTTAAACGTAAACGCAAAACGCAAACGTAAAATGTAAAACGTTTATTTAAATAATGGTTATCGAACATATATTTGTTTATTAAATTTTTATTATTAAAATGTTTTCTTATTAAATGGATATAAAAGATATGAGGAATATTTTTTTAAAAGAAAGGGGAAAAGTAATGAAAAATAGAAAAAAAGGAGGCTTTGTAACAAAAAAAGGAGAAGATATAATGTCAGTTGAGGAAGCAGATAAAATAATTAAACTTAAAAATGACCTGATGAAACAATATAAAAATGCAGCTTTAAGAAACATATATATTGAAGAGGAAAAAGAGAAATCATTTGGACCTGTAACGAATGAGTTAAAAAAAGGAGGCTTTGTAACAAAAAAAGGAGAAGATATAATGTCAGTTGAGGAAGCAGATAGAATAATTAAACTTAAAAATGACCTGATTAAACAATATAAAAATGCAGCTTTAAGAAACATATATATTGAAGAGGAAAAAGAGAAATCATTTGGACCAGTAACAAATGAATTAAAAAATATTGTGAATGCAGTTAATGAAGTTAAGGAAATAAATATTAAAACTGATGAAGATATTCAAAAAATGTTAGTACCTTTAAAACGCCCTGAAATGTTAAGGTTGACAGATAGTGCAAGTACTCCAATTAAGTCAACTTTAGGTATTAAATCACCTTTAGAAATAAGATCACCAATTAGGAAAAATATGTCTCCAAAAACACCAACAACCCCTACTATAGTTTTAGGACCATTAACAACTAAGTATCTACCTCGTATTAGAGATAGTTCTTATGGTATATATCATAATGCTGAAACTGATAATTATATGATTGGAAAGGATGTAGTAACTTTCAAAGACGATAATTTAGTTATAGGTGGAAAAACATATAAAGGAACAGTAGGATTATTTAGATTATTATGTGAAAATGTGTTTGCTTCACCAAAATGGTATGAACCAGAGGATTTTGATAATTATAAAGAAATATTGATTAGAACTGATTCATTATTTCAGAAAAATAATAGTGCCACAAGATCTGTTAAATCAAATAAAGGTGAAAAATATAATAAAATGATTGCTGATATTTGGTGGAATGATATAAAACCTTATCTACCACCCAAGGAAGGTGGAGAAGGTCAGATAGAGACTCAGGAAGAAGAAAAAGAAGGAGAAGGTTTAAAAAAATATTCAGAAGATCGTATTGAGTATAAATATATACATAATTTAAGTGAATTATTAAAGAGATTATATTTTATTGCTAGTGAAGAAAAAGCAGGTCATAATAATTTTGATAATGAAAAAATTAGTATTGTACATTTTTTTAGTTCTGAGTTGGAAAGATTAGCTACTACCCCACAAGGAATTGAGTATTTAATATCTTATGTAACAAGTTTGCCTGAGAAAGTTGTTGAAGGATCAGGTCTTATGAATAATTTTTTAAACAGCAAATTTATGCCAGAAATACATTGGCCTGGTTATAATTATCTTGGTCCTTTTACTGATTTAGAAAAAAATAAAAAACCAGTAAATAAACTAGATATGGCAGCAATGGAACATGATTATTTTTATAAAGAACATAAAGATATTGAAACAAGACATATTGGAGATAAAATTTTGGAAAATAAAGCTTTGGATAGATTTTTAGATTCAGATGCATCTATAGGTGAAAAAACAGCTGCTTTTGTCACTGTAAATGCAATGAAAGCAAAAAGATATTTTGGTATGGGTTGAATTTGATTTTTAAATAAATTTTATTTGTATTAAATGGATTTAGATTTGAATGATTCTCAAATAAAAAAACTTGTAAAAGCTTATAAAAACAAAATTGATGTAGTTATTCAATTAAAGCATGCACAGATTGGTAATGGAAAAAACAAATTTAATTTAACTGATAGACAAAATAATAAGTTAACTAAAGCTAAAAAAGATAAAAAGGGGGTGAGATTAAAAATTACAAAAACTCAATTTGGAAATAAAGATAAAGTAGGTGGGTTTTTACCTCTTATCATAGCAGGTATAGGAGCCCTTAGTGCCTTAGCAGGAGGGGCTAGTGCTATTGCAAATACTGTTATTGATGCAAAAGATAAGAAATTAAAACGAGATGAGACAGAAAGACATAATAAAATAATGGAAGAAAATGTTAAAAAAATTAAGACTTTACAGATTGGTTCAGGTTTAAAAAAAAACAAAAAAAGAAATAAAACCATTAACTAATTATGATATTATTAAAGCAGGAAAAAATATTAAGAATTTTAGAGGTTGTTTTATGAAAGATCAGTTACCAATAGTACCTTGGAAAAATGAATGTGGAGTATTAAATTTAAATAATTCCAGTCAATCTGGATCACATTGGGTTGCATGGTTAAAAAAAGATAATAAAAAAGTATATTTTGACTCTTATGGAGATTCAGTTCCGATTAAAGAAATTGTAAGTTATTTAGGAAAAGATGATTTATATTATACCACAGATCAGCTTCAAAATTATACTGATCCACCTATATGTGGATATTTATGTTTAGATTTTATTAAGAATTATAAATTATAAATTATTATTATTATTATTACATATTATTATATATATATATATATATTATAAGCTATATTTACTAATTTAAAAACTAAAAACTAAATCTAAATTATAAATTATTAAATTGTTATCAAATTTTTTTCCTTATAAATGGAAAATATATTTGCACAATATGATCATGCTATTATCCGTGAACAGGATAAAGTATTTTACCCTTTATCAACATCAAATCTTAATGCTCCTAATCAAAATACTACTTTTAACATAATGGAAGAAAATAGTTTCTTAGATGTTGGAAAAGCAAAGTTTCAAATTTTTGGTCAAGTTTTACAAGCTGATGGTACTAATTATCCTAAAGGATCAAATGTAATATTAGTTGATAATTTTCCAGGATTTTTGTTTGAGTCACTTTCTGTTAAAAAACATGGTAAAGAATTAGATAGAATTGATAATGTAGGTAGATGTAGTTTGATTAAAGGTACAGTTAGTTATTCTGCAGACCTTAGTGGACCAACAATAAATAATGGGTTTCAATCAAAATTTAGTGGTGGTGGCTTTTTTAGTGCTAATGGTAAATTATCTAATTTGTGTTTAGGATTTTTTAAAGATATAAAATATCCAATATATAAAGGAGGCTTTGAAATAATTTTTTTAAGACGTTCTGATGATGATGCTTTATTTAGAGATAAAGATGATAAAGGAGTTATGCCTGGAGTTGGAAAAATTGTTATTGATGAATTACTTATTAGAATACCAATTGTGACTTATGATGATATGAATAAATGTAAATTGGTAAATGAATTAACTTTATTGTCCAAAAGAAATGAATATAAACTTAGATTTAAATCATGGCAATGTATTGAGGAAAGAAATATTACTGGTAAAACACTATCCACAGATATAACAAATATGTATAGAAATATCCATAATCCTTTATTTGCTATCGTAGCTTTTCAAACAGGTAGATTAAATAATCAATTGTCAGACCCAATAGAGTTTAGTAATTGTAATTTGAAAAATATTTGGTTGGATATTAACGGTATAAGGTATCCAGAAGAATTATTAAATTTAGATTTTAAAAAAGGAAAATTTAATATTGCTTATGATATGCTAATGAGTTATAAGAATGTTTATAATAGAGTACATAGAGATTTATCTTTAATGTATATAACTCCAGAACAATTTAAAAATACCAGACCATTTTTTGTAATTGATATGAGTAGGCAACCATTAGAGATTTCCAAATCTAAAACAAGTATTGTCTTACATGCAGACTTCAATGAAGATGTGCCTGCAAATACTATTTGCTATATTTGCTTAGTATCTGGTACAGAATTTTTTTATGATCTTACTAATAATACAATTAGAGAAAATATATAAAATATATATTTTAAATAAATGGATTATTGTAAAAATATAAATATATAGATATATTTTAAATAAATGGATTATTGTAAAAATATAAATATATTGATATATATATATATATACCAATAACGCGTCCGTGAATTACGGACACGTTAAATATATTTTAAATAAATGGATTATTGTAAAAATTGTAAATCTCAAACTAAAAGTATAGGTATTCCTGAATTTATTAAAAAAAATAATAAATATAGGAGATTATCAGTATGTAGAAAATGTAATGCAAATAAAAACAATATATCAAAACCACCAGAATTTATAGAAGCTTATGAATTATTTAAACCAGCTAGAAAACATTTTGAAACTAGACATTTTATACAAAGAGGTATAAATGATACATGGCAAGCTGATTTGTATTGTTTTTATAGACCAAAATCTAAAAATAGTGATCCCGATTATAATTTAAGGAAAAAACATAATGAAATTAAAGTTAATGATAATCATAAGACATTATATAAAGCTAATAATGGTTTTAAATATATTCTCAATGTTATTGATATATTTTCTAAAAAAGTTTATTCTGTAGCCTTGAAAACAAAAAGTGGATTGGAAGTATCTGAGGCATTTTCACAAATATTTAAACATAATGTACCTAAAAATTTACATGTAGATAAGGGTAAGGAATTTTATAATAAAGATTTAAAACAAATACTAAATAAATATAACATAACAATGTATAGTACTGGTACTGATAAAAAGGCATCTATAATTGAACGTTTTAACAGAACATTGGGTGATAAGTTAAAAAAAGTACTTTATTTAAATAATGTATGGATTACTGAATTACCAAAAATTATTAAGACATATAACAATACATACCATAGAACAATAAAAATGAAGCCTACTGATGTAAATAAGAAAAACGAGAATGATCTACTTTCTACTGTTTATAATTATGATATTAGTAATTCTAAGCCTAAATTTGAAATAAATGATAGAGTTAGATTATCTTCAATAAATGATGTATATAGAAATAAATTAAAAACAAATTGGTCTATGGAAATATTTACAGTTGAAAAAGTTATTAAATCAAATGTTGTTTATTATAAAATTTATGATATAGAAGGTACAGTTTATGAAGAAGAATTACTGTTATCATTATTATAAATGTGAATTAAAATTTGTATCCATATGGTATTGTATCATAATCTGGTAATATTATTCTTTTATCATAATCAAATGAGAATTTTTTTGTAACATTTTTATTAACTAAAGTTTTAGTAATTGTATCACGTGTTATTTGATTATATTCTAATTCTATATTATTATTTTTATTATTTTCTTCAATTAATTTTATCATTGCTTCCCCATTAAGTTTTAATAAATTTTGATAATTTAAAGTAAAACCCTTTATAACCGTTTTAAATTTATTATCATTTGTTTTATAATAATAACTTTTAGGGCCTGTAGATGCCCAATCTGTTATATGTACATTTTCACCTAATTCATCAGTCCATTCTCCCAACATTGTTCCTGTTTTAATTTTATTAGAACCGTTATCTATATAGAAAATAGAATCGGTATCAAAATAAACTACAGCTCTGCCTAGTTTATCTAAAATTTTATATAATCTTAATCTTGCACTAGATGTTGTGAATAAAGCTATTAAAATATTTGTATTATGATAATTTTCAACATAATGATTTTTATAATTATAACACATTTGTATCATATTGTCATTTAATAATTTTATATTTATATTTTCTAATCTATCATCTAATAATATTTTATAGAATTGTTGTGGGTCTGTAACAAACTCAGTTTTTTTCATTTTTTGTCTTTGTCCAAATTTTCCCCATAAGCTAACTAGACATAATTTTGCTACAGCTCTTCTACCAGGATTATCACTTATTTGTTTTATATCCAACAAAATACCCATTTTATCAAAAACTTCTTTTACATATTCTTCATTAGAACTATAATTATGTTTTGAACTTTCTAATTTTATTTTCATAAAATTCTTAATATACTCTTTAAATAAATCTGTTGTTTTTTCTTTAAAATTCCATACTTCATACATTTTTGTTATTATGTATCCTTTTTGTAAAGCTTTATTAACTTCATCTGTTGTCCATGTTCCTATAAATTCTCTTTCATTTTGAGAATGATTACATTTTTCATTTTGATCTACAGCACATTTATAACACAAAGGAAATAATAACTTTTCATTTTTTTTCATTTTAATTTTAACTGGAAGTACAGGATGATAAAGATTTCTTGGAGGTAAAATTTTACATTTAATTAATCCAAACCAATTTTTATCATATACTTTTGGATTAAATATTTTTTCAGGATGCCCAACAGGATAATAATCATAATAATTCACAGTTGGATATAAACTACAGATATCAATATAACGCATTTTTTTATTTTTTACTCTTAATTTTGTCGCATTTGTTCTACCTCCAAAGAAAGCATCTCTAGGATTAATAGGGTCAGCTATATCAGCTTTTTCCATTTTTTTGTATATATTACTATTTATCCAATCACATTCCCATTGTTCAATAAGATTATAACCTGCATTTTTTATTATTGTACTTCTTTCAATTGTTTTTTGATACAAATCATCCATTGTTTCATGGTTTATATTATTTATAGTTTCTCTATCTCTATAACATTTAGTACAACCATGCCAAAAACATCCATGATATTGATATACTGTTTTTGATTTTTCATCATAACCATCTACTTTAGCTCCTGCTATTATTTTTTCACCACCATTTAAAGCATGGTAGATATTTATATTATTAAAATGATTTAACCACGTTATAGATTGTTTTGAATAATTTTCATTTTTCTCTTTATCTAAAACAGCTATAGTATCTTCTAACAAATATTTTGTTCTATAGATAGCCATACAAACACCTGCTATAGTTGTATAGCAAAAAGGATCAATATTAGCTATTTCTAAAAATTGTTTTCTAAGTTCTAAACAACCTCTTCGAAGGATATCCACATCCGAATTACAGTATGCCTCTAATTCTTCTTTTAAATTAAATATATAATTTTCATTAATTTTATCATTATACCATTTTTCAAATTCTAGTTTATTCTCTGGTTTCATTGTTTCGAATCCATAATATTTTTTATCAGGCAATATACCAATATAATTTTGATTTTCTACTGTATTAAAGAAATGCGGAAAGTAACCTTTTTTCAGTTCTTTAAGACCAAAAGTTTTGGGAAAACTACTTAGTGGACCATAAATAAAATTAGAACTATCTATTATTCTTATTCTTAAATTTTTAATTTCTAATAACATTAGTTTTGTACCATTATAAATTGTAAATGGTTTTATAGTATTATCAACCAAGTATTTTAAGATAAATTGTGAATCATATCCTTTTGCATAATGTGCTATAAATGTATATCCCATATAATCCTTGGATATTATATGTTTACAAAATTCTTCATTTGTATCAAACATGATTTTGAAGGAATTAAATTTTTGTGCAATTATTTTATTTGCAATATGTGTTCCTGTTTCTTGTTGAGCTTCATAATCAAAAAACATATATTTTTCTGTATAAGAACAAAATTTATATGGTTTATTTGTACCTCCACATTTTGTACATCCTACAAAACATTTACCTCCTTTTGCTAATGTAGATTGCATATAACATTTATGTTCATTTATTTTAACTTCTAAATGACAATTTCTACATTCTCTATATCCACATTTATGTATATCTTCCAGCTTAGTAACTCTTTTACATATTTGATTACAATCAATACATTTATGTACATACATACATATAAAAAAATGATCATCTAAACATTCTTGATTATAACAATATCTGTTACATTTTTGGCAATATATTTTATTTTTTGTACTACTTAAATGTTCAGGTCTCATACACAATTTACATACATTTTTATCTTTAACACATTTATGTTCATTTTTTTTTTATATGTTTTATTACAATTTTCACAATAATAAGAAGAACCATAAAAACCTGCCATTGATGTAATAACATCAAAATGATTACCATTTTTATATAAATAAATCTTAGTTTCTTTATCCTCACCTTTATAAATTAAAGCATTCAAACTTTCAGCACAAATAATATTTATTTGTATATCTAGTATTTTTTCCACATTCTTAATATCATTCAATGTAAAACCTTCTTCGTTATATTCTGGTAAAATATTACATAATTTTAAAGCTAAATTTTTTTGAATATTTCTACCCATCTTCAATTGCCTAATTTTATTTTTATCTAGTTTATCTCCTAAAATATTATTTGTTTGAGTAGATAATGCAACAATTATAGCTCTTGGGCAACATAAATTATCATCATTATTAATCTCAATAATACTTCTTTTAGTATTAAGATCTGTTGATAAATTTATTATTTTAGTCTCCCTGAACCTCTTGGTATATTTACTATTTGAACTTCAAAAGTAGTTTCTGTAATATCAATTTCTTCATTTGAAGTTAATAACCTATTAGTTATAAATTTTAAGTTTGTTTAAATATCATCAGATCTCAACCCAGTATATATAGGAGTTTTATATTTGGATTAAATAATGCGATACTTATTCTATCATTTTTTCATATGCAGAACTGTTTTAGCAAGGTTTAACATTTCGTTTAAAGCTTTATCTATATAATTAATTTTGTATTCTGTATTACTTTGTTTTATATCGTTTATTAATGCTTCTTTAAACCTAATTTTATAATCAGCTTTATGTATCCTAAATCTTGTATTCAATCGTGTTGATTAGATTGAATTACATCTATCATTTATACGGTTGTTCTTCTAGTGAACTATTAAAATAATTTTCTTCAGTAAATAATGATTTATCTAACTTACAGAGGGATTTTTATTAACATTTTAATGCAACTTGTTTTTTTTATATTTTCTATCAAACAATCTTTTTCATTTTACAAACATTTTTTATATCGTTTTTTTTTGCTATCACTTAAGCTCAGGTACTTTCATTTTTTCTAATTTTATAATATTATTCTGTGACTGCATTTTTTATTTTATTAATTTAATTAATTCTTATTTATTTATTTATTTTTATTATAAAAGAAATTTTTGTTTGTTTTTTTTATATTTTATTTATGAATTTATTTTTAATAACAAAAATTTATTTGGTGTGAATATCTCGTTTGAGATCTTATCTAACCTCTTTATGTGATATTGGATAACAAATGATTACTATAAAATCTTAAATATATTTTTTTTCCACATTCAATATTTTAAAATCATTATTAACTGTGGGTTTTCATACAAACTTTACACCATCTTGGTTTTTAGTAAATTCATCAGGCCTCTTAAAATCTTGACATCTTGAACATACAATATTTTCCCCTGTTTTTAATGATTGCAATAACCCTCATTATTTTTTATCGTTCATAAAGACCTATTATTTTATTGTTCTTTTTTTGATTCATGTTTTATTATTATTTTATATTTATGAGAGAAATTTTTTTAATATAATAAACATTAAATATTAATATTTAACCTTTATACACTATGGTATTTCAGGGTGTATGGAAATTAGTAATATTATAAATGAATTTGAGGTGGCTGGCTTGAAAACCAGTCACTTATAATATTATATTATATTATAGTAAAAATCATGGTCTGTTTTTCCGGCCATGATTTTATTAAAGAATAACTGAGAATATGTTGGAATTATGGGTTTTAGTGACAACATTGACACGTGTCCAAATGGGACACGTGTCAATAATAGTATAAAATGCATAATTTTTATAAAATTTCTTAATTATAATGATATTAAATTTGAACAAATTGATTATAAAAATAAAAATGTAATAATATGAATATATAAAAGATTATATAAAAAAACAAATCAAACCCCTCATACATTACATAAAAAATGGTTAGTTAAGTAGTCAAACTACCCTACCTAATAGTTTAAATTTTTTGTGAATTTTTAACAGATAAGTTTAGATTTTTTGTAAATAAATCAAGAAATGTTTAGATTTTTGTAATTTTTTCAAGCAGGAAAATATAAGGGCGTTTTTAGTTTTGTCAATGTAGTCAAACTACCCGACCTAAAGTTTAAATTTTTTTGTAATTTTAACAGAGTAATTTTAGATTTTTTGTAAATAAATCAAGAAATTGGTTTAGATTTTTGTAATTTTTCATAGGTCGGTTTTTATATTTTTTTTATAGGAAAAAAGTGTGCTCAAGTGCCCCTCTTACTACT